>JAWZYT010001332.1:165000-254380 GCA_034508575.1 Petrolisthes manimaculis | reverse complement strand
TTGGGGTTAGTCTGCACGCAGGGTTTGAATTATTACGACCCCCTCCCCCCCACCCCTACCCCACCCCTTACGATGACCCCTACCCCTCCTTTCCCCCCTACTCCTCCTCCCTTTGCCTCTTCCCTCACCCTTCTCCCCCTACTCCTTCCCTCTTTCCTCCTCCACCCTCACCCTTCACATTCTCTCTCTCTCTCTCTCTCTCTCTCTCTCTCTCTCTCTCTCTCTCTCTCTCTCTCTCATTTTGATATCATTAGTGAATTTTCCCCTTGTGTCAATTTCTCGTATGTATGTATGTTCGGTTTTATTATTATTATTATTATTAGTAGTAGTAGTAGTTTGTTTATTCATATATTTTGGTGTATGTGTATGTGTATTGTAACTACAGTACTTTAACACACACACACACACACACACATGTACATACAAACACAACCACATACACACACACACACACACACACACACACACACACACACACACACACACACACAATCAATAGTAGATTCTTCACCTCTTACAGTGAGAATAACAGATGACATCATGACGGTAGTGTACAGAGACAGTCATAAATTTCAATACACATGAATAATACAGATAGATAAAATGCTGACTTAATATTTTCACTTTCTCATAATATGGTGTTATGATTTTTGAATAGTGAGTTCTGATTATAGTAAAAAAAAAAATAGAAGAAAGAATATATATGAGTGTGTGTGTGTGTGTTTTGAATAGTGAGTGGCTGCTTATAGTAAATTTGAAGATAGAATGTGCCTGTGTGTGTGTGTGTGAATATTTTTATCCACTACTTTCTTACACCACAATGGAAGCTGATTTATAGGTTGGACTGGACACAATCACTCACACACACACACACACACACCTCCCCCCCTCCCTCCCCACCCCCCTCTCACACACACACACGCACTCACTTACTCACTCACGCCAATGTATCGCTAACTAATGCATGGAGGTGATGGAGTTGTTCAGTCACCAGCCATTATTCTTGACATGTACAGTTAAAGGAAGAAGAAGTGAGTGTGTGTGTGTGTGTTGGTGTGATTGTTGAGAAGTGATTGATTGTGATCTGTGATTGGTTATTGTTTGTGATTGTGAAGGTGTTATTTCCGATTGTGAGAAGTGATTGTGAGGGTGTTATTGTGAGAAGTGATTGATTGTGATTGTGAGGGTGTTAGTTGTGATTGTGAAGGTGTTAGTTGTGATTGTGAGAAGTGATTGATAGGGTGTTAGTTGTGATTGTGAGAAGTGATTGATTGTGGTGAAGTGAGTAATTGTGATTGTTGGTGCTCTCTCTCTCTCTCTCTCTCTCTCTCTCTCTCTCTCTCTCTCTCTCTCTCTCTCTCTCTCTCTCTCCCTCTCTCTCTCTCTCTCTCTCTCTCTCTCTCTCACTCTCTCTCTCTCTCTCTCTCTAAAAGTATCTTTTCTTTTCTTTTTTCTTTCTCTCTAAGTACCTTTTCTTTTCTCTCTCCCTCCTTTATTCTCCTTCCTTTTCTTCTTTTTCCTCCCCCCTTTTCTCATTCTCCTCATCTTTTTTCTCCATTTTCTTAATCCTCTTTTTCCTCTCATCAATTTCTTCATCTCCTCCCTTCTCCTCCTCCCCCCCCCACCTCCCTTCTCCTCCTCCCCCCTCCCCCCAACCTGATCTTTCACGAAGGGGGTGACCTCTCCCTGAACCCCCCCCCCCCTCTCTCAGCACACACACACACACACACACACACACACAGACAGACAGACACATGCACCTGTAAATATCTTAGTAGGTGAAAAGGTGTTGCATCGGATTTACTAAGGTGTCTAAAATACGAGACAGAGGGAAAGTATAGTAAAGAAGAAGGAAGGATAAATGATGAAAAGGAAATAGAAGGAAAGGAGGGACAGATAAGCAAAAGAAAATAGAAGGAAAGGAGGGACAGATGAAGAAAAAGAAATAGAAGGAAAAGAGGGATAGATAACAAAAAGAAATAAAAGGAAAGGAGGGACAGATGAAGAAAAAGAAAAATAGCAGGCCGTGGTTGTGTTGGAGTGGTTGGAGGAAGTTGTAGGCCTCTACCCCTCCCCCACCACCCCTCCTCCCTCCTCTACCCTTACCACTCCCCTCCCTAATCCCCTCTCCTACCCCCTTCTCCCCCTCCCCCCAATAAGAGCGGTCCGAGATGGGGTAACCAGGATGTGTCTTGTCCAACAACAACAATAACAACAACAACGACAACAACAACAACAAGAGACTCTGGACTAACATGGCGCTGGCTGGACTCGGTATGGTTGCCAGACGTATGAAACTTACTTCTATTTATTTACATTTTGAGGTCAATTAAACCCTATTTCCCACATTTCTAGGACTATTTTCTATCGCCTACATCAATCTAGATGCATCATGGGTGGATAGTGTACGGTTAAGCGGGTAAAAAGGGAATGTAAATTGAGGTAGAAATTGCTATTGGGTTTTTGGCGCGAAACATTTGGGAAGGCGGGTGAAAATGGCGGGAACTGTAGGCAAGAAGAAGAAGAAGAAGAGGAGAAGAAGAGGAGGAGGAGATGAAGAGGGAGAAGAAGAGGAGGAGATGAAGAAGGAGAAGAAGAGGAGGAGGAGAAGAAGAGGAGGAAATGAAGAAGAATAGAAAAAGAGAAGAATAATAATTGAAAAAGCGAAGAAAAAAGGAGAAAAAATAATAGAAACAGGAAATAGAACAGAAAAATAATCATGGGTATAGGTAGGTTGGTATAGGTTGGTAGGTAGGTAGGTAGGTATTGGTTGGTAGGTAGATTGGTAGGTAGGTAGGTAGGTTGGTTGGTAGGTAGGTTGGTAGGTATAGGTTGGTAGGTAGGTATAGGTATTGATTGGTAGGTATTGGTTGGTAGGTATAGGTTGGTATAGGTATAGGTTGGTAGGTAGGTAGGTATAGGTATAGGTAGGTAGGTATTGGTTGGTAGGTAGAGGTTGGTAGGTAGGTAGGTAGGTAGGTAAGGTCCGCATACCCCAGTGACAAGTAGTGACCTTCCACACTAATGACGTCACACACACACATACACATACACACACACATACACACATACATACATACATAGTCACACACACAGTCACACACACACACACACACACATACATACATAGGGGTTAGAACACCCCTTCGGACCCAGCCACTCTCTTTCAGTTCTTCAATTCTCCCTCTTTTCTTTCTATTTCCATCCTAATAATAATAATAATAATAAAAATAATAATAATAAAAACAGTGAAAATAAATAATAGTCCTTCCTTCCTTGGTGTTGTGTCATAATAATAATAATAATAATAATAATAATAATAATAATAATAATAATAATGATAATAATAAAAACAGTGATAATTATGATAGTCCTCCCTTGGTGTGTGTTGTGTAGTGTACGTTTTCTGTTATATAGGGAATAGGTGTTAAGGGTTGACTGCTACTATTTCAATATGGCTTTTGTGAGTTTGCTACCTACCTACCTACCTACAGTGCCTTCCAACCTAGCCTAACACACACACACATACACACACATACATGCATTGATAAACACACACACACACACGCATTGATAAACACACACCCACACACACATTGATAAACACACACACACACATACACGCATTGATAAACACACACACACACACATTGATAAACACACACACACGCATTGATAAACACACACATATACGCATTGATAAACACACATACACGCATTGATAAACACACACACATATACACGCATTGATAAACACACACACATATACACGCATTGATAAACACACACACACACACACACACACACACTCTAGACTTACACATTCCCCAATAATATAATAGAGTTGTAAATTCACTCACTTAAAAGACACACACACACACACACCTTATAATGAATTT
Source organism: Petrolisthes manimaculis (assembly GCA_034508575.1). NCBI lineage: Eukaryota > Metazoa > Arthropoda > Malacostraca > Decapoda > Porcellanidae > Petrolisthes > Petrolisthes manimaculis. The sequence continues at coordinate 250,481 of JAWZYT010001332.1, read as the reverse complement.
CCATAATATATAAATGGGATATTGATTTTGTTATTGGTGAATTAAAAGATTCTTGATTCATACTATAGAATATAATATTTTTTTTATTATAAGGAAGGTCATAAAAAAATTTTATTATAAGGATGGTCATAATATTTTTTTTCCCGACTGTGTGTATTGTTATTTGCAGTTAACACGCACTTGTTATGTGATATTATGATTTATTTAATAGGAAGAAGGAAAGAAGGAAGGAAGGAAGGAAGGATGAAAGGAAGGAAGGAAGGAAGGAAGGATGAAAGGAAGGAAAGAAGGAAGGAAGGATGAAAGGAAGGAAGGATGGATGAAAGGAAGGAAGGAAATATAAAAAGAAGGATGAAAAGAAAGTTGAAAGCTAGGGAGGAACGAAGGAAAAATGGAATGAAGGATAAACTTAATTAAAGAAGAAATAAAGAAAGTTAAAAAGGATATATTATAGAGAAATAAATACTATCACTCTGTTTATTCAGTAATTTGTGTAATGACTTATTCATCAATCAGATTGTGTGTCAAAAATATGTACATTAAACAAACACACACACACACACACACACCGGCATGTATTAGATTCATATTTCATTTAATATACACTGAAATTATCGACACAGTATAAACTAACTAATAATTTAAATATATATATATATATGTGTGTGTGTGTGTGTGAGGGGGGAGAGAGAGAGAGAGGAGAGAGAGAGAGGGGGGGAGAGAGAGTGTGTGTGTGTGTGTGTGTGTGTGAGAGAGAGAGAGAGAGGGGGGGGGAGAGTGTGTGTGTGTGTGTGACAGAGAGAGGGGGGGGGGGTAGAGAGTGTGTGTGTTTCTGTGCGTCGTGTGTGTGTGTGTCTAGAGAATACTGTGTGTGTGTGTGTATGTGACGAGTGCATGTATGTAATGTACAATATGTATGTACTGTGTGTGTGTGTGTGTATGCGCAGAGAGGTGTGCGCAAGCTACTATGTGCTATATAACTAACCTCGCCGCTAACATCGAAACCAAACACAGCACACACACACACAGACACAGACACACACAACACCAACCAAACCAAACCAAGAGTGTTGCTACTGTATCTATATATGTGTGTGTATGTGTGTCACTTGGCCTCTGTAATAATGAAGAGGTATAGTGTTGTAGTGATGATGGTGATGATGGTGATGGTGTCAGTAGTTTTAGCATCACCGTTACATCATTTCATTGTAAGTAGCGTTTGGTTTTACATTTATATATATATTTTTTTTGTGGGGGAGAGAGGGTTATGAACACACACACACACACACACACACACAAAAAAAAAAAAAAAAAAAAAATCTAACAACGCTATTATTATTATTATTATTATTATTATTATTATTATTATTATTATTAATGAGTTTGTAAGATATAATAACTCCTTCTTAATATTAGTCAGATCGTCTGCGTAGTCCCCTTCTTCGGGAGTTGTATGAGGCGGAACAACTACTGACGGAGGTGGTGAAGAGGGACATGGCTCACTGTTCCCTTCTCTTACTACACGACCACCACTCCTACAGTATCACCACGCCCCTCACTCACGCCCTACACGACCATGTAGCTGGTGGAATCTCTCTTGCACACTTACTGTTTCTGAACCACACGACTGAGGTGAGATGGTGTGTGGTAGGGTGTGTGTGTGTGTGTGTGTGTTAGAGAAGGGGGGGAGGGGGGGAAAGGGAGAGGGTAGAGAAAGAAAGAGGGAGGGAAGGGGGAAGGGAAAACAGGGAGAGGTTAGGGTAAATATATAGAGAAAAAAGTTATTATTATTATTATTAGTAGTAGTAGTAGTATTACAGTGTCACTTTTATCATAATCATTATTATTGTTATTATAATTATTATTATTGTTATTATTATTATTATAATTATTATTATTATTATTAATATTATTATTGTTATTATAATTATTATTATTGTTATTGTTATTATAATTATTATTATTGTTATTGTTATTGTTATTATTATTATTATTATTATTATTTCTCTTGTCAGAATGGTGGAGGAGGAAGTGGAGGAGGAGGAAGTGGAGGAGGAGGTGGATGTAAAGCGTTAGTAGTAGTGGCAATGGAGGACACATGGCATCAACTCCTCCAACAACAACAACAACAACAGAGACAACCCCTTCACCAACCCCTCTGGCCAGGACACCACCCCTCCCTCCTGTTGGTGTTGTCAGGGGGGGGGAAGAAGGAGGAAGAAGAGGAGGCCCCCTATTTTATCAACCCCACAACACTACTCTCTCATCCAGCATTTAGGTAAACAACGACAAGTTTATTTTTTTTCACTTTCTTCATTCTTATTTTTTTCTTTCCTTTTTTTCCTTCCTTTCTTTCTTTATTTATTTATTTTTACGTATACGACAAGGTTTATTTTTTTCCTTTCTTCATTCTGATTTTTTTTTCTTTCTTTCCTTTCTTTTTCTTTCTTTATTATTTCCTTTTTTCATTCTATTTTATTTCTTTCCTTTCTTTCTTTCTTTATTTCTTTATTTATTATTTCCTTTCTTCATTTTTGTTTTTTTCTTTACTTTCTTTCCTTCTTTTCTTTCTTTCTTTATTTATTTTTTTATTTGTTCATTCTATTTTTTTCTTTCCTTTCTTTCCTTCCTTTCTTTCTTTCTTCATTTTTTTTTCTTTCCTTTCTTTCATTTCTTTCTTTCTTTATTTTTTTTTTCTTTCTTCATTCTATATTTTTTCTTTTCTTTCTTTCCTTGTGTATGTGCGTATGTGTGTATATATAGGGGGGAGGAGATTGTACTATAATATATATACTGTACGTGTGTGTGTGTGTGTGTGTGTGTGTGTGTGTGTGTGTGTGTGTGTGTGTGTGTGTGTGTGTGTGTGTGTGTGTGTGTGTGTGTGTGTGTGTGTGTGTGTGTTCATTCATTCTTTCATTTCTTTTCCTACAACACGTAATCAGATTCAGCGTGCAAGTGGTGTGTGCAGGCAAGAAACAACAACAACAACAACAACGACAACAACAACAACGACAAGGGATAAACAAAGGAGAAGGAGGTGGAGAAGGAGGAGGAGGTGGAGGAGGAGGTAGAGGAGTTAGAGGTAGAGGTCGAGGAGGAGGTCTCTGGGAATTACACACTACTATACTCTACACAGGAACACACAGACACACCACACATCACCTCGACTCGTGGACTCCCCAATATGGCTTCAGGTCAGTGGTTGTGTTTTTTTTTGTTTTTTTTGGGGTGGGTTTTTTTTTTTTTTTTTTTTTTTTTTGTAGTTGTTGTTTTTTGTTGTGGTTTTTGTGGTTTTTGAAGTTGTGTTTTTTGTAGTTGTGGTGGTGGTGGTTTTTGTGGTTGTTGTTGTGGTTGTTGTTGTTGTTTTTGTAGTTGTTGTTTTTCTATATCCTTTTAATTCCTCCTCTCCATTCTTATATACCCTTCCTTCATGGCCTTCTGCAGTTCCGGCGTGCCCCTGTTCCCCGTCCACAAACTGAGGGACCTGGAGGGCTATACCTTTGACGTGGCAGCCCTTCCCTACGCCCCCTTCATTGTCACTCAAAACAGTAGTCTCACGGGGCCTGGCAAGTAAGTCAAGTATTATATGGTCGTGGTTATTATTTCATACACACACATACATACACACACACACACACACACACACACAGTCAAGTATTATATGGTCGTGGTTATTATTTCACACACACATACATACATACACACACACACACACACACAGTCAAGTATTATATGGTCGTGGTTATTATTTCATACACACATACACACACACACACACACACACACACAGTCAAGTATTATATGGTCGTGGTTATTATTTCATTCACACACACATACATACACACACACACACACACACACACACACACAGTCAAGTATTGTATGGTCGTGGTTATTATTTCATTCACACACACATACATACACACACACACACACAGTCAAGTATTGTATGGTCGTGGTTATTATTTCATTCACACACATATACATACATACATACATACATACACACATACATACACACACACACACACACACACACGTAGTCTTTACATTTTCTGCATGTCGTAAACCCTAGAAAAGCAACAACAGTGTGTGTGTGTGTGTTTGTGTGTGTATATATGTGTATATGTGTGTTTGTATAATATATATGTGTATATATATGTGTATATGTGTGTTTGTATAATATATATGTGTATATATATGTGGGTGTGTGGGTGTATGTATACGAATTTCTGTGGTGGACTGTACATTGTATTGACTTTCTAGATAGACACTTGAGTTATGTATCCTTCTGCAGTATTGCCAAGTGTGAAATTATTAATACCACTTATTGTTCCACTGCTTCCTTCTTGTAAGTCTTTTTCTTTTTTTCTCTCTTTTTCCTCTTATAATACGTTCTTCTCGTGTGTGTGTGTGTGTGTGTGCGTGTGTGTGTGTGTGTCCCCTCCCTATATGGCTTTCACACACACACACACACACACACACACACACATCATTCATCATTGCCTACACATGCTTATAACTCACCAATCACCCGTACACACACACACACACACACACACACACACACACACACCAACTACAAATACATACCATCACACACACACACACACACACACACACACACACACACACAAACACCTCAACTACAAATACATACAACCATCATTCAATCCTTCACTCATGCACATCACAACTTCATATCCCTTAACCTCCTTCTTCACCGCCTTCTTCAGATATCGTGGACTGGAGGTGTTACTTCTGGACGTCCTGGGGGCCGCTGCTAACTTCACCTACAGATACGTGGCGCCCCTAGACACCCAGTGGGGGAGGCTTAGTGTGAATGGGACGTGGACAGGCATGATTGGTGGGTGAGAGGGTTGGTTGGTGGATGTTAGGATTGGTATAACTTCACTCCCTTCTCTCCCATCTCTCCCTTCTCTCCCTTCTCTCCCATCTCTCCCTTCTCTCCCATCTCTCCCTTCTCTCCCATCTCTCCCTTCTCTCCCATCTCTCCCATCTCTCCCATCTCTCCCTTCACTCCCTTCTCTCCCTTCTCTCCCTTCACTCCCTTCACTCCCTTCTCTCCCATCTCTCCCTTCACTCCCATCTCTCCCTTTTATAGGTATGGTGGTGAGGGAGGAGGCTGATTGGGCAGTGAGTGATATTACCTTCTCACCTCAGAGGGAACATTACGTCGACTTTTGCAGACCTTTCATATACGACGCCTCAGAGCTGGTCACCCCCAAAGCCCAACCCTTACCCAGATGGCTCAGTCCCATTAGGTCAGTCAGGTCAAGTCAGTCAGTCACGTCACGTCAGTATTTTGGTCCCGTTTGGTCAGTCAGTCAGTCAGTCAGTCAAGTCATTATATATATTTTTTTTTTATTTTTTTTTTTCATTAAGTCTGTCAATCAATCATTTATGTCAATATTTTGGTTGTATTAGGGTAGTTAGTTATGTCAGTCACTCAATCAATCATTCATGTCATTATTTTGAACTTCTCTAATTAACTCTAGTTCCCAAAATGAGATGCCCAGTTTTCAAAATGTTTCACACAACCAATTGCTATAGTCCTAAGATTCCCATGCATGCACTGTTAGAAAATGTTCCTTATTCTAATCTATGTACAGCCACAGTCAAATATCCACTGACACTTTTTTCCTTCCATGATGCAAATATATCAGTATCATATCAAAATATAAACAAACAACAACAACAACACCTAATGTCAACTCAACCCCCTCAACAATCATACAAGTGTTGTTCTTTATTACCAAGATATTTACTACGATGGAGGGAAAGTGTCGGTGGATATTTGATTGTGGCTGTATTGTACCATCTCTTCCTGTGTTCGTTGTTATTTTCTCCTGACGCGGCTGTATATACAACTGAAGGCCATTCCGGTGGGAGGTGTGGATGGCGGTGGTAGGGCTGGTGACGGGAGCAGGGCCCTTCCTTTGCTTACTGGCTCGTTTCTGTAGGGGGTCGCATCTGCCAAGGGTACTTTGGTTTCGAAAGATAAGCAACTCTGTCATCTTCATCATCCAGCCCATGTTGCAGGTGGGCACTTGTAAACATCTTATTATAAATATTAGTGTGTGGGAATGTAAGATGCAGGAATTGCAATATGTAGGTAAGGTAGGGGTTTGTAAAGATAGAGATGGGGGGTTGGGGAACATGTAAGTGGGCTAATTTGTAAGATGTAGGGGTGTGTGGGGGGTTGTAATATGTATAGGTAAGGTAGGGGTTTGTCAAGAGATATAGGTGGGGGGGTTGTAATAAGTTTGTGGGGTGCTTGTAAAATAGATGGGGATTTGGTAAGATGTAGGTGGAGATTGAAAAATGTATAAATAGGTTATTGGATAATATAAGTGGTGAGGTTGGTAAGATTAAGGTGTCATAATGATGTGTAATCACTTGTAATCCTGTATAACTCTACGTAATCTTGTGTAACGTTAGCTTTGTAATATTGTGTAACTATATATAATCTTATGAAACTGTGTAATATTTTGTAACTCTAGATAATCTTGTATAACTGTGTGTAATTTTGTGTAACTCTAGATAATCTTGTATAACTGTGTAATTTTGTGTAACTCTAGATAATCTTGTATATATCTCTGTGTAATTTTGTATAACTCTAGATAATCTTATGAAACTGTGTAATATTTTGTAACTCTAGATAATCTTGTATAACTGTGTGTAATTTTGTGTAACTCTAGATAATCTTGTATAACTGTGTGTAATCTTGTATAACTGTGTGTAATTTTGTGTACCTGTGTGTGTTGGTGTAGCGTGGTAATAAACAAGACATGGTTGAGGTTCCTGGCCGTGTGTTTGCTGGGTTTTGGCTTTTCTTCTCTATGATCGTTGGCATCTCTTATTCCTCGTCCCTCACCTCCTTCCTCATCATGCCAGGACTACAGAAACCCATTGAGAACCTCAGACAGTTGGTTACTTCTGACACCGGTTGGGCTAAGGTGGGAAACTTCACGTACAGTATAATAATATAGGAGAATTGTATCATGTATAATATAAAGAAGAATTGTATCATGTATAATATAGGAGAATTGTATCATGTATAATATAAAGAAGAATTGTATCATATATAATATAGGAGAATTGTATCATGTATAATATAAAGAAGAATTTAATCATGTATAATATAGGAGAATGGTAACAGGTGTACTTCGGTGATGTATGTAGTTGTTGTTGTTGTTGTTGTAACATTGTACTGGCTTCCATACACAGGTGTACTTCGGTGGTGTACAAAGCGCACTACTGGAACAGACAACAGACCCAATGTTAGTGGCTCTGAGGGAAGGAGTACAGTGGCGGGATTCACTAGAGGGTATTCTACAGGAGGTCGCAGCAGGACATCTGGCCACGTGGGACAACAGCATCACAACACGCCTCTTGGTCGCCATCAAGTTCACGGATCTCAAAGGCAGGCCAATGGTACACTTCCCTGCCTTTGAACTGCTGCTGGAGAGGATAGCTTGGCCCATGCAGCAACACGCACCTTATAAAAAAAGGTCAAAAATAAGGTCACATTTCTTTGTTTACAACCTTACAATATAATGATAAAGTAGAAGTGAGTTCAGTGTTGGTAAAAAGGTCATATTTCTTTATTTACAACTTTTCAATATCATGTTAAAGATGTGTGTTTGTGTGTGTGTGTGTGTGTGTGTGAGGGAAAGGGGGGTGGGGAGGAATAGTCGTCATAATAATATGTGTGTATTTAATCTTTTCACAGAATTGACCAGCTGATAGACAGAGTGATACAAGCTGGCCTGGTGTCTAGATGGCTTGAGGTGAGAGGTATATACGTATGTCTGTTTTGAGGTGAGAGGTATATACGTATGTCTGTTTTGAGGTGAGAGGTATATACGTATGTCTGTTTTGAGGTGAGAGGTATATACGTATGTCTGTTTTGAGGTGAGAGGTATATACGTATGTCTGTTTTGAGGTGAGAGGTATATACGTATGTCTGTTTTGAGGTGAGAGGTATATACGTATGTCTGTTTTGAGGTGAGAGGTATATACGTATGTCTGTTTTGAGGTGAGAGGTATATACGTATGTGGGAAGGGGGGGAGGGAATAGGGGACAGGCTTAATTTCTACCCACACCAAGCCTGTCCTCCTATTCCCGCACCCCCCTCTCCCCCAAGCCTGTCCCCTAATCCCTCCCACACCCTATTAATTAAGGTTTGTGTTATGGTGTTGAAGTTAATTAAGTAATATTAAATTATGTCTTCCTTCACTTGGTCCGCAGTTTATTATCTTCGAGGAGCAGGACATGGAGAGACAGAGACGAGTATTGGAGGGCGAGGTTTCAGATGTTGTTGTTGTTGGTGTTGGTACAGACGAAGTAATGTCTGAAGGAGGCCAAGTGGTACTCTCTCTACAGCACGTCCAAGGCCCCTTCTTCGTTCTCCTGCTGGGGTCACTGTTTGGGGGAGTTGTCCTTGCCTTCGAAATCTGCCTCGTCTATCTTTTCAACGGCACCTACACCTTCACCAGCAGGAACCACCACCACCACCACCACCACCAAGAAAACCTCGGGGTTGTCCCTCGTGGCTCCTCCATCGGTAGTGCCCTCAGGAAAATGTCGTCTTAGTGAACTGTGGACATGTGCTTCAATCCCACTACCGAGGTGCTCCCAGACGGTTCCACTACAATACGTACATACATGTTCCGTCAAGAATAGAATAGCGGAACGTACACACTTATTTTCACCCATTAAGGATTTAGATCATTATTGTGTGTATGATAATAAAAAGTTGTAGTGACTGATATATCTTAAAAACCTTCCATTACTTCACCAGCAGCAGATGAATAAATAATTTAGTTTAGTTACGTATTATTTATGTACTGTACTGTTTACTCTACAATAAAAACAGACCCAGCATATAAACATGTATTTTTTTTTCCACAAGACACTCCTTGTAAGTAGTGGACAGGATACATACAATAGGTGGGAAAGTTAGTAAATTAGTGGATAAATTATAGAAAAGTTTAGTTAGTTTTACATTGATTATATTCGAGCTATTATTCAACCCTGATAAAGGATAGAAAAATGTGGTGTAAACCATGGAGGTATAATCTAAGAGGAGGCGGCATGACGTCACAGAGGTGAAGCCAGTTTTCTATTGGTCGGCTGTCCTCCCTACCCCCCATTGACTCAAAACATTGAACAGCTGATCACGTCGGACCATCAATTTCACCAACATTCTTTGCCATTTTTTAAGATAATTCTGGCGTGTTCAGCATATGGGTGTACCCAGAGAGACAGGAGTCTTTCTACTACATTTCATATGTATGTTAAGAAAGTCATATAGAAAAATATACGACAGAAATTGACAAATCAACTAAGTGAATTTCATCACCTGCCTCGCACACCGCGACACGTACCCATGTCCTGTAGAATATTAATACTGTACACACAAAAACTGTAAAGCCAAGGCTATTATAGTGTTCTGATATTAACTATTAATGTATAACCTGACGTATATATAGCATTGACAGGGTTATAAAAGATAAACTGGCTCCATGGGGGGACCTATTTGTGCCTAAGTTAGGGTTGGCCTGAAGGATAACTCGAGTGTTGAGAGATTGTATTATGAATGTTTTAGCATATGTCATAATGTTTTAAAGATATTTAATTTATAATTGTGTTTACTATGTAGACTATTTGGTTGTTGAGAATTTAGGTGTAAGTTAAAAAAAACTGTAGTCTAAGTTAAGCCAATGTGCGGAAAAAGTTTTTATAATTGTGAAATTACTGCCTGGGACTGATGAGTAAAATTAATGTTTCTGTGTAAATCAGAGTGAACTGAAACTGAGGAAGTGATGACACACTTTATGCAGTAACATGCAGCCATCATTGTAAGATTCCATGTGGCTTATAAGTGGTAAAATATGTTTGATACAAGACAACACACCTGTGAGTGTCAACTCAATTACATGACAGTTCTGGGTGTTACACTACACATCACATATCTCCAGTAGGCCTACCATATACACATCTTCACTACCCTATTCACATCTTCAGTACACTATACACTTCTTCACTACACACACATCTCCATTACCTTAATTATACACATCATCACAACACACCACATCTTCACTACCTTATTACATATCTTCACTACATTATACACATCTTCACTACACTATGTAGGCTACATTTTCACTGCAGATCACACATCTTCACAGCACACTGAGGTGGCTACAACGCAAGGAAATTTAAGTGAAAAAAGATGTAGTTTGTTGACAGGCAGACAGTAAAATATTATTACTATCTGCTTGTCAACAAACTATAACTTTTGCTCACTTTCCTTCCTGTTGTAGGTATCTCGCAAGTAGCGAGGCATACCAGATTCACGTGTGGTCATCTGTACTTGTTATTTCTCTGTAACGTTATAATACGGTCTGTGGGTTGGTGTGTAAGCTATCACCTTCTCTTTTACTATACATTTTGCATAAAATAAACTATTCATTCATTAATCAATTCATTCTTTCATTCATACTCCTAGGAAAAGTTTGCGAGAAGAGGTAATGCTCTAGCTGGAAACAGCGATATTTAATGGGTTTAAGTACTTTTGATAATATACAGAATTGGATAATTTTATGTAGTTATCATATATGGAACAAATTCAAGTCTCTTTCTGGCTATGATTATAGGATATATGAGAAAATAAGACCATAATTATAATGGGAGTAAGGCGGGCGAGGCAATGTTTTGAGTCAATGGGGGGGGGGGGGGTAATAGGCTCCGCCCCTTGCTTCACTTTGGGTGTACAGGACGAGCGGCTCATGCCGCCTCCTCTTAGATTATACCTCCATGGTGTAAACGAAATTAATCCCGTAGAAAATAAAATGAAAACGACGAGAAATTAGAGGAGACGGTGTTGAGCCACAAAAAACATTAACATATAAAAAACGATAGTCACAATGGAAAAGATTATGACAATAAACTGTTCAAATAAAATCCAATAAAGAAAACAGAGTGGAAGGATAAAAGAAAAGTTCTGATAGAAAGGTAAGTTCAGACGACCTCAAGACGACGACGACGGTTACTGCGGCGGGAACCTCACTTTACCTCAGTACACAGTATTGCCAGATACAGAAAAAGTTCTCTGTTTTTAGGGAATTTTGAAGTCCACAGAGGGAAATTATATAAAGATCGTTCAAAAGTAAAACGGGGAATTTTTTACAAGACGAAATATAAAAAAGACCGTCAATGTTCAAAAGTAAATAGGAAATTATTGAGGTAATACGGGAAATTCTGATGTTCAAATTGAGATAAAAGGGAAATTTTGATGTTGAAGTTGAGGTAAAAAGGGAAAATCTGATGTTATAGTTGAGATAAAAGGGAAATTTTGATGTTGAAGTTAAGGTAAAAAGGGAAAATCTGATGTTATAGTTGAGATAAAAAGGGAAATTCTGATATTGAAGCTAAAGGGGCCCTCACACGATCAATTTTTTCGTCAATTAATTGATATCAATTTATTGACGTCAATGAATTGATGGAAATCACTGTGCCCTCACACGGTCAATGATTTTACTTCAATTTTCAGTTTGATTCATAATTTCGAGATGAAAGCATCTGTGGCACTTGGAGTAGTGCTTGCTCTGGACACTCCAAAGCGAAAGAAGAGGAGTAAGTGGGTAAAGAAATGGTATATTTCAATAAAGGTTTTTTTTGGAGTATTTTCCTGTAAATTTTGATTGCCAGTAGGTAAATGGCACTAGTCTTACGATAAATTCAAGTCTTCAGCTAAGCTATTAACTTTAATATGTTTTCTTTTCGTTTCTTGCAGATTCCACGTACTTCTTTTTTTCAATTTTATTGAAGACCCATCAATAAATATCAAAGGAGTTTTGATCTATCAATGAATTGATTCAATGACATTGTTTCAATTAAATTGATGTCAATGTCCCCCTCACACGGTCAATTTCTCCATCAATTCATTGACGTCAATAAATTGATATCAATTAATTGACGAAAAAATTGATCGTGTGAGGGCCCCTTAAGGTAAAAAAAGGAAATTTGGATATTGTAGTTGGGGAAATTTCGTGAAGTAGATCTGGCAACACTGACGCCATGTAAACAAAAGGAAAGGAGATCATTCATTCATTATGGTGCCTCAAAAACCACTTACCGTCAGATTTATCGACAATACCGAGGTGGAATTGATCAGTCATGGTACAAATGGCAAGAAAAGTAATTATTTAACCTTATTTACTGTTTATTGAGGATTTAGTTTATATATTAATTAGTTGATATATTAATATTTACATGGAATTTTACACTGGGCCGTATTTACTGTATACTAAGGATGTTTTTTATTTAATTAATTGTATTTTCTGTTTATTTAGGATGGTAATTAGTTTATTTGGTAAATATTGAATGAATTACCGTTATTGCATATGGTTTGTCGGTAATAGTCAAGCGTTTGTCCATAATCTGATTTCGACTCGAGATGTTTTATGTTGTACAGTAAAGCACACACTTACTTTAACGTGTGGAAATAAATATTGCTATGAAAAGTCCACCGTTTATTTATTCATATTTACATGGAATGGTGAAATTACAGAAGTACTCTGTTCACTATTGTACATTTTTATTATTTTAGTATCATTACCCACTATCTTGGGTATTTATTGAAAGAATTGCCATTTTGTAGCAATGTTGCCAGATCCAGCTACGTCCCAGTATTTTGGCCCGGTCATTTCCTGTTGTTGTGGGTAATTTCCTGTTCTTAACCACAGTTATTTCCCGGTAGTTTGCCCAGGTTAGGTAAATTTACCAATATTGTACTACTAACCCGTTAAGAGTTTGGTAGTATGTATATAAAATGCTAGTGTTATTTTGTAATTTATACTGTATTTTTCCATGTGTCTTGCAGTATCCATCATCCCTCTGTCACAACGAAGTCGAGATAAACGCAAGGTGAGCCGACAGTCATGTGTCGGGGACGCCCTCGAGTTGTCACCGGTACAGGAGGAAGCTGAGGAAGAGAACAAGGAGGTCTTCTTTAAACCAACAGGTGCTGCTAACTGAGAGCTTTTATCTAGTAATTTATTTATTTTTAACAAGGAAAGTGGGGTTCAAACACAATAACTCTACTTCATATTGCACATTAATAATATATGGATAATCAATACATATGAAACTGCAAGATAATGATAACTACCTAGTACTGCACTATATATGTAAGCAAGATGCAATTTAGAGACTGTAAATTTTTTATATTATTTTTGTGTTGTAACTTGTATCTTTGGTGATTAAACAACCTTGTTAATTATCCTTGCTCATTGAGATTCATTAATTTTTTGGCACAAAAAATAACAGTGTTTATGTTTGGAACAACTTTGTAGTCATGGGATTTGTGCACCTCCATAATGGGGTAATATGTGCATTCTTTTTAATGTTAGGTATTTAGAGGGGATCAAAGCTTTAAGGGACCCTGTATTGTAGTAAGAAAATTGGAGGTAAATGAGTCCTTCAGTTATTGCCACGAAACACTACCTATATAGAAGGAGCTTGTTTCGTGGCATAGTCAGAAGAAAACAGAAGCCTCCAATTTTCATACACGATCACAGGTTTCTTAAGAAAGTTATAACTAATAAACATGTAACAGAACTTCTGGAGGAGAGGGAGGGAATGGTCAAGAACCCCATTGCCTTTGGGTTCAACACTCCCAAGAAGCGATGGAGTATGTTAGAAAAGGCAGGGTCAGCCAGGAAGACCCCCACTGCCTCCCCTAGTACACCCACAACCCCAAGACTACCCCACCTCCTCCCAGGCACTCCCAGGACCCCCAGGACCCCAGCCTCACCTTCCACACCAAAGACACCAAGGAGTAAGTACAGTATTAAATTTGGAACTATCCTTTACATACAGGTCTAGTAAATCCCCTGTTCTGTATGTTAATGAATAACAGAAGCTTGGGAAAACATATAATGGTCTTCAATGAGGGACTGATTGTAATGGGAAATGGTGGAGACAAATATTTATTCATTATACAAGTATATAGAAGACCTTTAGTAGAGGAAACCCTTGACATTCATGTTTCCATATACTGTATTGCATATGTCAATGATTTTGTTTAGGCAAGTTGAATATTTATATATACTGTATCTCAATTAGTGAATGAATGAGAGAATTATTTATCTACAGTCTACTGGTCCTACTCCCTCATAAGGTTTGAGGTAGGATATTAACTTAGCTTGGCATCATCCTTTCAGATACCGTATCAAACATTTCTCTTTTTGAAGTGTTATTTTTTGTTATCAGGTTCATCCAGAACCCCTAAGAGCAAAAGAAGGCTGTCTGAAGCAAGTGAAGCCCCAACACCCTACAGCTTCAGGAAGCGGGTTCAAGAGCGTAAGTTGACCTAAGATTTCTATTACATAGTGTACAAAGAGAAATATATCTATCTATCTATCTATAGCTCTGATGCCTCGTTCCCTCCGGGAACTCCCTCCAAGGGGGTGGCCACGGCAGAAGTGTCTCCAGTTTTCCCTGTTCCAACACTCCCTCCTTACTTGTTCAAACCCTCCTCTGTCCCTCACGTTTCTCTCCTTTACATACTCTTCCACTCCAAACACACTTTAACTTACTGTATGTCTTCCTGGTAACTAAGCTCTAAAAGGGACTTCATAAGCAAAAGTACATATGAACTCTTCTTCTCCTCCAGGTATTACCAAGATTGTTTTGGATGAGGACAGCTCTTCATCATCATCAGAGGAAGACAATGATGATGACAGCAGTAGTTATAGTAACAGTGACTTTGAAGATGATGAGAGTAAGGAAAATCTCTTCAACAGCCGTGATGTAGGAGTTGTCACCCCGAGTAGAACACCAAGAAGGACTCCCAGCAAAGTGGCCAAGACTGTGTTGGGAACACCTGGACGTACCCCATCTAGGACCCCGGGCAAACGTGGCAGACCAAAAAAGATAAAAGATGTGGAGATGGTTAGCTGGGTTGCCATTTAATCATGTCTATTAATGCTGGTCAAAGTAAATATTTAATATGTTTGTGTGAGCTATATTAGAAGATAAATATAAATATTTGTGGTTTTCATCCATACGAGGAACTGAGGCAGCATCACTTTGGTTGGAAGAATTTATAGCCATGCGATGTCAATGATATTCTCATTGTTTTAATCAACGCTTCCTCAGGTGGCCAAAGGTGATGACTACTTCATGGCCAATGGTAACAGCAGCAAGGCAGTCACTTCAGACCACACCCTGAACCGATTGGATACTCCGAGACTGTCCCCAGAAGCCCTCCAGTCCATCCTCTCTAGCATGGCCAACACTCACCTCAAGGAACGAGAAGCCTTAATCGAGGAAAATGTGCTCAACTTTCCCCGGTGGATGACATACTTGTGGTGAGCTGTTAAATTTATATTTTTATATCCCTGCAATCATGAGTCAATCACTTATGTGTTTAATCTAATTTTTCATTTTCTTTCAGCATAAACATTATTGTTTTATTCAGTGTTTTTTAGGCTTGCATGTATTCTTATGTTTATGGGGTTGAGACTATATTGTATTGAATTTTTTTATAGTTTGTTTGGTAATTAATATTTTGTTTTATATATTTGTTTCTCATATTACCTTTACTTTGTTTTTGTTCTTGCAGTTAACCAACAGACTTTATAGTATTTTTTATCCATTATTTTATACTTTGTTGTCATTTTGGCATTTTTTTTTTTACGTTTTGCTTCTTTTTTCCAATAAACAAAATAACAGTGAAGGATTTAGCATATTCCTGTATGGTCTGGGCAGCAAGAAACAACTCCTCTCAAAGTTCCAGCAGGAGTACTTGTCTGATTATGACCACATAGTAATCAATGGGTTTTTTCCATCCCTCACATTAAAAAATGTAAGTAGGTGTTTTGGTCCTATTTGTTAATTATTAATATTTCATCCTTAATTTAGTCTAAAATTTTGTATTTTGCAGAAAGAAAGACAAACAAAACTAGACATATATATATCTTATATAACTTGACTTGTACTTGTAAAGGTACTAACTTTAATTACAAATTACTTGTTTGTGTTGCTGTTACAAGTTTCCAATATGCCAAACTCTTATGCTCATGTTGCATGTTTCCTTCCCTCACCAGATCCTCAACAATATAATTGAGGACATACTAGAGCACACAGGTAGCTTACCTGGGGGACAGGACCAACTGGACCTGATAGAAGCCACCTACACAAGACCAGACACAGCTCCTCTGTTTATCATTATACACAACCTGGACGGTGCAATGCTGAGGGGAGAGAAGACCCAGGCAGCCATTGCTCGTTTGGCCAGCCTTCCCAGGGTACATGTATTGGCTTCACTTGACCACATTAATGCTCCACTAAGTAAGTCACTTTAGTATTGACACTTCCACTATATTTTAGACTCATAGAAGACAAGTGGCTCCATTTAACATTATTTAGTCATCATCCCAATAATTTTTCTATTCTCACCATAATAGACTAAGTATATACATAGTAAAGCAAGATTCTGGATATATTTTTACCATTGACTGTTTCAATATTAAGAAAGACTTATATCTCCCACTATGTTTTTACCAGTTCTGGACAGCCATAAGATGAGTCAGTACAATATAGTGTGGTTTGATGCAACAACACTAGAACGTTACCAGGAGGAGACATCATATGAGAACTCCCTCCTGGTTCAACAGTCTGGATCCTTGGCTCTCTCTTCACTCATACATGTCTTCAAGTAAGGGCCACATGTTTGTGTTTCTAGCTATAGTCTGTTTAAAGCATAAGGCTGGGGTCTGTGTTATACATTATGATAGTTATAGTGTGCATGGATAGAAATTTTGTCAACATGCTTTTAATCATCTGATATTGTTTTATCAGTTTCTTTATGAAGTACTCTTGCACTTCCAGGTCCCTAACACCAAACGCAAAGGGAATATTCATGCTGTTGGCCAAACATCAACTCGAGCAGAAAGATAACTCCAGTTATACAGGTTGGTAACTTTTGGATACATTTGACCATTATATACAAAGTAATTGGTATGAGAAACTAAATGGACACTTAAAGAATAGTGACTTTATTATGTTCATCAATTAAGTGAAGGACACCCACACTTATTATTAAATCTTTTAGTAATGTATTTGTTATATGAATGATTGTAAGGCCTCTTTGAGCATTGTGAATTTTCTTTGTCACCATAAGTACCCCAATATGATGAAGTCTTATTTGTTTCACTCACCACCACTCCATAGGGTTGTCATTCAGTGACATGTACCAACGGTGCCGCGAGAGCTTTCTGGTGAACTCTGACCTGACCCTACGTGCCCAGCTGACTGAGTTCCGTGACCACAAGTTGCTGCGCTCACGGAAAGGCCATGATGGAGTGGAAAACCTAATTATTCCCCTTCCATCAGTAACACTTCAGGATTTTGTCACTCAACAAGAATTAGAAAATGAGTAATGATAAGTAGATAGGAACAAATACTTTAATCATGTCCCGTGTATTTCATTAACTCACAATTGTATTCATCTATTCTGAGAATCCAGAATATACAATTAAACTTGAAGTGAGATACTTCATAATGATGTGGCAGTGAAATAACAATAGGAATAATACTGTAATAGGAAAATGTCATTAGCATGTGTACTTAGACTGAAATAATTAGATGTTCACATTTATGCTTTCTTAGAAAATAAAAGGAAGGAAGTTGTCAATTAGAAGATGGAATTTGTAAGATTTTTTGCACTTTTTCAATAAATTTATTGGTCAATTTTAGGCTGTTTTTCTCTTTTGCTGTAGGACTACTGTACATGCACTTAAGTTATCTTCATTAAAACCCTCATATCACTATTATTCCAGTGATGGGGGGGGGAGCCTCCAGACCCATGCATAAAGAGGGGAAATCAGAAAAGACAGGGAGAGGAGGGACATACTACCCAGTGAAATGGGCCACACTAAAATTCACACTTTCAAACCCACAACATTTTCAACTCCCCCCACTGACAGGTGTTTATCCCTTCATTAACCTTGGTGAGCCATTCATTAATGTGATTATTCCGTAATTCTTGAATTACCATATCATCCTGAGTCATGAAAGTAAGAATTTTTTTTGTTGGGTATGAGGATTGAGGAGGAGGATTACCGGTATTTATGTTCAGCCCAGCTCCATTGCTGCAAGGGCCACATGTCTATTGTTGCATCCACATAAAAACAAAAATTATCACATACAGATTATTATTTTATTGTCATTCGTTTCGCTTAGCATACAAGCTTGCCAACCCCTCTCTCACTAGTGAGTGCTTCAGATGTGTGTGTTAGTTCGAAGTTTGTGGTTCACGCCTGGGAGAAGGAGCGTTGACAACACTGATGTGGTCCTCATGGCAGTAGAGCCAGCTGTATTGTGTAATATGTGGAAGTGAGTTGCTGAGAATTGGCATTTCATAAAGAATTTTGGTAAGGCTAACTAACAAAACAGCCTATTGCACAATATGTTGTAATGAAACTATTGCACAATATATTGTAAATTAGTTGGGCTATATAAGGCAGCAGAGCACAGTGGCTAATGCACTAACACCACAGATTATACATCCCAAGTTTAATTCCCTGCCTGGTCAGACTAATGGAAAAAGTATGTATCCACATTGTCCCTGTTCAGTGATAATGTATTCTTATGGAAGAGTAATTAAGTAGATAACACATGCACTTCACTCGTTTGAAATACACCTTATATTTCCTATACAACTTTATTAGCCTCTGTCAGGCACTGGGAAGTGTTATATATAGATATATAAGCCTTGGGGTCAGGGACTGTGGGTTGAGGATTAGAATTGGGGAGATAATGATTAGTGATGCTATTTCTAAACGTGTCAAGAGTGAGGCTATTAACATTATGAGATGGGAGATAATTCCACTCTTGGATGCTGCGGGGAAAGAATGAGTTCCTAAATATATCAGTGCTCGTCTGGTATATATGGTATTTTAAGTTGTGGCTGCCTCTAGTGGATCATATACTTGTAGGGTGTAGATATGTGTCTTTGTCTATGTCAACTAACTTGTTTGTGATTTTGTATATCATCTGTTGTCTGTGTGTTGCCAATGGGTCTAGTTTTGTGTCTTGTTTAATTAAGCAAAGTGACTGATGTAGTGTGTCTGTAATCACGTCTAGCCCATCTTGCAGTTTGGTTTTGTATGGACTCTTAAATTTATTGCTATTATTGTAAGTGTGTGGGTCCCAGATAATTAGATACTCGAGTGGTAAGTAAAATATTAAAAGACCCGCCATATATTTGGCGCCCCAGCTGTCATTGGACATGGACTGACCAATGACAGACATGGACTTATACACCTGGGTAGATGGACCAATAGGAGGGCTTGTTTGAGGGTGTTTAGGCTCCAGGCGTCCCCCGATAGAAACCAACATGGCGGAGGTGAAGCTTGATCAATTCTTGTAGATATTGTTATTTGTGTAAGAATCTGTGGATGTGAGAGTAATTAGTGTTGATGGTGGAGTATTGGAGTGAGGGTGGAGGGTGAGGGGAGTGTATTAAATAAGGGGGGGTTAGGGGGGTGCTAAGTAAGGGGTGGCAGGAGGTGGCATTGTTTACACTGGGTTGAAGGTGGGGGGGGACATCACCAGTGCGGCACGTTTTGAAGAGATGAAGTGAATAATTAGGTTAGCAGTGACTAAGAAGTGTCTGGTCTGGTGCGAGGGAGTGCACAAACCACCTGACCTTATGTTGCACGGGTATTGCATCATCAGGTCATGCTTGGTGGGCTGCAGGTCAGGGGTCAAAGTTGCAGTGACCACAAAACTCTGATGGTCTGCGTTCTAATTTCTTATCATTTGGAGTGATTGAGGGTGCGGCTACACCTTAAATACCCCTCAATATCATCTATGTGTGTAATTAAAGTAAGTGAGGTCATGTAAGGTCACTAAGTCATCGAAATATTAGGGTCCTGGGTCAAAGTTACAGTGATTACAATACTCGGGAGGTTTGCGTACTATTTTTTTTTTTATCATTTTGGTGTAATTAAGGGTGGGGCTATACCATTAATATCTCTCAATATCATCTATGTGTGGTCATTGAAGTGTGTGAGGTCATGTGGGGTCATCAAGTCACCTGGATATTGGGTCATAATGTGTCAAAATGTTGTTGGAGGGAGGGAGGGACTAAACTGCCTCGTTTGGTCAATGTGGTCACTTTAGACTCGTTTTTTTCTTTTATTATTTTTATTTATCCTGGGTTATCTAATCAGTTGTCTGTTGATGGTGACTCATAAGTACAAGTGTAAGGGGTTGTTTGATCTACATGGGAACACTTTATACATTCGATGTGTAGGATTAATGAGGAATTTATGACCATGCCATTTTTTTCCCTCAAATTGAGTAACGGGTATATAATTAAATTTCTGATATTTCATGCAGTTAGGCCAAGCTTTATGACTATTAGTATTATGAAAAGTAGTTCTGTAATTAGGAGAAAAACTGTAATGCTTGATTTCGATATAGATAAATAGTTTCAAGGATTATGTTATAAATTTTTTTGAAAAATGAATGTGATTTATTGCTTTGCTTAATGTTTGATTAACTAATCATTCGTGCTTCCAAACATTAGATTTTTTAGGGGGAAATGCCAATGTGAGGTCCAGAATCATGTTCAACTTCGTTTTTTATATGTTCCGATACTGGACATAGGCTTCATCAAGCCGTTAACGTGGCCCAGGTCAACTGCTACTAACACACATGGCACGACTTCCAAACTGGTACTCAGCAACAGAGGGAAGAAAGTGAGGGTAATTCCCAAATACTGAAGCTGTTATGGTACCAGTGAGGGTGTTTTACGACATTCGATAGCCTTATAGTTAGTGCCTCAAACTCAAATCAGAAGAATAAATATTCTCAAGCTCTCACCTGAGAGAAATTGATCTCCCAACCTATAGGTTACAAGTCAAGAACACTAACCACTCGGCTACTGATCTATCAGTAGCTGCCTTCAATAGGCCAGCAAGAATTGCAGTTTCAGCTGGGATAAACAAAGTAATATAGACAAGAATATAATTTGCAGGGGAGGAAAAGTTTTTATTGATTAGACACCTTGTATTTTACAGCACTGTAACTATTCAACTCTTATGTCGTTTGAAATTGTAATTGTGATATTGAATGATTTTCTCATAGGGTATTTTGCTAATAGTATACTACATGCTCATTAATTTTATATAGCAGAAGGAGAGTGCAGGGACGACAGGCAGTGAAAGTGATGCTGGGGATGGAGAATTTGAGCCCACAGCAGAGATGTTGGTGGACGACTTTGATGATGAACGAACATTAGACGAGGAGGAGGATATGGAAGAGGGCACTGACAGAGAAGAGGAGATCGACAATTTAGAGAAAGTGAGTCACAGATTCCACATCCTTGTATGCAGTATATAATAAAAATAACTAATGCCTCTTCGACAGGCTAGTTAAATGGAAGTCATGGTACATGTTAATCTTAGACTAATTGTGTACTGTACTTTCTTACTTGTCTTTTTGTATATATTTTATTGGTTAATGTCTGGCAAAACAGCAGTGTTGTCCTAAAGGTTAGCTTCCAGTAAGTAGCATTATTTTGTTTTTCCTAGATGAGTTAGATATTGTGGATTGCATCTATATAAATTGTATGCATTTGTGCAATTATTCTCTATTTCCCTTCATGTTACAGGAACAAGACATGCCCATTGCGCAACTATTAGCCATGTACGGAGGTTATCCCCCAGAGGAAGGTGAGGCAGAGGCAGAGACGGAGGCGGGGACTGAGGAGCAGGCAAATGGTGAGGGTGAAGTTAGTGAAGTGGGACGCACAGGACCCGAGCCAACCATGAGCAACGAGGAACCTGTGGGTGGAGGAAACGAAGGGGAGCAGGAGGTAGAGGAGGCAGATGAACCAGAAGTGGTGTCATCAAGGTCGTCAACATCGGAAGAGACTGTCAACAACCATGAGAAGGTTGGTTTCTTGTATACTTTTTGTTAGACTATGCATTTTTTAGTACAGTATATTATATATATTTATGACCAGTTTCCTATATCATCTATATTCCGTCAGAAGAAACCATCAACAATCACAAGAAGGTCGGTTTCCTATATTCTTCATAGGCCCATGGCATCAGAAGAAAACCTCATCAGTCACAAGAAGGTTGGTTCCCTTTCCTTTGTATATCATATGAATATATTTGAGTCATTTTGCATTTCTTTATTTATTGATTTTATATTTGATTTGTTGTCTGTGGCTCATAATCCAGATCCATCTATTATATCCATATAAGATTATTTTATACAAGGTACACACTTTCAGGAACTTAAGTCAGATAAACCTGAGAGAAAAAGAAAAGAAAAATCTTCAGAACTAGCACAGTTATATGCTGACATGGACACAAATGGTGACACTCCAACACCTTCCTCTTCACGATCTCTAAGAGGTACAGTAAAGCCACTTCTTGTTCTGGTATGGTCTGTACAGTTTACTGGTTCTTGATGTAAATGTCCTCTGAGCATTATGTTTTTTCTCTTGTATACAACATGCATTTTAGTATTATTCTTAGACAAATGCCAAGCTGTTTTTCTTGTTATTTGGATATACTACTGATGCTCAGTGGAAACAAGTATTTCAATTACTGCACTGCCAAAATAGTGGTGGGAAAGCTCTGCAAGGAAGCTGGGCAGCCTATTCTCTGCAGTTAGAGGTTAAAATGTTGCATCTCTGTGCAGGTCATAAACCCCTCGGTATTCTGTCAACGGGTAGCTCAAGACAGCAGAGTGAAGATGAAGAGGAGGATGAAGGAGAATATTCTGGTGAGGAGGAGGACTGGCACAAGACCATTATGATTGGATCATCATACCAAGCACAGGTTCCTGAAGGGCTACAGGCATATGGTGCCACACCACCCTATGAAAATGAAGACAAACTCCTATGGGAGCCTGGCAAGCTCAATCCAAAACAGGTACAGTTCTCATATTATTCATTGAGCTATTTTCTTGAATCGGTGGTGAGGGATGTTTGTGTTGTATATTTTGTTAGTGAGATAGTGGTAGGGCTGACATCATAAGCTTTACTGATGATGAGTGTAACAAAGGAGTAGATAGACATTAACCCTTTAATTTTAACCAATGTTATCATTGCACCTGCTGCTTTTATCTTTGGGATTTCTGTCCTTTTTTTTCATGTTTTCCTCTCTTATCCAGTAATACTATCAGGTACCCCCACATCTGCCTTTAAACAGCAGCATTCATACTCATGGAAAACTCTAATAATCTTCCTAGATACTTTTCCTTGCATTATCAGGTACAAAATAGACCTCCTTTCTTCACTCTGGAGTATTTCCACTTCATGTTTTAGTGTTGTTACCATTAATCTTTTACATAAATCCATCCATGTACAGATTGAACAGATTTGGAGACATCACCCATCCTTGTCTCACTCCAAAATTATAAAACAAAATGAATATGGTGGGGAAAATATTAAGAAATTTTCCTCTGTCAAGGTTGAGGAGTACCTTCGTACGTTAAGCCACCCTCCACCCGGGTCACAGGGCGTGGCAGCCATACCCCTCGGAAAGCACGTCCGGGACGATGAACAGGTAAGTCACTGTTAGGTGTGTGGGCTGCTGGTGTTACTGTATTATTACCTCTACAAGGAGGCTATGTATTCCCTCCTGTCATGTTTTTACTGTAAAGTGCCAGCTTACATATTGTGACTATATGTGGGAGATGATTTAAACATGCTATAGTAAACCCTCACTAACTCTAATTAATTGGAGAGAGACCCTTCTCGAGTTATCCGAAGATCAGCTATATCCGAGATGGCAACAATTAGCCATGTTTTAGGGTTGATCCAAACAGATACAGTATATCCACCATAGTTATAGACAATTAGTGTATAGCACATCTTATCTCATGTTAGAGATGCATCTCCTATACAGTCATCTATAATAAAAGAGCAAAGATCAAGTTTGTTAATGGATAATGTAACACTACATGGAGTCATATTGGTGAAACCGTCATTACCGATGCATATGTGGCTTCGTGGCTCACTTGGCAATGATGCAGCCAATTATATATCAGTACATAATTTTTTAGGCAATAAAGTTAATTAATTAAAATAATTGAGTTTCTTATACATATTTCTTATGGTAATAGCATACCTTTATATGGTCAGTTGACATAGAGTATAAATGTATGGTATAGAGATGGTAATTCGAGTTTTGTACAAAATTAACATGCGTCACTTCTCAGGCTTGGAAAATCTCCACATAAGTCGGATGTACAACCAATTAATGCAGAGTGTACGAGACACTGTCGGAGTCGGAGTTATTCTATATCCAACAATTAAGTATTAAACTTAGAGAGGATTAACTGTATGAGATTAAAAGAATGTGTGGAGAAAAGAAAGGTAGGAAAGAGGGAAGACAATTATTAACTTTGTATTTTTATTTCCCAGGCGCTGTATTTGTTATTGCAATGTGGGTACAATGTAGACGAAGCATTGCGGAGACACCGTATGAATCCTGCCCCCTTAGCTTCCACTATGACATTATGGTCTGAGGAGGAGTGTAGAAACTTTGAAAATGGGCTCAAAACTTATGGCAAAGACTTTCACCTTATACAACAGAATAAGGTGAGTGACTATTTCTTCAACCTATAATTGCATGGTTATGGTATGGGTAAATATTGTAAATAGTTTATCCGTAATGTGTGAGTGTTTGTATATTAGGGACTCTTTTATCACCTTAGTAATGAAAGAGTGTATGGTGAAAAGCAACACTTTTCTTCAGAAAGTTGATAAAAATCGGGTACAATTACTTGTATTCACTATTTTAGATTTGTTGATCAAGTTATGGAATGGCTTTCATTGTGGGTTCTGTTCTCACACTGGGCAGGTGCGGACGCGATCAGTGGGTGAGCTAGTCCAGTTTTATTACTTGTGGAAGAAGACAGAGCGACATGACCTCTTTGCCACCAAAACCAGGATTGAAAAGAAAAAATACATTGTTCATCCTGGCACTACGTAAGTTTATATTTCTTGGTTCTCTTGGTTTGTTAGCTACTGATTGGATGACATATTTAGAAGTGTTGCCACAATGAACATATACAACAATATCTAATTGTAGAAAATATTTAGTTTTAATATTTGGACTTTACACTTTTTTTTCATTATACTAAAGATATTAAAAGGTGAAGAAGCCATGGACATGTATTGAACCTGTATATGCCATATAATGTACTTGTCTAGTCAGTGCTGATATATGAAGTACTGTATATAATTGTTCCACTGTATAAGTTCAGTTACTTAAGATATTCTATGTTAAGATTTATAAAAACAGTAAATTGAAGTAAAGTTAAGATAGGATAGGTATGTAATTTTAAGGATTGCTATGGTGCTACTGCTTTATATGTGAGTGTAGTGATTATTTGTGGGTGTTGCAGTGACTACATGGACCGGTTCCTGGATGAGGGTGAAGGTGTAGTGAGTGCTGCTGCCTGGCGTGATAACCGGTCCTCCTCGCCCAGCCTCCATGCTTTGCTATATGGACGTCCTCCCCCGGGTGCAGCCGCCGGTGTTACCACAGCAGCGGGTGGCCCGGAGGTCACTGCCCTACCTCTACCTGTCACTGCCCCTCTAGCCACCCAGACCACTGCTGTCACAGATTCAGGTGGTGGCAGCAAAAACCCAGTTAGTGGTGGTGGTGGTGGTGGTGGTGGTGAAGGTAGGGAGACTGGTGGGACATGCAACACAGGTCTAAATCAGATGGAGGACTTGGCCCGCCATCTAGATGCTGACTCCATTGAATCTCTGGCCAAGATTGCCTCATCCTCGAATGCAGCCGTATCAATAGCCAGAACAGGAAAGAGAACCAGTAGTCCACATCCTATGGATGTGGACGTTGCAATAGCACGTTCCTCCGTACTCAGCTCACAGACAATGGGTGTTGAGCCTAAAAGTGTAGCTATGACTGAAGCTGTTGCACAGTGAATTATGCTATTTGCCTTTTATTGTGTGTGTGAGTGGTGTGTAGGTTGTGAAAAGTGCAAGTGTTGGTTACCATTGTTACTGTGAAAGTGGAACCAAGAACTCCCCAAGATTGCCTTTTATAACCTTATTGATTCAAGAACACTCAAACATGAATACTGTAAATTCTCTTACAGCATCTTCATCTGTGTCTGAATCTACAACTTCCCATTGAGTATGTTAAGGATACAATATGTTTATGACTATTACAGTGTCAAAGATGATTTATGCCAGTTGGAAAAAAAAAAGCTTTTATATGTATATTATGAACACTAGTGCTGCTCATAAGGCAGACATATCCACTCCCTTATTTGGACTACATGACAAGTATGAAACTTTACAGCGGCCTCCTCAGGATGCAAACCTGATTCCTTGCAAGAAGGAATCCCAATGTATAAAAAATTACATTCTTTGAAATATTGTCAATTATAGTTACTAATGATTGAAGATGTTTAAGGGTAGTTGAAATTATGTATAGTGGACTTTGATAATGGTAAATTAAAGGCTAAAAGTTGTTCCAGATTGTCATAAAACAAATTAAGTACAGTAGATTGATGTATGTGTATTGACTGCATGGACAATTCAATAGCCTCCATTTTACCATCAATAGGCAAGGTTATAATTCAAAAGGTATCAGGTTTGAATCCTAACAAGTTTGCTGTGATATTTTCAAATAATTTATACACTTCAGTACTTGGCTTTTGTTTTGTTATTGTACCTCAATGGAGGTAAGATGTCAGGTAATTTACAGATACCAATTCCTCCAAATTGTACCATAGAATATACCATCTAAGTTTTATTGGGCTGGTTCTTGGCACATGTAGAGAAATTGCTAACTTTTAGTTCCTCAATATTGTCTTACTCCTTAATTAAAAGAACAGGTACAGTCAATTACAATCTCTCAGAGAAGGTATCTATGCCACCCTTTTTATTAGCACGCTACTGTTTGGTACA
The DNA here is from genome assembly GCA_034508575.1 of Petrolisthes manimaculis. Lineage (NCBI taxonomy): Eukaryota > Metazoa > Arthropoda > Malacostraca > Decapoda > Porcellanidae > Petrolisthes > Petrolisthes manimaculis. The sequence goes on along the minus strand of JAWZYT010001332.1, from coordinate 223,464 downwards.
CAGTGTGGTGTGTAACACGCTCGATCCAATACAGACTCCTTACAATTTTATGTGTGTCTGGGGAGTGTATGCAAGGAATGCCATTGGTTAAGGTGATGACAGACATACTATCCTCTAACTGCTATTTCAAGTGGATGGAAAATGTTACTCATGGCTGTACTTCTTTTCAGCCAGCAGCACACACATACACTAGTGTGTAAAGGCAGATCATAGGGAATATGCAGATTATTATATACATTATTTATTTACTCCAGAACGATACTTCCTACATACGTACACCCTTTCTATTGTCAAATTGATTTTTTTTTTTTTTTTTTTTTTTTTTTTTTTTTTTACAAGTTCAGTTTTGGAAAGTCATATGAACATAATATCCTTTCTCATTTCATCTTCCAAGAAATCAAACCTTAGATAATTAATTTTTTACTTTACTTTTTATCCTGTTTTAAACTATTTTTTATTAATTATATTGTGAATCTGGTTATGCACGACTTTTTAAGCAATATATCTGGATAACTTTGTACTCTTACTTAAAAAGTTATGTACTATATTGTATTCTGTTCTTTTACTGTATATTGTGGTGTCTGGCATATGAGTGGGTTTTCGTGTCTCATGGTCGCGAGTCAATCTCAAGATTTCACACATTCCTTCTTTAACTTGTTATTCAAACTCCCCCAGATCTCTTTCTTAAGTTTCATTTGACCTTGACTACTGAGCTCCCATTATAGATTTTCATGTCCTCAATCAGTCAGTAGGTCATGTTTCTAGAGTCTCTTACAGTAGACAATATGTTGACAGAATTCCTAGTAACAGTTTCTGACAGACTGCATTAATTAAACTATATGAAGAGGAGTCATTAGTTCACTATTGCTCTATTATGTCAAAGGTCTTTTACCCAAGAGAATAAAAAAGGAAACCTTGTTACAACTGGATTCTATTGGAATGATTATTTTATGCACGCTTTTTACAGTGAGTGTCGGAAGTTCCCATTTTCAGTGCTCTGTAATTGATAAAAATGATATGATGGAAGCCTTTCTTGCCAAAGTTTGTCAGTCTTTTCACATGGAGCTAAGATATTGTTAGTGAATTGGAGTCATGGATTCCTCCAAAACATTGACAGAAATGGTTTTTGTAATCAACTTTATCATTTTCACTCACCCTGTCCCAGTACAATATATGATTTTTTATTTGCTGGACATTTTTGGCTAAAGCAAGCCTATCATTTTTACATAATTGTAAGTGTCTGATTTTGTGACAATTGCAATAATTTTATATATTCATCTACATAGTACTGAAACTTTTCTTCATTTTTTCTCTGAAGTCAAAAAGTCTAGTCTGAGCAGAAGTACCAGAAAATGCTAAAATGAATAAGGTTGAAGTAAATGATATGACAAAATATTATGGTATAGCCCTAATGTAATGACAGTTGTGGCCAGGTATTTGTAAACCATCCAGATGCCATGCATGTAGCTTGGTTTACCTGTAGTGGTGCCGCTGCAACCTCACACTTGGATGATCTGGGGTTTGGTTCCTGTGTAAGTTGAAAGATTATTGTTTCCCCTTGCAAATGATAATTCTCCATGTAATATACATTAATATGTACAGTATAATTAAACATAGTTGAGAAAAAGACTTTATTGATATTTTTGCTACTGCTGCCTCAAAATGGAAGCATTTTGACATGACTTAGTGAATCATCAATAAAGTCACTTCCAATTGTGTTTAGTTCATAATTATAATCTGTCTCCAAAAAGTAATCTACAAATGTGCACGACCAGACCTGTACCTGTATTATTCATTGAGGTCTACAAGCAAAAGTGCAGTATTATTCACTGTCCAGAAATAACCTACCGTTAATAACCCTGGATTCTACTCAAGACATGTACATAGGCTTTTTAAGGTGAAATCATTTGGGAAAGAATAACTGCAATTTAGCCAAGTAAAAAAAAGTATGTACTTTGGTCTATCCCATGAGTTTTCCTGATTTACAAACCAATTGCATATTTAACGGATTTGGATCAACAACTAATGAGCAATTTGTAAGTTACTTCTGGCTTTAATACAATGTAGGAGATATCCATGCCAAAGTATGGACCATATGCAAGGGAACAGTAATGGTCTAAATGATGACGAGGATGGGATGATACCTCAACAGACTTCAACTGTGGATGAAATACCAATCTTTATCATTGTTCAGCCCATGATGTTTCCTGCATAGTCCTAGAAACAGTATATTGAGAGGCTCACATTGTCAGTGGTGAGAACAGGAGATATGATTTGTACAGTTCCTATCAGTTCCATGTTAGGAGAGCCAAAGTGAGGCAAATGTCTACCATCTATATGTTTACTTATTCAAAGGCCCACTTTCAGATTTGTTGTACATATTCTGGCATATCAAAAAGGGCCAACTAAAGCACACTAAATGTATTTGAGTGGTGTTACAAACTTTTCAGAATGTTGGATTGGTGTGTCAAGATTATTAGCTATTAACTAGATGCCACCAGAGACTGTAAGGGACTGTATAAAGAGAAGAGAATGAGCATTTTTGGTGGTGGTCTAACTGTTGTGTTTGCATTGTTTGATGTGTATTCTTCAGTTGTATTTTTATACTGTGTGTGTGTGTGTGTGTGCGCGTGTGGAAGCTTTTCTAACATACAGAAATATACTTTGTAAGTGTACAGCTACTTAAGGAGAGAGACAGCACTCACTTGATATAGATCTTACATAATATAATCATTCATTAATGCCAATATTGTTACACTTAAAAGTAATCCAGATTCACAGTTTATACACAGGCTCACACAAGAGTAAGATCGTATGTGTGTACCATTCATTTTGTAATAATTTTATAAATTATGTTATCTGACCTTGTTAAATAGTCATATGGATGAGTCCCGACCAATATAATTTGCATGAGGTTGGAGGGTTATGTTTAATTATGGACAAATATAATTCTTCTTTTTTTATTGAAACAGTGGCCAGTTAACAGTCTCAGGCTCAATATTTAAGAGGTCTGTGGTGGAATATAGGTTCATCATTCCTCAGAACTGTGCAACAAAACTACTAAACGCATTTCATCAGGGAAAGGGAAATTTTTATACTCATTTTCGAGGAATCCATAGCTGTCAAATCACAGGCACCTTAATGTGTGTTGTTCATTCATCTTGGTTAGTGGGAATGAATCTGATGTCTGAATCTGAGTGATGAGCTTGATTGTGTTACAGACTAATGCTTTCTTGATTCTGTTGTATTGTACTTTGAACTTCCCTAAAATAATCATTAGGATTATTATTATCCACAACTACATCATCCCTCCAGTTCTCTTCTCCTCCTCTCATAATTTTCAGATGTTTCAGCAATTATCACTTGAGTACCATTCCTACAACATTATTTATACTGTATTGAATTATACTCATTCGATCTCGTACTGACCCACAAGGCTGTGGCGCCTTCAGAGTGCGCTGTTGCCATATCTAATTAACGGTACCCTATCCCAACTCCAAAGAGAATGGGAACAAAATCGTTCTCTTTATATTTGCATATATGTGACCTCAGTCACCTCACTCTCCACACCCCGGAAATTTCTGGGTCGGAAGTAGTGGCAACGTCTTTTGATTGATATGCTACATCACACATAAAATATCTTCTATTTTACGTACATAGCAATTGTTCGTATCAAATAGCATTAAATGAAAAATTCATTGTGTGTAGAAACTTTCATGTCAATATACTCTTGTTAGTGGACAGTTTCCTTTATGTGGTGAATGCTTTGATTCTAGATTTGGCATCACCGCGGTCAACTCCTCACGGGTCAGTACAAAATAGAAAGACTATAGTTGTATGGTGCAAGTCCAAAATTATTTTCAGCAGCTTTATTACCAGGCTTTGAATTGTCTGACTCTGCACTGAACTAATTGCAATAATCATAATAGGAATGACTGTTGAAAGTATTTAGCACTGTTTTATGTAAAAAAGTCATTAAAGTCATGGGCTTAACAGTGATTATGACTGATTGAGTGGCTACAAAGACACTTTAATGGAGCCATCATCTTGCCGGTCATAATCACCACCACCTAACCCTGCCGGTGCCTTTCTTGACATATATACTGCCTTGCATCAGACAATTTCGAGCCTTGATGAGAAAGCGCTGGGTATCAGTTTTTGATTGGGAATCTTATAATTCGATGAACCGAAGCATACGTCACATGAGTACCTTGTACTGTATACTGCTGTTGTTTGGTCAGACTGAGGAAAAGGCTCTCGGTCCCTCAATTTGTATTATTTTGTTATACGAATTAAGCAATGAAGAGCCTTTTCCTCACTTAATAATACCACCCTAAGATTTCAGGCTTCCTTTGGCTTGCTCTTAGATAATTAGAGATCACCTTGAATGAAGAAAATAGATGCTCGTGTGATAAAACAGTTTGCTTCACTCATAATCATTTACCCCAGACATTATTTTATTGCCCTATTTATTTAGCCTTAGAATTATCATTTAACTGTACAGTTACCCATATGCAACATTAATTTTGGCATGTAACCTAAGATTTGTACATATATTTTAATGTAATGTTTGAGGGAGACATTGCATTTTCTTCCATTCATAATGAGTTGTACTTTTCCCCCCTCCAGTCCTTTGTGATCTGTGTGAATGAAATACTGTACTATTGTTTGGGATTGTAATGTGAATATATACCATGTATATATTAATGTGTATATAGGAGTAAAGATATATAAATATTAGTGAAGTTACCATCAGTGGGTTACTACAGAGCAGGGAATGTTGACACTCTACTCTATTTCCAATAGTACAAAAGTTCTGTAATTGGCCAATACAAGGGGTGTTTAATGGAGTTCAGAAATTGCCAACTTATCCAACAGATAATTAAAAAGCAGTAGATTTATTAAACTAAATTTTTTTATTTATAGGAAAATAGAATATTTTATTGTAAATAAAGAGTACTTCTTGTAGATATGTATTGTATTCTCCCAAATCAACTACGGTATAAAAGTATTGAGATGTGACTACCAGTTTCGTAGTCAAAGGAAATCAAACTATTGAAGGTGGATGAGGGTGCTAGATCAAGAGTAGGCTACAAGCAGTCTTGGTACAGTGAGAGCATAGTGGTAACGGAGCGACAACTGTATTGTGATTTCAATGAGGGTATAACGCTATTCTCATCTGCGGGAACTGAGGTCCAGAAGGCGGAGTTTACTAGAGGCAAGGAGAACCTACACCAAAAGGTTCAATGGTACCAAACATCGCTACTGGGAGAGGCTGGAGAAACTGTACATCTACTCTCTACAAAGAAGGCGAGAAAGGTACAGTACATAATTATGGAGAATCATTGATAATCTGGCACCAAATGTAGGACTGGCAATAAATAAAAATCCCAAAAGAGGAAGACTGTCTGGTGCTATATGAAGTTGTCAAAGATTCAAGAAGAGAAAAATTGCTTGGTACTGGAATGAGTGGAGGTCCACCTCAGCTCTTACAATAAAAGGCTGACTTCTTCAAAAAATATATCAAAGGTAAAGGCATATCCGGAATCACTTCTGCATGGTGATCTCTGACATCTCTGTGAAGTGGACAGTCTTTATTAACATATCTCTTCTGTGTATCTTAATACTGATGTTAAATTGCCTACCACAACATATATATGCTAAAATCATCCACGGCTAATATGTAGTTATCAAAATTGCAGTAATAGATTTCAGTTTGTGATATAAAACATAAAAAAATGGATGTGCACCAAAATCGAGAGAGTCTATGATGCAGTAAACATAAGAGTAGGAGGTCGGGGGGAGGGTATAATATAATTCCTCACACATATAACATTATTACATTATTTATACACTAGTTACACCAATTTGGACACATGATAATAAGAGTAGTGGTGGAATATAATGTCTGGTGTACCTGTATTATGAGACGAGGTTAATAATGTGTGTTATGAGACGGGGTTATTAATGTGTTATGAGACGGGGTTATTAATGTGTTACCTTATGAGAAAGGGTTATTAATGTGTGTTATGAGAAAGGGTTATTAATATGTGTTATGAGAAAGGGTTATTAATATGCGTGTTATGAGAAAGGGTTATTAATGTGTTATGAGAAGGGGTTATTAATATGTGTGTTATGAGAAAAGGTTATTAATCTGTGTTATGAGACGGGGTTATTAATGTGTTAAGAGAAAGGGCTATTAATGTGTGTTATGAGAAGGGGTTATTAATGTGTTATGAGAAAAGGTTATTAATGTGTGTTATGAGACGAGGTTATTAATGTGTGTTACCTTATGAGAAAGGGTTATTAATGTGTGTTTGGCGGTGATAGTAGTGGTGTGACAATCAGATCATACTGTGGTTGCCGTCACTGTACCATGGAGCTGGAAAAGTGGCCGATATTCAGTCTGCTCAAGCCAGATTTTATAGAGAAGATGAAGCTGGCCTGCGTCTTTGGTAGGATGATGGATACCACTTAAAAAATTAGTCCCAAAGGCCCTCGATATAAGATGATTAGAATTAGGGCCGGCCACATGCAAGATCACCCATGGTGTATACGAAGGTGTGGTATCGGTACGATGGCTCTGTTGTTATTGTTTGTCTATGGAGCCGTCGTGCCGTCGTATACACTGTGAATGTTCCTGCATACGGCCTTTAGCACTATACGTTTATAACAGGCTCGGTAAATCCCATAACTAATCCCAAAGTGTGTATGGTAATGAATAACGGATGCCTTGGAAAGCATTTGGTGATCTTCAATGAATGACTCGTGTATAATGTAGTGGTGGATACAAGTATATATTTATTCATTGTATTTATTCATTGTATATCGAGGGTCTACAGTACTGTACTCATATCCTGTTATTGCTATTCTTTCCAACTCTCTATCACCTTCTGCATCCTTCAAGGTCTTCCCGGCCTAGCACAGTCTTCTTTCTTCCTCTTCATTTCCCAGCTTAACTGTCAATTGAGGGGAAAATTATTTTAAGTTGGTGAATTGGAGGACCACTACTGACCTCCTCCAAGAAGCTATGCCAGGAAACAGACGACCTCAATGTTATGAATGGTGGAAGATCTGTTTTGTGGCACAGTTTGGGGGAATTGGTAGCCATCCAATTTATGAACATGAAATTCTAATACTAATATTCCTATCCCATTATTCCTATGTATATACCTATATACATGTTTACATTTATATTCAAGTTATACTGTATTAGGCATATTATCATTGAATAATTGAGATTTTAATGACTTAAGTTAGTGGAACATCATCTTAAAATTAAAGGATAGAAAATTTTAGACTTTGTTGAGTTACAATTAGACAATCCTTGTTGAATTTCTTACAAGTTTGAAAAAGAGTAAAGATGTCAGTTAATCATTGGTTACAGGGAACCTTGGTAACGAGGCGGTGATTGTGACTAAGGATGATGACGTCTATGCTCTGGGGTTCAATGGGTCAGGGTGTCTTGGAGTCGGGGACCAGAACAGCACAATGGAACCACGGAAAATTGAGCCCTTATGTCAAAAGAAAGTCAAAGGTAAGATAACATAGAATGGAGGTGGTGCTCTGCTGAGCCCCACAAATGTTTACCAGGCATTTGTAATCCATTACCATGTAGACTAGGGGTGGTATGGTTAAGCTTTTTCTTTGTGAAAAATACTTTATGTCACTCAATTCGTATTTCATTATAATACAAATTGAACGATGTAGATCCTTATTCTAAAAGTACTGTAGTAGTTTAATAATACACCCCAAGTCATTTAATGACCCTATAGTATATGGAAGATTGCACCTCCAGGAATTGCTTTTGGGAGTGGCCCTCACGTTCTGGCATACACTGAGAGTGGGGAGCTGTACTCCTGGGGTCACAATGGATACTGCCAGTTGGGGAATGGATCAACCAACCAAGGCCTAACACCATACCTTGTTACCACACACCTGCATAACAAACGAGTCATGAGGATTGCAGCAGGGTCACACCACTCTCTGGCACTCACGGAGGAGGGCGAGGTTGGTAACACTAGTTGTTATAAACTTGATAGCCGGCAAATAACTTTAAAACTGATTACTCCAAACTATTCCAGGCAACAAGCCACTGTTATATTTGATAATCTGGTCATCTTTAAAGGAGTGAATATGTTGTAGAGGGATTGGAGGCACCCAGTTGCTGCATATTTTGAAATATATAAAACAAATTCCTTCATTATAGGAGCTGTGTTGTGGTGTAGTTTTGAGGAGTATAGAGCCTCCAAACTGCCCACATCATAAGCCTCTTAAAATATAATAAATATGGTTAACAACTGTGCCTTTGTTTACCTTATATCAGGTGATGGCATGGGGCCAAAACAACTGTGGTCAGGTGGGGACAGGTACCACCACCAATCAACCCACACCACGTAAAGTCATACCCAACATTGGAGGTCGCAGAGTAGTCGACATATCCTGTGGACAGACCTCCTCAATGGCTGTCATGGATAATGGAGAGGTCAGGCCAGAGAGTTTTTTCTGTTATTTACTGTATGTGTAACTAAATACAGTAATGAACACTACAAATGTAATTTTTCCTTTATGTACTATGTAATCTTTTAGCTAATGAGATTACTGTTTGATTATATAAATATAGTGTTTTGTGATAGGTATACTGCATGGTTAATGCCTTCATATAGGACTACCCATTATAGTGATAAATAAAGCTTGTACTATTTGTTTATATAGTATTAATTTGTTATATTTATTATGGCAGCACAGTTTATGCATTAAATGGTTGAACTTACTGATTGGTTATATTTACAATATTATTGTGACTGTATTATCATACTTGTTGAATGTACTGACTGTTTACATGGGTGTGTTATGGCAGGTGTATGGTTGGGGCCTCAACAGCAATGGTCAGCTGGGTCTTGGTAACAATGTCAACCAACACAACCCTTGTCGTGTCACAGCGCTCCAGGGGGTTGTCATCACTAAGGTTTGATATATTCTCACGTATTGGCTCCTCTGTAAACACACATGCATCTGCCACCAGAGGCCATGCTATTCTACCTTCTGTCTAGCACCCAGCCCTCTGTTCTTGCCTTCATCTTTGTCATACAGCCATCCATAACCATTGCTTGGTTATTTCCTCTCATATTCAGTGCATTATTACTCAAGATTATGTTCATATATTTCCTCTTATACTCAACACTCGGATTTTATTGTTTCTCAAATTGTTTACAAATATGCATCTTGTCTAACAATATATTATTACCTTAGATTGTGTGTGGGTATGCCCACTCCCTTGCACTGAGCGATGAGGGTGGGTTGTGGGCGTGGGGGGCCAACAACTACGGTCAACTAGGCACAGGCAACAAGGCCAACCAGTGTGTGCCAGTGAGGGTTGGGCAGGACCTGGGCAGAATTGTGGACATTGCCTCATCACACTACTGTCACCTCTCTGCTGCCATGACACAAAACTCCAAGATTTATCTTTGGGGTCACTGTAGAGGTCAGTAAGCAGTATATAATAAGTAAGATAGGTACCTAAGTGAGGAGTAAATAAGTAAGCAGCCAAAAAGGTACCGGTATTTAAAGAACCAATGACGAGTACTGTATACTCAGTAGCCATATGTATGTATTTGGTCATCAAAATAATAAACTGTTTAAGTCATGCCATCACTGACATAGCAACTATCTGAGATCAAGTCATTGTAAGTATGATGGCTACATAATATGGCTGTGGTTGTTGTCATCACCTGGATGATGATTTTTTTGCATATGATCCCAAGGTCAGTGGTGTAAATTCAAAATGTTTACTTAATGTGTTGATATATACAAGTAGTACATTCTAAAATATATTCCTGCCTCATCCCAGGGCAGAGTGTGGTGGCACCGTTAGAAACAGGGTATGGGAGTCTACACGAAGTATTTGCCTTGTGGGCCTCTCCCAGCATCACCTACCAGCCTCTCCAGGTCACTTCCTTCACCCGCTCTTCCCTGGCACAGGCCATGGCTCTTGCCCTTGATGATGAGGTGAGTGGTAAGGCAAGGCAGGATAATATAGAGTTACAGAACAGGGCAGGATGATGTAGAAATGAGGAGAAGGGCAGGGTAATATAGAGTTGCTGGAAAAGACAGGGTTGGGTTTTACAGGACACAATTGCCAAGTTATCAGGTATACTACTGCCAGTATAGACTATCTCACTATATGCATAGGTCGTGTGGTTTGTGACATAGTTTGGAGGTACAAGGTTTATCCATTTGCTAATATTTTAAACCCCTACAGGAAACTGCAGACGTTGTGTTTGTGGTTGATGAACGTCGGATCCGTGCCCATCGTGCCGTGCTCAAGATCCGATGTCAGTACTTCCGTAACATGTTTCAGGAGCACTGGAAGGAGAACAACCTTGAGTAAGTATTTTCCCTGAGGGAGTCTCATATAACTCTTCAACAGCCCTGCCTCAAACAAACAACAAGCACATGCTACACTTCATGGCAGAACACACACACATACATTACAAACATTACAGCAACACCATTATTAACTTACTTTCTGCTCTACAGCTATTGATTCTTTTCTTATTTTTCTTTCATTGCTTGCTACTCCTCATCACTTTCTTGCAGTACATTACTGTAGCTGTTTTGCTCCTCTGTTTTTTTTTTTAAAGAAATTATTTTTCACTGAGATGAATGAACAGAATGAATGAGAAAATCTGCATCATGCATGACTAAGAGAAATCTGGTTTAATAATAAAAATGCCTCTGCAGCATTGTACACATTAATTTAGTATATCTGTAATGATCTCATCAGCATTAAAATATATCATCCATTTCTTTAGCCTGGCAAAGATGCACCAATTCCCTTCCAAATGACAATGGATGTGAAATTATGTGTATTTAGATTTATCAAAAAGCAGTGGAGTTTTCATATTGCCAAGTTATAATAATATTAGTATAATTATCCCTGTACAACATCCTCTGACTTGGATTCTATACCATTACAACTCTAAAGAAAGTTTTCAAATATTGCTGTGTCTTATTCAGTCTCAATATTATTTCTTCAGCTGCATGGTATGCTAAGGACAAAGAAGGTACTATATAGGTATTGATTTGTATTAAAAAAATTATATATTGGGTATACTATACTGTATATACATAACTGGGAGGGGTAAAACTGCCCTGTAATAATTGGCTATAAAGAGGAATTGGCAATGAACAGAGAGCAATGAAAGAGAGTGGTTCTAGCTTTGTTAGTGATATTCATGTTAGATACTGTAATGGTATCTCTTTGGATGACAGTATAAAAACACTAAAGTTTTGTTTATACTTTATTGCAGGACAGACAGGTAGGTTGGCAGAAGTATTGCTTATACTGGACGTGCTTAGATTTGGAGTTTCTTTTTATGCGTGGATTTAAGATAAGACCTGTTTGTTATTTGATTTTAATGATACAGTTTTCAAAGTGTTTGTGTGTGTGTGAATAATTAATTCCGCCAATGCTTTTATCCACCAGTGTACAACCCAACACTAGCCTCAGCATAGCTTCTCTCAGGTTGATATTTTTTATAATTTCCATAACATCTTGTCTGAAATTATCTTCTTAATGACTCAGTCACCATTCCCTTACGTCTGGATCCTTTTTTATTATCTGTGTTTCTCTTGAGATAGTCTATTTCTACAGTTGATAAAATTACCATACACCTGATTGACTGGTGCATGATTACTAATCACTGGATGGCAAAATTAATTAGTCAAAGTTAGATGTAATGATATCATGTTATGGACATATATCAACTGTACAGTATAAGAAAAAAAATGCTTCCATAATGATATTCAATAAGACTGAACAAGTGTATTACATCTGGGATAAAAAAAAATCCCATTAAGTGCACCAGCTTTCAACTCTGATGAGATTATTACAGGTATATCAATGAATTTATCTACTACAGAGGTATTTCTCAATACTGTATTTCTATATTAGCAACATTATCAGTGTAATATGACGGCCTGTAGTACAGATTTGCTTTACACTGAAAGTACTGTTCAATGCTTTGATGGTTTTGTGTGTGTGTTTGTGGTCTTAAAAAGAAAACAATAAAGTAAAATAATCAGAATTATTTTATACTGTACTGCAATGTTACAGTACCGGTATGTACTGTACATATGAAAGTAAAGTAGGGGTCAGGATATGAAACATTTCAAAGTACAATACACATATTTATTGGAGTGGGAAACATTTAATACTTCATAATATGATGTGGTGTTTTTAAATCATTGTTGATATAATTTATTGTATCAATCTCCCTGGAATTTGTTGCCACCTCCCCCAGAGAGGTGGAGGTGAAGGACTACTCGTTTGTCGTGTTCCGAGCATTTCTGCAGTATATCTACACCGACACTGTCAACGTCTCTCCAGAGGATGCCATAGGTAGGAAAATTTTGATATATGGAATGTTTGGAAAAGGGAAATGGGTGTTGATGATGATGATGGAATGTTAGCAGACTTTTCCTTTTATTGATTTCAATAGAGTACTGTACAGTATATGCAAGAATGAAGTAGTAAGTACTATACTGTATTATTTTATTATTTGAAACTTATCAGTTTCAATTTTTTTAGAATTTTGTCCTCAACTGTAATTGGTGTTACATTTGCAGCATTACAGTGACATTGAGTTATATGTGCACACTACTGGTGCATTATATTTATTTACTTATGTTTATATTACTACTGTACAGTACAGTACTTAAAATGAAAATGTAATGATTTCAGGCCTGCTGGATCTAGCCAACGCATACTGTGAAGAGGCTCTAAAACGTGACTGTGAACGCATAATCCGTCATGGCATTACCACTGAGAATGCTGCTATGCTCTACGCTGTTGCCATCAAATACGAGGCCACGGTAAACAGTAGGAGAATGTTAGTGATGTTGATATTGAACAGTGATCTTACCTGCTTCTCTGACTGGCCCAGGGAGTTCATTCACTGGATCCATGCAGACTCCATGAAGTTTGCAACTGTCAATAGACAGCACAACAATCTCACAGTGTTGATTAATTGTGATGGTATCTTTGTTGTGTTTTCAGAATGACTGGCCATAGAGCAATAAATGTTTGTCATTTTCAGTGAGGTGTTGACAGCTGGAATGGCCTATGAAGGGATGGGTGCTTAATTTCTTTATATTGTGACTATAAAAAATTATAAATGAATGATGACCAGAGAGAATGCTAGACATAGCTTCATAGTACTGTAGTTTCTTGTTTTATATCAGGTGGGATGTTACCTAAACAAGGTTGACTGGTTTCCAAGTGTAGGCTGTGTGATTCACATTCTTTTGGCAATAGAGATGAGCTGCATAGATTTTAATCAGGGTTATACCTCAGATTTCTAAATGTACATGAAGGGGAAAGTTGCAAGGGATATGTGTGAGGAGAGTATCAAGTCAGGGGATGGGCAGCTTTGTGCATTTGGTCATACATAGATAGAAGTTACTGTATTTGATTTTGATGTTATTGTATGTAACTTTATATAACTTTATACATTGCAGGAGCTGGAGGAGTTTTGTTTTCGGTTTGCCCTGAACCACATGACAGAAGTTGCCCAGACAGAGGCCTTCATGGCGCTGGATGAACTCACCGTCAAGAACTTCATCCAGCGGGCAGCTCAACATGGCGCCTTCAAGTACTGATATTCCAGCTACTTGTTGATGAGAATCTCGCAGCAGCAGCAGCAACAGCACCAGCCACCCCCAAGGCAAGGACAGCACACCTAGAGGAAACTTATGTCACACTAGCTAGTACATTTTCTCTTCATCCTCCATCATACATCCTCAGGTTAGCTTTGTTTGCTTCATCTAGATTCAGTAGTGCCCTACAAACCACTGAAAACAAGTTGGAGGATTCCTTAATGTAACCAGAGGATGAAGGAAAAGTTGCTAGTGTGATACTTGCTTTAATGATGGGAGTAGTGGCCCAAGCATTGGGGTGTTGCTCACATGACGGTAAGAGAGGGGGTCAACTGAGGGTTGCGTCACCAGGGATTCTTCAGGTTATTATGAATTTGAACTACTCAAAAAGTTAAATCTTTGCTCACTGTAATATGCATACTGTAGTTGGCAGTTCACTGTGTTTTTACATGCCCATTTGTATAAATTTCTGATATTTGTAGGACTATTTTTGGAGCATAGAACTTAACATGTTTTTTTTTTCCTTGTGAATATACCATCACTGCATTTTTCATTAATGCAAGATATTTGAAAAATATCTGAAATTTACACTACCTGCCATCAATGGGAATATTTTTATATTTAATTTAAAAAGATGAGGACTAAAGGCTGAGAGCTCTCTATTTGTCCCCACCAGCAAAACCATAGAGAGAAAGAGAGGGAGAGAGAGCTCCAAAATCATATCCAATTTCATTCAAGATGCATAATCAAATTGCATTAGAAGGAGCATATGTTGTACAGTAGTAAGGGGGAAAGATGGATGGAGGTAGAGTATTCCAAAGTTGGCCAGTTGTGTATGTGAAAAATTGAAAGTACAAGATAACTCTTGTGTATTAAAGAATTGGACAGAAAAGGAGTTGGACAGATTGAGTGTCTTGGTGAGTGTTGTATGCTCTCCTGAGGGGAGGAAGCATACATTGAGAGAGTTCAGAAGATCACTGCCCTGTGTAATGGTGATAGAAGAGAGAGAGTTCTTATGACTTTCTTACAGCCTACAGTCTATACAGTACATTGATACCACTTGTTGAGCACAGTAAGTAAAAAGTTATTTAGAACTGATCATATGCAGTCGGGCAAAGAGTTTTCTTACAGTTTAGTTCTTTATAATATTACAGCCATTTTTGTAAGTGCTAAATGCCTTACATCTAAGGGTCATGTGCAATACAAGTCCTGAGGTAAGTGATCTTATGACCCATTTAGTGGTTCTATGGAGCCATCATACTCGTCACTGTCATCTGCTTACCTAAGGTTATCTTTCATATAAAACCTTACCTCAATGTGACCCTTTGAACAACTGTTTGAGATTTGCATCAGATTTGTTCTCCCAAGCATTTATAAAAATGGCTGTTAGAATCTAGGCCAGATGGTTGGAATAAGAGGGGGACAGTCTCAGGTAATTATTATTGGGACAGATTAACTACAAGGAAATGTGGATTACAATTACCAAGGAGCCCAGTTGATGGGGTTTCTTTAAAGAGGATTTATAATATGTTTTTGGAACTCGAAATCAACTTTACATTGCAAGTTTTTACTGAAGTTATTTTATCTTGAAATAAGGAATATATTCTTTGCAACTTTTGTACCCTTGCTTTTGCAAAAACTTGACTTTCTCATTAACATGGATTAAAATTCATGTTGTCTCTACACTGATAAACTACATTACATTACTGGAAAAATAACCCCATTACTTCTCCCTCTACACAAAGGTTGTTTATACTTTTCCTTTATAAAAGCCTTACCAGTATTGTTTGATATACAGTTGGTATAAGTGAATGAGAAGATGTAAAGTTGACATTCTTTGAAAAAAATATTTGATTCTACATCTCATGGTGTGACTGTATGTAACGTACTGAACCTTGTGCAGAAAAGACATTGCCTTGTCCATTAGGAATTGTTTTTTGCATGCAGCCCTATACAGTATAATGTCACTTTACCAACTAGTAATGTTAATATGTAAGGAGTCATATTTTCTGCTTATCCTTTTCTAACAGTTGTATGTTTACTGTAGTAATGGGCTTATGTAGTAATGGGCTTATGTTTCAAAGGATGTCAGTGATGGGAATGATGACTCCAGAAATGCTACTTAGAGGCAGCAATCTGATCACTGTCATCACCTGAACCGTATGCAAGAACATTGGTGGTGTTAGCAATGGCGTGGTACTGGTATGATGACTTCAGAGACGTTGTAGTAGTACCACACCATCGTAAACACCACAGATATTCTTACACATGGCCCCCTGACCCATCAACATTTTTGTATATGGCTCTGAAGAGGGAAGAAATAGGGTTTTGAAGTAATTGGAGTATTAACACAATTTATTTGCTGGTCATATATTTTATGTTTGGGTTGTGTGGAAACGCTAAATGGGGAAGAAATCATTCCATAGTTATATCTTTTGTTATTATGTTTTTCTGTTCCAATACAGTATTTATGTTTTTCAGTTCTCTTATTGTTTTGCAATAGTGAGAAAGAGAGCTATGATATATATATATACAAAATCCATGTTGTGTTTTGGGAAGCAGTTATACATTAAAGCCCAGCCTAACAGAAGCCAATGGAACTCTACCCTAGTGAGGTGTATAGGGTCATATTCCTAGTCAAAGCCTTGTCATGTAAAGCACTGCAAAAACCATCAGGGTGGTATTTTTAAACTACTTCGACAAAAAGGTCTCTTCATCTCTCAATTCCTATTATATTACATTGTGAATTTAGCAAGGAAATGCCTTTTCAGCAAAGAGTAAGTTTAATAATACCACCCACAGTCTCATCAGTTGTGATCTTTATCTGAATATGCCAATAATATACCTTTATGGGTCCTGTGGTGTTGTCTATGCAGCACAATTGAAGGGATTGGTTCTTCCAAAAAAAATGTCTACGGATGGAATCTGTCTTGTGGCATAGCTGGTGGAACTAAAAGCCGCCGATTCACCTACATATATAGGAGGCCCTTAACTTCTACAAAAAAACATTTGTTATTCAACTTGGCAGTCATTTCCAGTTTTCCATCAATGACATCCATGTCCCATATTTCCTCACTGGGAGGAATAGGAGTCCAAGGCTGATTCATGTAAAGGAGGTCAACCAACCTATTCCCAGTTGTACTTTATATTTTTCTTAAATTATTGTCTTTATTCAATTGAATTTGTTATACTGTATAATGATGGTTGTGTGTGTATTAACCATTTAAGTTCTTTGTGATACACTTAAATTAACTTATTACAACACAAGTTAGATGGATGTGTAAACTCATAAGCACACAGAACACATCCGACAATTAGACTTTATAGAGCTCAAACAAATTGGCTGTTCTAGATGATATATCCAATCTTTCTTTATTCTTCCTTAAAAGTTTAATTTCACTCTAACCTTTGCCATTTCCATTGACCTAACAAAGTATTGGAGTCTACAGTACAGTACATGTAATATATTGGTGATGTGTGTAAAGTAACATATGAATGGCCACAAAATCTGATAATTGGTATTCATTTTACAGGTTCAATATGGCAATGGTATAAATACAGTACAGTATATTTATATGTTAAAATTGATTTTGTTGTTTTACTAAGTTAACTTATTTTTAAGTTTATTGATCTTTACTTTTAGCTGTTCTAGTCATTTAGTTTGATAGTTGCTTAGTACAGTATACTGTATTCTCTTATATAGTTCTTTAGATATTTTCATAGCTATTTTTATACTATGCTTTAGTTATTTGATATTGTTCTGTAAGGTACAGTTTTATAGTTCTGTTTTTTTTACTATCTTACCTTTCTTCTCATCTTGGGAGGGGAATAGGTATAGTATAAAGTTTTTAATAAGAAATTAATTACAGTGTACCACAAATTACACTATTTAATTTGTGATGAATTACAAGATTTCATAAAATTGGTCTCAAATATTATTAATAAGGTCAAGTCTTAGATGATATTTTCATATAAATATTTAAGGCATTTTCAGTCTCTCCTATAGTGTTCAGCAAATGAATTCAGAATCCCCAATCAGGCAAGGCTGTGGTGAGTAACTTAGGCACTTTAAAGGCCGTAGCAACCAATCTCTGGTTTTGCATGGTCTTGGAAATATTTCCAAGTGCCAGTATTGTTTCATCCCTTTTACTTCTGCTCCTGAAATGAACTGTGTTGTGGATATGACTTCAGTGTCAGGTCCATAATAAAATGGCTCCATTTCACTGTACAATAGATATTCTTAATGTGCTTCCTCCTTACCCACACCAGTTATCTTTACTACACATATACAGTATCATGTGCAGCTGTACAGTACTACACTTGTCTACTTTCCACAATTCAGCAGCCATGATTAACACACGTGTTTCGTCATTAAATTGACCACAGTGTTTAATATTGTCTCTACATTGTCCACAATCTTCTGTTTGGGTGCTTACTAATAGACTGCGGGCAACTGTGAAATTAACTCAATGTCATTACTAGAATATTAACTCATATTCAGGCCCCAAAGTTTCCATTCTCATTGCTTGCTTATCAACTGCTGAGTACCCGTGCAAGCAGGTTGTTTGCATAAAACGTTACTTAATTTGCTTGAAGAGAGTAATTTTAAATGTGGAAATAATATAATTTGATCAAGGCTCAAAAATAATTTCAAAACTTAAATAGGTTGTGGCTGCTTTAACTGCATCAACATACTGTTTATTAATAAAGATATACAAGAAACTGTAAACAGGAACACTGATAAAATTGCATCTATTGTATGTGTGTATGTACTCAACTATAGTAGCAGTACTGAAAGGTTTTAAAACAGTCTGGTGTGGGCTTAAATACCAGCTCATTATCCAGTGTTGATTCTGCAACAAGTCAACTTGTCACATTCTGGGACAGTGGTATCTCATGGTCAACAGGTCAAACAGAAATCTGTGTACAGTATGGGACAGTTGCCTGACCAAGTTCATTAAGGACTGACTGGTGTAAGATAGGGGCCACAGATCTGGTAATAAGCTGTTATATTCAGTATTTGTAATATAATCATTACCCATATAACTGTGACAACATTACATTAAATGTCTTCCTTATACTGAAAAAGTTACACAGTTTGGACTTAATGAACTTCATCAGACAACTGTATGTACATTTTAACTCTGTATTTTTCCAAGTTTTGCTATTTCTTGTGAAAATGGACACCATTTCATTTGTATATGAAATGTATAAATTTTGAAAAATTGTCCAGTACAGGATATTTTTTAAATGTACCACTTATATTAATTTAATTACAAAACGCTCATACAAAGATGTATACAGACACCGACAAACTTTCCAAAATATTTTGATAGCTACAGTATAATAAATATTATATATTATTGTTTGCAGACCTTTATTTTCAGTGTAAAGTGATGAGGAGAGTTCTTCCATAACTACCCAGTCATAGATGTAAGAGCCATATATTGTATTAGATAGAAAATTCATGGGCTGTGCAATGAGGTTGACTGGTACATTTCCACTGACACTGCATAGAATCCAAGTCACTGGTCAACATTATCATTCCCTAGTCAATGAATTTTCTTACATGTGGCACTAAGCACAGTAAATGTAGATGTGTTCATTGCATAGGGAGTCTTGGCCATAATCAAATGGTGTCTTTTGTAAAACTCTTTATTCTTTAAATGTTGAGAACAGATCGAGTCCCAGAGGTGTGAAATTTAGGGTGAAAAATTACTGATCCACAAGTAGCTGTGTGTGTTGAGATTCTTGTCAACAAGTAGGCAAAAGACTTGACTGTAGCAGCAGCGGCAGTGTATTGATGGCATTGAAAATATATACTTGAGGTCTTGTTGATTGCTCTGTAATATACAATGTGACCCAGTGTATACTACTATGAATATTGACTATATTTATGTATAACCACAACTGATACTGTGGTAAATAAAATTTGTATTAACCCATGACAAGAGAAGACAATGCAGAGCTCCAACCTTGTGTGGCCTTGGAGCATTGTGATATACAGTAATGCCACTGGGTCCATCTTGCTTGGCACTAGGATGTTACTCTCTTCTCTCCATGGAGATTTCCAAAACAGACAGGTTTGTTGCTTTGCATTACCTTCTCTTATAATGCTGGGTGGTATGAAATGAGTATGTATAGTATTTTTGCTTCTGTCATACATAGAGGCAGATAGTGAAGTCTTTCATGATAGCTAATTAATACACTTGTACTTAGAAAACTACTCAATGACTTATATTCAGGTACTGTTTCTAATGCCATTTTATGAACGAGACATATAGTTTGGGTTTAGTATTTTGTCTATATTGCAAAAATACTAGGTACGTTAGATCAAAACATTTAGATGGTTAGTTCAAGATCAGCTTAGGCCTGTTCTTGAAATAATGATATGAAGCACTATGAGTAACCAATCCATATTTGTAAAATGTTTACCAGAGCTATTAAAGATATAAAAGCATCCCAATTTGACTGGAACCTGCAATCACTAGAATACTTTAGGTTCATTTCTGTATATCAGTCCTGAGTTTTCTTTCATCTCTTCTCCTGTACCTTCATTTACTGTATTATTTTCTATTTACACTTCATAAAAATATAAATTCTCTGGTACCTTACTTCATTACATACAATTTCATCCCCTTCAATATCAAATATCTTAAGCCATATTTTATACCTGCTCACAAGGATAATATAAGACATAGCAAGAAGTTACAAGTTTTTTTTTATTTATGCAACAAGAGCAGAGGCAGTGGCTGATTGATACTTCCAAGTAGTTGGCAGTACATTGCGGGACTTGTAGTAGCGGGCCAGGCGGTGGATACGAGACTCTACAAGAATGAGACGGAACTTGGAGTCACGGTCCTTCCTGCAAATAGAATACAATGCTTCATTAATATCCAAGTTTTGCTAACAACCACTACAAGAATACCAACCCAGATTTGGTCAAGAGGGAGTTATCCTCCTTGGCATATAGCCCATTTGATGCTCTTCCTTATTCTTTGTAAAGGAGGATCAGTATATTGTTTGTTTCTAACTACAATATCAATTGTCCTGTTTTTATGTTATATATTCTTTTGTATGATGCCATTCTTACCTGTTCCTCTCAAGATGCTTGCGGATAGCAACAGCCTTCTTGATCAGATGGTACAAGTCCTCTGGGATCTTGGGAGCCAAACCCTTGGCTTTCAATACACGCAATACCTTGTTACCTGTCACAAATCGCACCTGAGCTACACCATGGCTGTCTCGGAGGATCACACCTGAAGAAATAAGAGGAAATTCACATCAAAATACTGCTTTACTACAGAGCTAAAATAAGTCTCACAAAGAGCTATCCTTACCAGTTTTTAGTTCTTCCCAAGTAATCACAGCATATATAATCAAGATAATGTTAAAATTATTGTGTACTAACCAATCTGTGATGGGGTAAGACCCTTCTTGGCCAACTTGACAATTTGTTCCTCAACATCCTCCCTGGTGAGCTTGAGCCAGTTGGGGACTGAACGACGGTATGGAAGGGACGACTGGGATATACCCTTACTGTAATGTAAAAGTACCGTACATCATTAACTTCAAGATTCATATAATAATAATACTTCTGATTACTCCTGACTATGCCACAAAACAAACTAGCTCCTTCCTTATAAGTGGTGTTTCGTTTAAGGACTTGTGTATCTCCATTAATTGATTTTTTATGCAACAAGGCATCTGGTGGTGTAACAGTTGTTTATCTCTAATTTTCTGACTACATTACAGGGATCCACACTATTTAGCAGCACCCAATGATCACTTCTTAATTATGTGCGGCCCACATCTTTGCAGGCAATAATCTCAACTGAAATTTTCTAGTGATTTCATGGGCTATAATTATGTTAGGTATTGATTTTTCTTTAAATATTTGTAATTTTTATGAATATTTCAATAGGCAACAGGCAACATATCAACTTGCGTGTGTAGCGGTTTGTCAAAAGATCTGAAGTTTTTGGGGCACATAACAAAAAAAATGGTAAAAACTCGTAAATCCTCGTGGTTATCTACATCATGGGTAATATTGGTTTCATACTAAGCTACCCATAACGGTGTAAGAACCAAGCCTCAAACTCCATCTAACTAACAAACCATCCAGATAAAAATATAAGTTAGTGGCTTGGTGCCATATTCAAGAACATTCATGGTAGATACGATGGTAGTACCGGTACGACGGCTCCAAATCAAGATAAAACAACAGAACCCATAATCACGTGAATGACCCACTTACGTGTTCACATTTTGGCAAGGGTAGAATATATTTAAAGTTAAAATATATCACTAAACAGACCGAGGTATGTTTCACGTGGTGGTACCCAGAGTGATGGTAAACAAGTCTCATCCATACCTTATTTAACCCCATATTACCACTTTATTTATACCCGGGTGTGTCAATTCAGATGCAAAACTATGTGAAATGAAGTACTAATGTGTTGTACTTACCCTGCACTGTGCATACGACCCATTTTTAATGGTTTAATGTGTTGGTGGAGGCGCTGTGGCCGTCAGCAGGGACACACACGAGCGAAAGAGACTCGACTGTTCCAATATTATTCCAACTTATTTTAATACTTTCTCTGTTTTGATTATTTTCTTGGGTTTTTTAGTTGTGTACTATTTAATTTTGTGCTGTTCAAATATTTAAAGGTTGCTTGAAGGCATAATTATTCAAATAGATATTAACAATAATCGAATTGAAAAAATTGCCGCTTTTCACTTTCTTAGCATTAATGGTCAAACTTATTGAGCATAGCTTCTTTCTCATTTACTTTAAGCAATTCTAGCTCTAATCTATTGGGTTTTATTATGAAAATTAAAATTGTTTTGTTTATTATTATAGCAGATGCATTCACAAACCCAAAAGGTTCCAAATATTTTCTTACTGTCACTTGACAGGTGAAGTGTTTACAGTTGTTTCATTACGTATGCATTATATTATTCCATTAAAATCTTTAAAATCTTGTTTCTTGATTACAAATATAATCACTACCATCACTGAAATATTAATGAGAGTATAAGAGAGTAATTTCTTTTCATACCATCATGACGTATGTTAGTGAAGTTTAAGAAACCCAGAAATGGCCGACGCCGACTTGTAATTTTATGAGATAATCTGGTGTGTTTGTCTATATGCTGTTATCGTGGAAATAGTGGGACTGTGAGCGGCTCCTTCATCTGGACGGCGAGGGAGCGGCCCCTGGGGTAGGTCTGAAGGCTACTAAACTACAAACAACACAAATAAATAAAATAATAATAAACTTGTTGATGGAGTGAAACAACAAGCCTTCATTCTACACTATTGAACTAATGTTAGATGAACGTAAACCTTCACAATATACCCTAGTCATGAATATATTAAGGGAAAGATGTAGTTAAGAGGTTAAATATCCAGTCTAGATATAAAATAGTGTGGTTATTGGTTAGTTAGTTAGCGTCCACACCCCTCCTCCACCTTCTGATTGATTTGTTTTGCTTGTTGAGCCTCGGATTGTGACATTTAGCAGACGCCCGTAACATTACTGTGACGGATGAGGTGTTAATGTGTATAGACAAGACTCCATATCACACTTGGAAGGGATAATACTGGGGAAGAGTGGATATAACAAGGTCAGAACAAAGCCTAGTAAGGGCGGCCTCATCCTCCAGAAGTACAACCCTACATTCTCTCCCGTATCATTAGTGTGACCAGGAGGTGTAAATGTTTATAAAGAGTACTGAATGTGACACTTAGGAAGGATAGTATCGTTTGGAAGTGTATATAACAAGGTCAGAACAAAGCCTAATAAGGGTAGCCATATCCTCCAGAAGTAACTCTTAAGTTAGTATTCAACTCACACACACACTCATCCTCACATATCATTTGAAAGGCATAAGAGTCAGAATGTGTATAGGCAGGACTGAATATGACACACAGGAGGGATTATACTGATTGGAAATGGATTAAGCTGTTGTAGTCCCCATTACCCTCCCCCCCACACACATACACCTCTCTCATCCACTCCCCCTACAGGGATGCTCTTGCCTCCTTGTAATAGAAAGAATCATATGTGTGTCAACTGAGACCTGAGGGTATTGCATACATAGGACTTTGTAATGTGTGCTATGTTATAGGTTTACGAGATGTACAAAGAGAAGAGCAAGGAAGTGTGTGTAAATTATAATATATGCTATGGGATTTTAAGGTTTGTGAGATAAGAGCAAGGAAGTGTGTAAAAAATTATAATGTATGCTATGGGATTTTAAGGTTTGTGAGATGTACAAAGAGAAGAGCAAGGAGGTGTGTGAAAATTATATGATGTGTGCTATGTTATTACAGGATTGTGAGATGTACAATGAGAATAGCAGATATGGTAGGTGTGTGGTGGAAATTTGTGATATGTGTTATGTTATTTCTGGTTAACCGGTGTATGGAAATTTATAATTGTGTCAAGTTATTACAGGTTTTTCTTACAGGTTTGTGAAATGTACAAAGAGGAGAGCAAGCAGGTGTCTGAAGTGGGAGACTCGGACTCAGATGACGAGGATGAAGTGGTCAACAGAGCACCCAAACGCAAAAGGGAAGTGGAATCAGACTCTGAGGAAGGTTCAGATTCAGAGGAGGAGTCTGAGGGGGAGGAGGAGGAGGAGGAGGATGAGGATATGGTAGTAGGTGAAAGTGAGGAGGAAGGATGCGATGAGGAAGAGTCCGGTGATGAAGACGATGGAAGTGAGAGCGACGATGATGATGATGATGATGGAAGTGAGGAAGGTAAATATGTCTATGAAACTGGTACAGTAATAATATGATTATACTGTAGTGTTTTAAAGTGAATTCCTTTGTACTGTACTGTCATCTTTGTTGCAGCCTAGATATCATACCATACTATATAATAAATGTAAAAAATGCATCCGCTCAGTATATGAACAGTAGATACAGGAAGAGGCTGTGGTGAAAGTTATGTTTTTGCTGCTGTAGAGATAACAGCTGATAACACAATAATTATGGCATGGTAGGTTTTCCCATTTGAATATTTTTCATATGTAGATACAGCCATTGGATACAGAAATGAGGCAATTTGTAGTATAACAGACTAAATCCCACCACCATGCTTTCTCTACTATTTAACCAGTTATTTTTTTTACTTATGTAGTTCCTTACTTTCTTTGTTGCAGTGACAGACAGTGAAGAATATGACTCTGATGAAGAGGAAGGTGAGGTTGGATCATCCAGCTCAAAGTGCCCTATCCAACAGTCAACAGTTCAGGGGGGCAATGAGTCTGACAACAGTGATGGTGGTGGTGGTGGTGGTAGGGGTGAGCCATGTGCTATCTGTTTGGGCCAGATGAAGGGAGAAGTGGGCTCACCTGAGGGTTGTGACCACTCCTTCTGCCTTGACTGTATCCTCGAGTGGGCAAGGGTGAGTGCAGACAAAATTTACACTTGAGTTTGCTAGTTATATTTGCCAGATTAGTGATGTATGTGTGTATATTATAATGATATTTACTCTAAAAAAAATTATTTGGCCAATTCTTGATATATTGCAGACAAACAACAGCTGTCCTCAAGACCGAATTCCCTTCCTGCTGGTGTTTGTACGAGGGAGTGTAGGAGGTCGAATCTTGAGGCGAGTGGATGTGGACGCGGTGAAGCCTGAGGATATCCCACCAGAAGAGGAAGAGGATCCAACCTTCTGTGAGGTAAACCTTTGATGATTGATACTGGAGGACAACAATAAACTACAGAGTTCATTTAGGATATCATCAAGACCCTCTGAGAAGATTATTATTGTGTGTATAGTTAAAAATCAAAGTTAATCTATGGCTCCTTATCTTTCTTGCTATTGCTAAATGGGTTACCGTACTCTTCATAATTCTAATAAAATTGGTGGCCCAAATCTTGCCATGTTGCAAATATTTGTGTGAAATTCAGTCACATGAAGCCAGTATTGGATAAAGCCCATGATATGACATGACAGGTGTGTGGGCGGTGTGACCATGAGGACCGGCTACTGCTGTGTGATGGCTGTGACTTAGGCTACCACCTGGAGTGCCTCAATCCACCACTCTCACGTGTACCCATTGAAGAGTGGTTCTGTTCAGACTGCCAGACCGTCAACAACTCCAATGCAGCTGCTGAGGTCTCTGTTTGTGTCCCTTATATTATTTGTATTTTCACACATATCATGTAAAGATGCAGTGACTTACTTCACAGTGTTTGATTCTCTCATTTCAAAAGTCTATTAGAGCTGTGGGTTACATTTTCCTAGAAATTCTTAAGAAGCATCTGAATTTTACACTGAGTGCCAGAGCATAACCACTAAATTGGAAAGTGAGAGGAAGTAGTAAACAACCTGGAGAATTATATGTATATACTGCAGAAACTTTTAGGCTCAAATTAATGCCTGATCATCAATTATTCCACAAGTACTTTGCTGATCAGGTTTCCTGCTTTTCTTTGTTGAACCATCTGTACGGTTTAAGACTGCTAGAGAATACTTAATATATAGAAACATGTGGGAGCATTTTGAGTTAAACTTTCAGATATTAATATTAAGAATATGTTAGACCTTCTTAATACATCTTAAGCTATATTCCAGTATGAAGTATTTTTTTCAATATGGGGTTAATTTTCAGGCGGACATTGATGCTGGTGAGGTGCTGGACCTTCTCGAGGATGGTGCTCCAACCTCCTCCCTTCCTCCATTGCGCCCTAACCGAACCGTCGGCCAGGCTCGCATGCTCCCACGCACCCGAGCCTCCGAAAGGGTGCGTGCTCGTGTCACCCGCTCCCGCCAGCAGCGTGCCCAGGCCACCACTAATGCCCGCAGAGAACGAGAGCGGGAACAACAACAACAGGCTGTCATAGATGCCATTGCTGTGAGTGTGGCAAGGATTTTGTGTTTCTTACTAAGTTTCTCAACACTTTTATTGTTGTGATTTGCCATTTTGTGTTTTTAGCATATTTGGTGTTGACATCCTTTTATCATTATTATCAATGGAATATGATTTTCATTGAATTGTTGCTTCAGTTCTTTTCCTTCCTGTTATTGAAGTTTAATCATTATATTTTAATTGTGGTTTGCTGTCTTGGTATATTGTGATTGGTACTAATTTATATCAGAACAATGGACAGTACTTAATGCCTTTGATATCACTCATGTTATATTTATTGCTTACTCAAGACCGATTCTCAGTTATTTTCTGGGTATGTAAGACAATTTTAATTATATGATTTTTGTCTAGGATACAATGCAGCACCTGTAACTGGATTTTATATTTTTGGTACTAGAATTGAATATTGTAATCTTTCCCAAACAGGAGGCCGAAGAGGAAGAAGTGTCAAGGAGTAGTATTGGGGATTCACCAACAAAAACTGTCACCACCACCACTACAGCTAAAGCTTCCACCTCCACCACCACCAAGCCTCGCAGGTCTACCAAAGCACCCAAGAGAAAGAGAAGGAAGGTGGTGCGTAAGAAAAAGAGAAAAGTGACAAGGAAAAGAAAGACGACAACCAGGAAGAAAAAGGCCACATCCACCTCCAAGACAACAAAGACAGGGGTCAAGAAACGCAAGACCAAGAAGAGGAAGACAGTACGGCGCAAGAGAAAAATCAAGAGGAAGAAAAAGAAGGTAAAGAATAGAGATTTAGTCTTGAAAATTTCTCAGTGATCTGCTCAGTTGACAGCAAAAATTTGTGCTAAGTCTACATCTTGTATGCTAAAATTGTGTTTGAAAATTTAAAGCATTTTACTTCACCCTATAATAATGACTCACACTTTTATGCCATATTATAAATGGCTAATTACTAGGTAGTATTTATAGATAACTCACCATTTATTTATTCCTATGCCTCAAATAATATAACCACTTTATATGACACTGCTGACCCACAGACAAATTTTTATTCATGGCTTACATTTAAATCCATTTTAATATGAAAGTATTGTAGATGCAATGGGGCTAAAGATATTACTATAACTGAATCTGTCATCACCACCAGACCACCAAGAGGCTGATTCATCCACCTCCACCCATTACTCCAAAGGGGAGAATAGCAGAAGTCCTGGGAATACAACCCTCCAAACCCTGGGAGACAGTCCCCACCATGCAGCCTTCTGCCAAGGACACTGGCTCACACAGGATTAATTCTGCTCTCCCTCACCTCTCTCTCCTAGGGCTGAATGCAGATGTGGACATCTCCTCAGAGTAAGTTCAGAGTCTGAAAACATTTCTATCTATCTATCTATAGCTGTGACGCCTCGCTCCCTTCGGGAATTCCCCCCAAGGGGGTGGCCACGGCGGAAGAGTCCATCTTTCCCTGTTCAAACACTCCCTCCTTACTTGGTCCAGCCCTCCCCTCCCCCTCACGTTTCTCTCCTTTACATACTCTTCCACTCTGTTCTGCCATCTAACTGGTGGTCTGCCTCTCATACCAGGTCTCACAACTTCACTTCCATACACCTTCTTTACAAACTCCTCACCTTGTATTCTCTCTACATGTCCAGACCACCTCAGTGTATTACGTTTCACTCTCTCAACCACTCCACACTCAAACCAGTTACCTTCTCACTCATACCACATCTCTCATACACACTCTCATTACTTCTGAAACATAAGTCTGAAAACATTTACTCATGTTAATGGACTACTTTTTGAAATTTTCTCAACAGTTAATCAGTTACTGTCAGGTTACAAGGCGAAATATTTACCTGTTCAACACGTTTGATGCTAACTTAAGATATGGAGGTATGGTTGTATAAATTGTGTTTCTTTAATTGCCCATTCTTGTCCCGCAGGCCTGACGAATATGGTGATGCCATTTTAGCAGCAGGAGTGCGTCGCAGTCGTGGTGTGGCAGATCAGAGCCGTGCCCTGGCCCGTCGCAAGGCTCTGTCTGTAAGAGCACTCATGTCTCACGCCTCCTTGAGGGGACGCATAGCAAAACCTGTGGTAGAGGTTGGTGCTTCCTCTACTTCCAGTGATCTTTTGGGTTCTATTATGGCCAGCCAATCTGTGCTGCTCAGACCTGCACCCATCAAACCCAGTGGCTTCATCAAAAAGGGTGATGGTGCCATTGCTGGCAGTGAACGGGTCCAATTACCCAAGACAAATGGTGAACTGGGAGTGAACACACATGCAGCTGGCACAGGTTCTCCTGGCAGGGAGGGACAGTCTTCATCCCCACAAAGAGAACAGACTAGGAATGCTGGCACAGGTAGTGGTAGTAGTGGTGGTGGTGGTGATAGTGGTGGTGGTGGTGGTGGTGGTAATAGCGGTGGTGGTAATGATGGTAATGAAAGGAAACCACAGGAAGGTGACCCTACTGGAGCCAAGGCTTATGCTTCTTATCTCAAAGATAATAAAGAAAATAATGATGAAGGAGGACCACCACAAGTACCTGTACCAAGTGGCAGCTGCAATGGAAATGAACGCAAAGATAAGAAAAAGGAGGATAAAAAGAAAAATAATGATGATGATGATGAGATAGATATTTACAGTGATATAGAGCCAGAAGTACCTGAAGGGGAGGAGGAGGAGGACGATGATGATGATGATGATGAAGAAGAGGAGGAAGAAGAAGTTAGGGTCGTAAAAGGTGGTGGAAACGGTGGCGGTGTTGGCGGTGGTCCTCCTGGTTTTACATCAGGGGGAAATAAAAAGGAAAATGACAATGATAATGACCCTGAATCTAGTGGGGATGAGCTAGTGATAGATGATAGTGATAAACCAGAAGCCAGGGGTACAAGCCTTGATGTGGTAACACCCTCCCGGAGAGTGGTAACGGAAGAGATGGAGGAAAACAATGTTGTGGGCAGTAGCAACTTGCCAGGCCTGAACGATTTTGAACTGGAGGCTGTCTCTGATACTGATACCCCAGAATTAGACAAATCAGTCAATAGTTCGATATCTTTATCCGATAGTAATATGGGTGACCACGAAGTGACTAGTAGCACAAATGAAAATGCTAAGCCCGTTCAAATTGATAGACATGTGAAAGAGATCTATGGTGGTGAGAGTGATGAGGAAAAGAAAAACAGAACTAACAACCAGCCTATGGTCGGCCTAGAGGGTCTTGAAACTGAGACAATATCAGATAATGAGGAGATAAGCTTTGATGATAATGATGATAATATAGAGGAAGGTGAGATCCCCAGTGAAACCCCCAGGCAGGCTACCCCCCCGGCCGGCAACCGCCCCAGAGTGAACATGCAAATCAGGCGGGTGATTGAAGTTTCCCCACCGCCCAGAGACCAAGAGGGAGAGTACGAAGAGGGGGAGATCGTTGATGAAAATGCAAAAAGGAAAGAGAAAAAGAAGGAAAAGAAAGAGAAAAATGTCAATCCCAATAGTAAAAAAGACAACAACAAGGAGGGGAAGGAGGATGATGGTGAGAGAAGAGAAGGAGCAGGAGGAGGAGAAGAAGACACTGTAGATCCTGAGAGAGAGAAGGAGAACCTGGTACCCGAAGACCTACCTATGGGGAGACCTGACTCACAAGTTGACCCAGTGCCCAAGAAAACAGAGAGACCCAAATCTCCCCCACCAGCTACCACCAAGTCCAAGTCCAAGACCAAGCAGAAGGCACAAAACAAGGACAAGGAAAAAGACAAAGAGAAAGATGTGTCATTCAAGAAGGTTTCCAAGAACACCAAAGAGCGGAACTACAGAGACAATGAGAAAGACGAAAAGGAGAAGAGAGGATCCAAAGGGGAGAGAAATAGAGATGCACAAGATGCCAGTAGAGACAGAAACAGAGACAGGGATAGAGATAGGGACAGAGACAGAGATAGAGATAGGGATAGGGATAGGGACAGGGACAGGGACAGAGACAGGGATAGAGAACGTGACCGAGGCATCGACAGGGGCAGGGACGATTCCGGGAGAAGAAGGGGGACAAGGGACAGGGACAAGGAAAAAGAACGGGAAAGGGAGAGGAAAAGGGAGCCCAAGAGGAAAGAGATGGAGAGGTATAATGTGAGGAAAATGATCACCCAGAAAGAGGAGGAGAGGAAAAAGAAGGACGAGTTTGGTCGAGATGTAGCCCTGAGATCACGCTCACGCTCTCGTTCAAGGAGGAGGTCTCGTTCAAGGAGAAGGTCAAGATCAAGTAGGTCACAAGGTCACCACAGGTCACGGTCAAGGCAGCCACAGAAAAAGGGCCGTCGTAATAGCTACTCTCGATCTGTGTCCCGCTCCCGTGCTAGGAAGCGAGGTAGAAGAAGGAGCTATTCATCTTCATCCTCATCCACATCATCTTACACCTCCTCCAGCAGCTCCTCTTCCTCATCCAGCTCCTCCTCCTCCTCAAGATCCCGTGGTCGTTCGAGAGACAAAAGGAGGAGGAGAAGTCGAAGTAGGTCCAGAACACCACCAGTCAAGAAGAAGCCAGAGAAAAAGCAGAAACAGCCGCCACAACCACCACCACAACAACAACAGCAACCACCACAACAACCACCACAACAACCACAACAACAGTCACAGCAGCAGATTCCAGCTGTACCTGCCAAACCAAAAGAGAAAACCAAAGAAAAGCCCAAGAAAGTGAGCACAGTAGTAGAAAAGAAAAAGGAAAGAAAGAAAGATGACAAGAAGAAAGAAAGAGAAGTGGAGAAACGGGAAGAGATAAGATTAGAGAAGGAGAAGAAGAAAAAGAGAAAGGAAAAGTCTCCTCTTCAGAGTAAAGAAGTATACCAGGCTGGTGGTAGTATTATGGTCAGTGTGAGTTTTGCCCGTGCACCAGGAAAAGAAAAT
Source organism: Petrolisthes manimaculis (assembly GCA_034508575.1). Taxonomy (NCBI): domain Eukaryota; kingdom Metazoa; phylum Arthropoda; class Malacostraca; order Decapoda; family Porcellanidae; genus Petrolisthes; species Petrolisthes manimaculis. The sequence goes on along the minus strand of JAWZYT010001332.1, from coordinate 192,045 downwards.
AAAGATGGGAAAAAGAAGAAAGAACGGAATGTAAAACTGGAGAACGAAGTGAGGAAGAGAGTCAGAAAAGACTTGACAAAGGTACGGGGGAGTCCTTACAGATCTTGGTCTCAGAGTCGTAGTCCCTCACCCAGTGGCAAACGCACTCCACTCCAGGATGAGCCCATGTGGTCTCCAGATAGGATGGCAGAAACACGTAAAGACAAGCCACCCAAGAGTCCCGAAGTGATAGATTTAGATGTGATTATGGTCACGCCTCCACCTCAGGAACCCATCCTCATTTCAGACTCAGAAGATGAGGGCATTACCAGGTTGCCTCCCGATCTTGGCACCACACCTGTGCCTCCCGTCAGACCTCAGGGACCTAAGACTCCTCCTGAGCCTGCAGTTAAGTTTACCCTTTCAAGCAAGCAGGTACTCAAGCCCATTAATAATCCTTTGAGAGATGAAGAGGAAGAAGAAGAGCCTCCTGCACCTGCCAGAGGACCAAACACTCCCCCAGGTCCACCCCCGGAGTCAGACGAATCTGTTGGACGGGCCAAAACACCAACTGGTCCAGAACCCCACTCCCCTGCTGGCTCCCCACCAGGCTCCTCCCCAGAACCAGATGTGTATGATCCATTTGAGCCCACCAAGTCGCCATCCCCTCCAGGCTCTCCCCAGCAGGAGGCTCGTGTCAGTAGCAGTGATCAGACTGAAACTGTGGAGAAGGCTTCCCCAGAACCCACATCAGCACCCAAGGCTGCCTCACCACCACCCCTACCCACAGAGCCCCCAGAGCCAGAGGAACGACCACCTGAACCACAAAAGCCCCCTGAGGAAGAGGCCACAAGTACAGTACCTCCCTCAGCAGCTCCTACAGTGCCTCCTGCCATCACCTCTAATGCTGCTCCCAAGACAGCAAAGGCACCCAAAACAGCAGCAGCAGCTCCAGCAAAAGCAATACCCACCATACCTGTCACTACAGCCAACCCCATTAATCAAATATTCCCTGGACTACCAGCCAATGTAGCAAACATATTGTATCCCGCTGCCATCGCTGCTGCAGTTCGTAGTGCAAGTGGCAACGTAATTCGTCCCCAGGTTGTGCAGACTGTTGCAGCTCCAGACTTTTCACGTCCACCCCCTGCAGCTAATCCTCTGAATCGTCCCCCACCAATGACCATAATCGCTCCCACGAGGCTTGGTGAGAAGGGCCGAGTTACTCAGAATGGGCGAGATGTTACACATACTGATGTTGTTGATATGGACCTCGACTCTCCCAACTCTCCAGACAGCTCAGATATGGATGACATGTTTGAGCCACCATCACCTCACTCCACACACCAATCAGAGAAACCATCGCCAAGAAAAGCCAAGGGCCAGGGCAGACCAACCTTGAAAACTGGGAAAGGAATGGACAAATTTGACAATCTCTTTGGTGGGGGTAGTGGAAGAGGACGGAAGCACAGTACTCCACACAAACATAAAGCAGGCAAGAAAGGAAAAGCTGCCGCTCCTGCACCAGGTTAGTATCTCTTTGAAATGTTTTAATTTGGTTGTATAGTTTCAGTTTAGTGCATGTATGTTTGCCCCAGGCCACTTGACATTCTCTCTTGCAATCCATTATATTTTTTTGTCATTGGGGTTGATTTCCCAACCCTTAGGCCTAATTAAAGGATAGTAGGATGTTGGTGATGACATTGCTGACTACAGTATATCTGACTAATCCTCTCACCATAGGAAAGAAAACTGACAACGCTGGGGGTAATGAAGAAGATATACCAAGTTCTGCTGTTGATCTTCAAGTTAAGGAAAAGGTAAGTGTTGTAACCATAGGCCTAGTTATTGTTAACGAGTGTGTGCTTCATAACATGTTTTTTGTTATTATTTATCATCACTCTTCTGTCAAACCCTTTGAAAGTACAAGATGTGTAATAATGGTTACTGGTTTCTTAATGTCTTCAACATGCTATATACTGCCAAGCTACTACAAATTTGCTTAAGGACCCTGTGATTGTGTAAGAAAATTGAAGGCTTCTGATTCCTCCTGACAATGCCCTAAAACAAGGTGGTGTTTCCTGGCAATATTTGAAGGACTTGCTAACCTCCAATTTTCCGACTACATCACAGGGTCACATAATTCAAGGCATACATTTTTGGACACCAGGAAGTAGTTAATAAATTATTTCTGTGTAACAGTTCCTGAAGAAGGTGCAACGACAAGAACGTGTTGTTGAGGAGGTGAAGCTGAGCCTCAAGCCCTTCTACAATAAGAAAACCATAGGCAAGGATGACTATAAGGAAATCATGCGCAAATGTGTCCAGAAGGTAAGAGGGTATTAGTTATCTTATTTGTGTTCACAGTAATTAATGGGAAATTCCAAAAAGGAGGTAGAAGATAAAACATGTCACTTGATTTTACCATCATTGATGAATTAGAGAGAAGTTTAATTTGATGGTAATAAGTAACAAATAATCTTTATCAGCAGCTTTCCTGACTTCATACCTTCCTAATTCCAACACACAGCCACCTCTTGGACTTTTTTCAGTATGGCCTAAGTATCGTTTCTACTCAACACTTCTGTTTGACATTAAGGAATATTCTTTTCCTTTACTGCTTCTTTTCAACTCGCCAATCTAGAAAACTTGCTAATTGTGGCTGAGGTGGGTCAGTACAGTACTCTTCTTCCATGGCTACCCTCTCATGGGAATAAGGCATCAACAATTGACTTGCTGCTTGGTCACAGGTGTGCCACAACAAGAGTGGTGAAATCAACCCCACCAAGATCCGTGGTCTGGTGCAGGGTTACATCAAGAAGGTGAAATACTACCGTAAGAAGCAGACTACTGATGCTCCCTCAGCCAAGCAGCAGGCAGCACCAGCAGCAGAGCCCACATCACAACCCACCTTCATTCTTATACCTAAGGCTGCCAAACCTCCCACACCCATAAAGAGTAAAGCTTAGGAGCGTAAATATAACGTTGTAAGTTTGCAGGGATTATTTGTACATTTTTAAACAGAATGGGAGTACACCTTGCCTTTCCCAATAGAAATTTAAACCTGGTGGAGAGTGTCACTCTCATGACTGAATCTTCAAGTTTAGGAGTATTTAGTGTCGAGTTCAATGAAACTCAAGTATGACTGAATTTTGTATGTTTTTTATTTATTTGATATCCTTTGTTGTTTTCAGTGATATCCATAAACTGTACATTATAGATAAGAAGAAGCTACAGTGTGTTAGGGCTACTGTATCATAGTACACAAGAGGGTAAAGATAATATACAGTACTTTAACTATTTTCATGTCAGAAAGCACATAATGGTTTGTGTTGGAAAGTATTTATGTAAAGAAATAATGATAATTATAATATAACAATCTTGGGGCCTGCCCATAAACACTAGTACTCTATTTTGGTTGTCAGTAACTTCATAAGAAAACGATAGTGACCGCCAAGAGGAGAGTTGTGAGGAGGGGTGTTGTTGCATGTATGGTTGTGGACACTTTTCCCTAAATACTTTTGGAGACTTCTGGCATCCTCATCCTATCATTTTGCTGTATAAGAAGTGTACTAAAATTCTTCAAATGAAGATATGTTGTGTAATGATTTGTAATGGGTCAGATCTTGTAATGTTTATCTCCTTCATTCAAGGAGTTTTATTACAGTCAATATACAGTATATATATATGAGGTATGGATGCCAGGAGATTTAATTTAATTAAAAAAGATCTTCAGCAAATTCTTTGTATGTCTGAAGTTCTCTTAGCTTATTTATAAAAATGTACAGATGATCGACTGTACCAGCATCACATTAAAGACATGAAGTTATGTAGCATAATCCATTTTATACTTCCTTATCAATCTCATCATAAAACAGACTTACATAATTTGAAGATGTAATATAAATTTGTTGACATGCCTCCTGAGGTGTTGAGGAAATGATTTCCATGACTATATGAGATGTGCCGGCAGTAGTGGTGGCTGCCGGCCCTGCTTGACACAGAATCTCTTGATAAACCCTCTGAGAACTTTCTTAGCTCTTATGGTGATGTCCCTCTACCGCCAAGAAAATATATATTTTCAGATGCATTTTATAATTTATCAGTAATACTTAAGAATGGTGGAAAGTCGTGCTGTGCATGGTGTGTCACAAATAAAGTGAGTCTAATTAATACAGACACCGGAGATACTGTTGGAGAAAGAGCCTTATGCAATATGATTCAAGAGCTAGAGAATGACCTTGGACCAGTATTTTGGTACCAGTCCAAGAGGTCATTTATTAAGCCACCAGATCTCTTACATGCAATTCAAAGGGCCATATGCATGAAAATTGATGGGCTAGATTGTGATAAATGTCCTGTACAATGGTTTTCAAATGTTTGGAGCCATTATACAAGTCTTCATCATTATCTAGGCCATGGATTTTCTTAAAAGTTTTGCGGTGCTACACTTTCCCACAAAAGTGATTCCCATCAGTGTGAGACCATTTAACTCCCCTCTTCATCATCTGGTAGAAGAAAAGAAAAAGAGAGTCCTTTATCATTGCAGAACAGTAGGTTGTATGCAAGAATATATGTGGTGTTGACGATGGTGTGGTACCAGTACGATGGTTCCATTGTTTGTTTATGGTGTCATCATACCAGTATATGCCATCATCAATACCATGAATTTTTTTTAATATGGCCCAGTGAGTAAATGTTCACTGATGCTGTTCCCAGTATTATAAAGGTTCAAATTCATGGGATGATGTAGCATTTTTTTTTACTGCTACATGCAAGACAAGTCATTGGTTAGTCACAGAGATGACCAGTACAGACATCCCTCGGTATCTGATGGGGATATGTTCCTCTAAAAGCTATCGTTAAGAATATTCCCATATACCGAAGTTAATATAACATGGAATACGTTCCACAGCTACATTGCCTGTCCAGAGATTTGTCTTGCATATGGCCATGTTTAGAACATCATCTTTACTGCAGTAGCTAATGTGTAAATTATTATATGAAAAAAATAATTGAGCTATAAGTGGGCCGTGGGATCCTCCTTTGGGTAACTACCGGTAGTTAGCAGCTGACTTGGCAAAGAGAGGAAGGCTTTGTATTGTATATTTTGGGTGACAGAACTACCTAAAATTTGGTAGGCTACGTAGATTAACTTTAAAAAATTTCATCTCCCTCCCTCCTCATTTAGTTCTTACAAATTTTCTAACTGTTGTATACCTTAATTTGAGGTACTGTACTGTAATTCACTATTTAGATAATGAATTGTGAGAATTATAGACTAATTAAAATTTAAATTAGGATATTAACATGTACTTTACAGTACAGACAATTATGTTCCCCTAAGAAAATGCAACATGATCATAACCATTTTTTAGGGTGAGCTTTTGTCACTCCTATCTGTGACATTATATTCTGTTGGTTTGATCTTCATTGGGCAGGTGTGGCAAGGTTAAAAGCACTGTTTTTGTATGCATGATTATTGATGTAGAATAAAAAAAATTCATGGTCATTCTGTTCTCTGAAGTTAAGGAATAATTCATGTACACTCAAGCACTGCTGTTCATATTTACTGTATATATTATGTAGTCCTTGTTTTCCATTAAAAAGTAGTTCATCCCAATGTGTTTTACATATTCCCTTTGAACCATTGCAAACATCTGCTGGCTTTATTCTCATTTCAGTGTGTGTAAACTGTGAGGTCAGAGCAGTGGTAATTAACATTCACCTTACATCACTTTGAGTTTAATTAATGACAGATGTGCAACCTGACACTACACTAGAGACATATTTCAATTGTTGTTGAACCAAATTGATAAGCGACCAATAGACGTAATATTGGAGGAGGAATAACTTTGTGGCCACCCATTTGTCCCAATAATGATTCTCTGGTCCACCTCACAAGGAAAAGAAAAATATAAATTCGCCGTTGCACACCCTTCCTAAATATTTAGTTAAAGGGGGAAATATGGACAGTGTTGGCAAATCTGAAAAAACTGCTGATTCTTCCAAACAATTCCAGGCAACAGGATATTATTATTTTTCTTCATTTGCTGGTTCTGTTTCTTGGCACACTTTTTTGGAGGAATCAAGGCACTCCAATGTAACCAAAGTGAATGACCCCCTTAATTTGACACTATATATTATAATAATTGTATATGGTGGACATAGGTAGAGCTCCATATAATGAGACATAATATTGGAAGCTACTATGAATACCCTTTGAAAACATGATCACATTTTTCATAATTTGATAATGAGAACGTTCTCCATTTTCTATACTTTTTTTTTTTTTTTCGTAAACCATTAAAAATTTATATAAACAGTACGTATAGTCATAAGGGGAAAATGACAAATAAATATTCATCTGAGTTATAATATCACCAAATAAAATAAAAGTAATAATATTCAACAAAATAGTTACTTTCACCACCACCACCATCACACCACGTGCTTTGGAGTTCATTCATTATTATCTCGAGTTTATTCTGAACCTCTGAATCTGTTTGGTGTTTTGAGACTTTATTTTTATTTTATTTTACAGTTGGATTGGAAGCTGCTGTTTGTTTGTTTGTTGGCTGACCTCTGAAACATTATATATATTTAATTAATCCAGGCAAGTTTAATTAAAGTGTTTATTACTGTAGTTAGTTGGTTGTCTTATTATTTCAGTGTTTATATATATTTTTTTTTTATTTATTTATTCATTCATGTTTTCGTTTTGTTGTTAATTAATTCTTGTCTTTCCTCAAAGTTAGTAGTATGTTTCCTCATTATTATTATTATTATTATTATTATTATTATTATTATTATTATTATTAACACATGACCCCATAGAGAAATATAATGAACACACACACCCCTAGAAACTTAAAATTACCCCCCCCCCCCCGAAAAAAAAAAAAAATGTAAGTTAGGGGTTGAAGGTTGAGAGAAATTGATGAGTAAATAATTGAAAAAGAGAGAGAGATTGTAAAGAGAAGATCGATTTTTATTTTTATTTTTTGTCTGGAAATAGTCTACTAACCCCAAACCTGATTTTTGGGACCTACCTAACTCGCTACAAAACCAACCAATACCATCCTAAAATAATCACAATCACCACAATACCAACCAATACCATTCCATTACCAACCAGTCGCCTACCATTCTAAAATAACCACAATACTAACTACTGTAATACCATTCTAAAAATAACCACAATACTAACTACTGTAATACCATTCTAAAAATAACCACAATACTAACTACTGTAATACCATTCTAAAATAACCGCAATACTAACTACTGTAATACCATTCTAAAATAACCACAATACTAACTACTGTAATACCATTCTAAAATAACCACAATACTAACTACTGTAATACCATTCTAAAATAACCACTATCATTACAATATCAGCCAATATCATTCCAGTACCAACTAATACCAACCAATACCATTTTGGAATAACCCCAATAACCACTATACCAACCAATACCATTCTAAAGTAACCCCAATTACCACAATATCAACCAATACCATTCCAGTACCAACTAATACCAACCAATACCATTTTGGAATAAACTAACTCACCAATCCACCCTCATCCTAACCCCCTTCCTAATCCTACCCTGGATCCCTAAATATATCCCCCGCACAACCCTTACATATTATAATTATACTGCCCATAATCGGCCCTCGGTGGGACCTATATATACCTTGAAAAAACAACCAATACCAATCGATACCATACTGGAAAAAAACAATAAACAAAAACAATACAATTCCATTTTAGAACTGTAGCCAAAACTTGCAGACGTCCACAGGTTGTTGTTGATCAGTGTGTCGTCGAACCAACTCAGTCTGTCCATCATCGTATCTACATGTTGTCCGCACATACCCAAGTTAGCAATGGGACTCCTACCCATACCCAAGTTATCAATGGGACTCCTACCCATACCCAAGCCACAAAAGAGACCCACACACACACCACCCAAGGGACCTCAAACCCCCAAGCCACGAAAGAGACCCACACAGATACCCAAGCCACGAAAGAGACCCACACAGATACCCAAACCCAAAAAGAGACCCCCACAGATACCCAAACCACGAAAGAGACCCCCACAGATACCCAAACCCAAAAAGAGACCCCCACAGATACCCAAACCCAAAAAGAGACCAACACAGATACCCAAACCACGAAAGAGACCCACACAGATACCCAAACCACGAAAGAGACCCCCCCACTCACCACCCCAGGGACCTCAACCCCCCAAGGCACCCTCCCACACCATAATAAAGTACAGGACGTCATCACCAACACACACAGTCACACACAGGACCATCAACGACAACAGAGTGATATCAAATGTGTAAGTAGTAACTGTGAATTATTTTATTTAATCACACTTGTTAACCACACTTTAATTTGCTTCAGTAACTATACCATATAATTATCTTTCTTTTGAATTACAGTATACTGAAGATAAGGGCTGGTATAATATTTAAAAAACACACGCCAATTTCCCAGTTTCATAATACAGTACAATATTATACTGTACAGTGATGCTTTGAGGGCACAGGCTGAAGATATAATTTTGTAGAGTAACTTCCTATATTATGATGACTATATCTACATTTAACTTTAAGGGATAGTATATGTTTGATAGATTGGAGCACCTTGAGTCCTCCAAAGTATACCAGGAAACAGACCCAAATAAAAAAAATTGTCTCCTGTTGCCTGGAATAGTTTGGAAAAATCACTTGCTCCAGATTTGCACAAGAAAGTTGCACAAGTCTTAAGGATAAAGAAGAGATATCACTGGTCAGTTTTCTTGTACATATTAAAGGCTAACATTAGATCTTGATGGTATTTAGACATGATTAGGAAAAACATTGAAAACGAAACTCTCCTTGTGGTAAAAATGTCACCTTATTCTTCTCTTGCAGGAGATTAAGAAAGAGGAGACATCACCTTGCCAAGATAAAAGTACAGATAATCTCAATGCTTCTACTACCACCACCTACCATCCCAAGTCTCATAGATCTAACCAAACACTAGGCAAGGAAGAAGTGTTTAGTTATCAGGATGACATTAAATTTGGATCTGTCTCTACCATGTCTACTCCTCCCAAGCCTCGGACATCTGTCAGTGCTGTGATGGAGGTAATGGAGGAGGGAGGAGTATCAAGTTGTCAAGATAATATAAAGCAGGTGTCTAGCAATGCCACTACCGCTAATATCAGTGCTACCAACACCACCACTATCCATGCCAAGCCTCACACATCCACCAAAGTATGCAATGAGAAGAAGAAAGTAAAAATACTGGCAGACTGTCAGGTTAATCTTTTTGATATTCCTTCAACCAATCTTATTAAATTTACTTGTACCACTACCCATCCCAACCCCAAGGCATCCACCAGTACACCACCTGAGATGAGCAAGAAGAGGAGGAAGAAGAAAAAGAAAAAAAAGACGGCCCCACCAAGCCCAGTTGGTCAGGGATGTAAGGTAGGAAGAATATCATGACAATATTAGTGGTAGTAGAAGGACTAGTACTGGTACCGTAGTAGTAATGATAATTTTAGCCCCTGATTACAACAATACATAAGAAGATATTGAGGTTTAAACTTTTTATTCTCAGGAAGTACATACTGTAGTTTCATTACATATAGTACAGTACAGTAATACAGTTTTAACTCATATCAGCTATAAATAGGTGACCCTTCATACAGGGTGATTCAGAATAATGTTACCTCAACTTTTATTATAACTAAACACTGTATGATATAGGCTGTATTGATATGAAGTACTGTACAGAATTTATTTAGTGTTTAGAAACCAGTAGCACTTCTTAATCACAGTACAGTATACCGGTACCTGTTCAGAGTTTGATGTTTGTTCATGAATGGAAGGCCATACTCATATACCTTTTATGTCTTGTACCAGATTACACAGTACTCAGGATTGCTTACAGTGATGCTTGCAGTAACATACTGTATATAAATCAGTTCTGGTCATCAGTTCTGTAAATGTGTGTGTTTGTCTTATATTGTTAATGAATATAAATGTGAGTTGTATAGAGAGTATAGTATAAATTGTTACTTTTCAGGGCTCTGTATGAATAGCATTTACTATACTTTCAGATCACCAAGATTATCACCCCAAAGAAAAGGATTGCTAAAATCCTAGGAATACAGTCATGCAAGACCTGGGAGAAGTTTCCCATCATGCACACACCACCCAAATATGATGACACATGTAGAAAGAACTCTATCATTCCTCGACTAGCTCTCCTAAAATTAGACTCGGATGTGGATTTCATCTCAGAGTGAGTCAACAGCATGTTTGCCAATTTATTTTATATGAATAACAATTGAGTTTAATGTGATATGTTTCAGTAAGGGAGGTACAGTATAGAGTAATAATTAATCTTGTAACTGAAGGGAGTACAGTACATGTTGAGAAGTAAAATATCACTTCATGTTATTTTGTTATAGCCTACTGGATATAATTTTTACATTTTCCTTTTTTCCAGACCTGATGAATATGGTGATGCCATTTTAGCAGCAGGAGTGAGTCATGGTGGTCGTGTGGCAGATCAGAGCCGTGCCCTGGCCCGTCGCAAGGCTCTGTCTGTTAGAGCACTCATGTCTCACGCCTCCTTGAGGGGACGCATAGCAAAACCTGTAGTAGAGGTTGGTGCTTCCTCTACTTCCAGTGATCTTTTGGGTTCTATTATGGCCAGCCAATCTGTGCTGCTCAGACCTGCACCCATCAAACCCAGTGGCTTCATCAAAAAGGGTGATGGTGCCATTGCTGGCAGTGAACGGGTCCAATTACCCAAGACAAATGGTGAACTGGGAGTGAACACACACGCAGCTGGCACAGGTTCTCCTGGCAGGGAGGGACAGTCTTCATCCCCACAAAGAGAACAGACTAGGAATGCTGGCACAGGTAGTGGTAGTAGTGGTGGTGGTGGTGATAGTGGTGGTGGTGGTGGTGGTGGTGGTGGTGGTAATGATGATAATGACAGTATGAGGACACAGGATGGAAATCTCAACAAAGAATACAGTGAGAAGTGTGGATCACAAATACCCAGTAACAGCAGTAAAGAAGAAGATAAGAAACAAGATGATGGAAGGGATGATGAAGGAAATAGTACTGCCAGTAGTCATGTTGCAGATGAAGAAAAAAACAATGAAACTTATCCTGTACCGGTACCTAAAGATCTCCAGCCATCAATACATAACAATGATAATCATCAAGTCAGTGGTAGTACAGATCTCAAGGCATCCCAGACAATGGTAAACAAGAAGGAAAACTATATGATAGGAAACAGCAACACAACTCTGCCTCTGAGTGTAGTAGATAAACATTGTAAGGACATACCAGATAGCAACATATCAATAGACGCCATAGAATTGGAATCATTAAGTGATAGTTTATTATTGTTCACTGATAGTGATGATGAAATGGATGGTGGCATGACAAAGAATAATGCCAAATGTATCAAGTCTGGCAAATACATCAATGAAACCTTTGAAAATGGCAAGAAAAGTGATGGTGGATGTCTGGAGAAAATGTCTGAAAGAAATGGCAAAAAAAATAATGATAGACTTACAGATCATCAACTGGCAGATAATGTAAAGGGACAGAAACTTGACAGAATATATGATGGAGTAATAATTGACAGTGAATATGACAGTTTAGAAGAAGGGGAAATTCCTAGTAATGACTTCCATCAGACTAGTTACCCATCAACCAGAGAGAGCGAGAAGGAAATTGAGGAAACGATACAGAGGGAAAAAAGTAGGAGACAAGAGTACAGGTGGACAGAGATACATCAAACTCGGAAAAGAAAGCGGACAAAATCCAAAAAAAAGTCTCGGTCAAGAAGGAAGAGGTCATTGTCAAGAAGAAGGTCACAATCATGGAATAGATCTCCAATAAAGAGTAAGTCTCAGTCAAGGAATAGATCTCCAGCAAGGAGGAAATCTCAATCAAGGAAGAGAAAGCGGTCAAAGAAAACATCTCGGTCAAGGAGGAGATCTCGGTCAAGGAGGAGATCTCAGTTAAGAAGGAGATCTCGGTCAAGGAGAAGGTCTCTGTCAAGGAGGAGATCCCGGTCAATAAGGAGATCTCAGTCAATAAGGAGGAGGGATGAAATTTACAGAAGCAGGTCACCAGGCTGCTCCAGGATTGTGTCTAGACCATCACATTGGGAGGATCATTACTCTCACAGTCACTCACAGTCTCCGAACTGGGAACATAGTGTGTGGCAGTTAGAGTCTCCAAGTCACAGTTCAGTACCAGTACTTGATGGCAAACATTGTCCAATTCCCTCATTGAAAACAACAAATATGAATAATGAGAATGATCCTTCAAGAACCCCAATTAAAGGAGATGAAGATGTCATTGTGGTAACTCCTCCACCTCGAAAACCCATCCCTATAGTTCACCTCAACGACTCAGAAAATGAATCACACAATATTGATCTTGTCTCTAGCCCAAAGGTTTCTTGTACTACTGACTCTGATGTGCAGTTTATTCTCTCAAGAAAACAATTGCTTGGGTCATTTGATAACCCTATTGAATGTGAGAAATCTTCTGCTCCTACCATGGACCCATACTCCTCTGTGAGTTCCCATCCAATATTATTACCATTGATAGAAACGGCCAACAATCCCAATTGTGAGAAATCTGATTCAACAGGCTCACTCCCAGTCTTATCTATAGATGCACATGTCCATAACACAGATGAACCTACAAAGTCAAAAGAACATGAAGCCAGGGCCAATGACCAGACAGAGATTGTTATGCCAGTTTCCTCAGAGCCATCCTTACCATTACATCTGCCGGCAGAATCCCTGGAGCCAACTGAACGATCACCTAAAACAGAAACTGATCCCAAGGCATCAACAGTTCCAAAGACAAGAATGTCACCAGTGAAAGCAGTCCCATATATGCTTGTCACCACAGCAAGTCCTGTCAGTGACATATTGCCACCAGACAATTCTATAGATATTACTTTGCCAATTACTATAATTTCTTCATCAAGACCTCCAATCACCATAATTTCTGGAACAAAGTGTGGTGAGATGAGTCAGAATGCTCCAAAGGGACGAGATATGGTGAAAAATAACATACCGGTAATTCTCGAATCTCCTCTCTCTCCCGACAGCTCAGACAAGGAAGACATGTTTCAGCCGCCCCCTTCACTTCACCCCACACACCTGGCAGTGAACTCATCAACAAGTAATTGCAATGATCAAGGAACACCAAACAGTGAAGGTGGAAATGATGTGGACAAAACTGACAGTCTCACTGCTGGGGAAAATATAAAGGGACCTAAGCATATTACTTCAGACAAACTTGTGACTAAGAAGAGAGGAATTACCAATACTCCTCCTGTTCCTGGTAATTAATTTAAACTTTTTTTGTCTCCCACTAGTGTAATTAACCCTGTGCAACAATAGACAACTTCTGCATTATTTCAACACTCACCAGACATGTACAGTGCTACTAACACACAAATTTTAAAGAATTTTCAGTAAACTCATAAAATACATCCTACTGTACATCTTATATAAAATTCTTTGCTTACTGATATATGATTCAAAATATCACAGAAAATTCCTCATCATATCAGGAGTAAGAAAAGGAGATTCTGCATCCATTTAGTTTTGTTTTATGTCAGAATGTAATACTGTACTGTACTCACATTATGTCTTTACTGTATAACTAATTTACATATATACTATCAGGTGAAACTGATGAAAAAGGTGAAGAAGATATGCCGAGGTCTGTAAAGGATCTTCAAGTTACAGAGAAGGTAAATTGGAAGTACAGTAGTACCTGTAGAAGGATTTCATGGTAGTAACAGTCTGAAGTGTGAAAATATATATACTGTAGTGTGTTTAACTCTAGTTGATTGTAAACACCTAAACCAATATCAAGAGAATAGACCTAACAGTAGATTGGCTGATGCATGATGTCTATAGCTTCTAATGAATAGCCTTTATCTGTCACTGTTTAAGATATTTATGGTGAATTATTATTGTCAGCTTCAGAATCTATTTTTATTAAGTAAGGATAATAACTTAGTAAAATGAAATGTCTATCATAATACTTGTCAATACTAATTTTTGTTCCAGGCCCTTTCATTCTTGTAGATAAATAATCCACAGTACAGGAGTTATTATTATTACCCTGGAATTAGGATGTGTTCAGAGTAAAGTGAATCAGTTTACTTTAAATAGATCAAGACAAAATGCAGATAAGTGAAATACCATCCAGTGTGTGTAAAAACCATATTAATGAAGATATTCTGGAGTCCCAATTATTGAACATGAGTTGCTCATTGAAATTAAATCTTCTTTCCAGGGCTCTGACAATCATTTGGATCCAGAGAGCTCAGATCCCAGGGCAACTTCTCCAACACCATCAACAGGTGTCTTGGAAATTAGTCCACATAACCAACTGACAAACACCAAAAGGAGGAGGAATTCTGGTTCAACCTCTAGCAGTAGTAACCAGGTTTTGTCTAGAGTCCAAGATGAGGTTATGTCATTACAACCAGATTATGAATGGGATCATACAGGTAAAGCTGTTGCTGCTAAACTAAGTAAACTACCAGAAAAGATGCAAATTTATGCTGAGAAATTAATCTATGATGTTCTTTATCAAGCTCAAAGAGGATTCCTTAATGACAAAAGTAAATTATGCTCATTGGAACATATAACTTCCTACCCTAATCCATCCTACTCTGATCCATCCTACTCCGGTCAATTCTACCCTGGTCAATCTCGATCCTATTCTGGTTCATCCTACCCTGGTTTATCCTACCCTAATCCATCCTACCCTGGTCCATCCTACCCTGGTTCTTCCTACCCAAGTCAAGCCTACCCAAGTCAAGCCTACCCAGGTCAATCCTACCCAGGTCAATCCTACCCAGGTCAATCCTACCCAAGTCAATCCTACCCAAGTCAATCCTACCCAAGTCAATCCTACCCAAGTCCATCCTCCCCAGGTACATTGTGCTATGATTCATCCCACTATGATTCATCCTTTCAGTACCCAACATATTATTCAAGTCAAATACAAGCTGCTTACTCTGGTACAAATATAGGTACACAAAACACAACAAATAAATTAACTTAATTAAGTAATCTGTGATGATGCTATTATAGTTAATTTAAAAGTTATCATATCCTTCACCTTCTAACACAAAAAGGTTTTAAAGGTACAGTATAAGCCTCAGGAATCTATACCTTACTGTACAGTCACACACCACGGTCCCGAGACCACCGCAGTCAAAGCCCGAGATCTGGAGCAGGTGGTTTCTGGATGACAGCCCACCCAAAGCCTCCATTGGTTTGAAATGTGTGTGTCCTCATGTTGGTTTAGGTGGGCTGTTGTCCAGAATCCGCCTGCTTCAGATCCCTGGCTTCAACTCCAGTGGCCAAGGGGCTGTGGTGTATGAGTGTGCATTTCCTAGCCATTATTTTTTTCCCAAGAGAGATGGGATACAAATGTGAAACTTGTAAGTTGTGTCAGCTTTAGTACACCACAATAAAATTGTGGTTTTACAAACATAGGCTAAATTAATTGGAATTAGTTTTTTTTTTTATGCATTACTGAATTCTTTTATGTGAAACATGTGATCCATTCAAGTACATGTAGTTGAATTAAAAAGTTTCTCTTTATTTCACTAGAGTTTTGTGATTGTTGAAGACGACATTTAATTAACACTATTGTTTTATTTTTATAAATTTACATTTATTTTGGGATATGTTATAGCTAAGTAGTAAAATTATGCTCTATAATCTAAGTTTTTATTACTTCCAAGCAAAAAATTACATATCGAGAAAGGTTATTATGAAACCCCAAATTGTATAACCCAAATGTAGCATAATCATTGATAGTGCTATTTTTGTTTTGCATTTCCTTGTCCTCAGGTTTTAGTGTACTGTATTAACTTCATCTATTTTTTTTTTAGCTTTAACTTGGTGTGGCAGTCTCTCAAATTAATATATTTCAATTTCATCTATCTTTATTTAGGTTTAATTAATTTTCTAACGGGTTCCTTCCGTGTGCTGTATTACATCCCTATATGCAGGCATCTGTCTTTACACAAATTACTGCTGGAATTTATACAAGGAGTTGAAATATCTCGGTGCAGTTCTATGTAAAGATGGAAGTATGGAAGGAGAAATTAAGGAGAGAGCAGTGAGGGGTAGACAGGTCATAGTACAGTATATAGGATGTGTGTGTGTGTATGAGGGGTAGACAGGTCATAGTACAGTATATAGGATGTGTGTGTGTGTATGAGGGGTAGACAGGTCATAGTACAGTATATAGGATGTGTGTGTGTGTGTGTGTATGAGGGGTAGACAGGTCATAGGATCACTGGGGAGGATAATGAAGAGTGGAACTGTGAGTATGGAAATATGGAAGGAGAAATTAGGGAGAGCAGTGAAGGGTAGACAGGTTATAATAGGATGTGTGTGTGTGTATGAGGGTTAGACAGGTTATAATAGGATCACTGGGGAGAATTATGAAGGTATAGGAGCGTGAGTATGGAAGTGAAAAGGGGACTACAAAATAGTATAATACTGCCAACACGGACATGGAGTAAGGCTCATCAGTCGAGAATAGGTACTGTGGAAATGAGGTACTTGAGAGGAGCATGTGGAATGGAGAGAGAGAGAGAGAAAAACGTGAGGGGAAAGGTGGGGTGGGTGTTTGACCAATTAGTTTCTCCATTTGAAATTCGCGCCAGATGCAAAGGTTTGACTTGATTGAATTATAATGATTGTAGAGAAGGAGGTATGCATTAATGTATAATTATTTTATTTAGCTGTATCGTAATTAAAAGAACGATACTATACTATTCTTTTTTATATAAATTATAATAGTAGAAGAACGAGTGATCATGAGTGAACAATTAAGTCAACCATCTGTTATCAGAAAGAATTACATACAAACAATAATAGTATAAATTAATTACATATAATAATAACACGGTGAAATTACAATACTATTAATAAAAGAAGGATATTGGTAGAAAAACGAGTGACATACAACAGAAGAGGGAGTGAACAAGTCGACCATCTGTCACCAAAAATAAAGCTACAATACAACCAAATAATAATAATAACGAGATAAAAAAACTAAAAATAACAAACAATAATAATAATAAAATAAAAGAAGAATATTAGTAAAGAAATGAGACCAAACACGAGTAGATAAATAACAAGTCGAGGATCTGTGACCAAAATAGACGAGTTGTGTTTTGTTTGTTATTGACGCCGCCGGGATGAGTTCTATAGGCACTGGGGTAATGTCTATTTTAACCTTTTATTTACTTATTTAATGTGTTTTTCTCTTATATTGTGGTTGTTTATTTATGTAATGTGGTTTTCCTTTATATTGTGTTCCTTAATTAATCTTTTTTAACAATTAATGTGCTTTTCGGTTTTATATTGTGTTCGTTTATTCATTTTGGAATATTTTTACAAGTTGCCACAACTCAATTTCAAAATGTTTACTATTACCAGTGTTTATAATTCAGTATTACAAACAAATTTTCTATATACAATTTCTTCTGCAAATGCTGCATAATAGTAGTTACCTCTTATAGTTAGGTCCCGGTAGTCTGCCCAAGTTAGGTCCCGGTAGTGTGTCCCAGTCCAGATTAGGTCAGGTCAGGTGAGGTCTGACTAATTTCTACTGTATATTTTTTCCTGCTTAGGTCCCGGTAGTCTGCCCAGGTTAGGTCCCGGTAGTCACACTAAATCCTTCTAGGAAATATTTTTTTTCCAGTGAAATCCTGTTGTGGCAACTTGTAAAAATTTACCGAAATAAAAGTCTTAACATTAGAATGGATATTTTAACGTTAGTATTTATTCATTTTTACATGGCGGGTGCTTTAGAGAAAGATAGAGTTAGAGAGTGTATAAGATTAGAGAGAGATAGAGAGTGTATAAGATAGAATATGTGTATTTTCTATTTCAGTATGACTTGTCGGCATCACAGTTTTCCCCCGATGGCAGAGTGTTCCAGGTAGAATATGCCCAAAAGGCCGTGGAGAACAGTGGGTAAGTTAAGTTTTCACTCACTGTTGGCGGTTTCTGGCAACATCCCCAAAAGTAAACACATCAATGAGAGAAAGTATTTATGAATTGAAGGATATCTTTTATTTAACTGTCTGTGGTTGGTCGACATCACCCAATATCAGTTATTATTATGTAACGTTAGTAATGAATAAATATTGCCTATTACTAATGTGTTTATCACTGACATTATTACCAGAAGCCGTCAACGGTGTCCAGATAATTTGTTCCCCAACTCTACAATCACATTAGTTTTCACTCACATAATAATTTGTTGCTTCAGATTCAAGTCCTGGGTGAGGTACAGTAACTTACTCTACAATATTTCTTTTGTATTAAGAGGAAAGTTTTGTATTCGTAATTCTGGAGTAACTGAATCCTACAAACTATTCCAAGCAACAGAACACCATTATTTTTGCTCTTCTGGTCCTGTTTCCTGGCATACTTTGGAGGAATTGAGGGGCTCCAATGTAACAAAAGCAAATTACCCCCTTAAGGATATATTACCGTACATGTAGTCTTATAAGAGAGGTGTAGTACTGTACTGTGATGCCATATACATTTTTCACTTGTTTTCTACCGTCACCAGTACATCCATATCTCTGCGGTGTAAGGATGGGGTCGTGTTGGCTGTTGAGAAGATCGTCTCCTCCAAACTGTATGAACGAGGGGCAAACAAACGCATCTTTAATGTTGATACACATGTCGGCATGGTAGGAACACTAACATTCTTTTTATTTTATTATGTTCTGACTCTGTATATTAGTTAAGCTATATAGGCTACATACGATACAGAATGATATCCTTAAATAAATTTTCATATTTATAACATTCTGTTGACTCATATTAATGCTTTACTTTCAGGCTTGTGCAGGTTTACTAGCAGATGCCAGAGCAATTGTCAATGTAGGAAGAATTGAAGCAGCAAATTACAGAGAGGAATATGGAAGGCCAATTCCTTGTAAGGTAAAGTCTTCTCAAACTTGTTATTCCATTATGTTTTGAAAACTTAAAATTCTAAGCTTCTAGTATGTCATCAGGCATTTGAACTTGGAATCCTGAGCATTCATCATGTATTTTCATTAAGATTATTCAGTTTGTGGAAAATATATAGAATTATGTTCATAAGCACAGTGGCCATGAGACCCAGTTGCTTGCAGATTTAATAATATTGTATTATGTGTACAGACATTGGGTGAACGAGTGAGCAATTATCTACATGCCTACACCCTGTACTCTGCTGTGCGTCCCTTTGGCTGCTCGGTCATGATTGGTGCACATGATGAGGATGGACCTCAGCTTTACCTTCTTGACCCTTCAGGACTTTGCTATGTAAGTGTTCCATGTGTTTTGCCACTGTACAGTAGTTGTAATTGTGAAGATAGTGAGAATACTGTACTGCTAACATTATGTTGAAGTTGCTTTGGATTGATTAAATTTGTATACGCCCAGTTATAAATTATAGTTATCTTTCCACAGGGCTACTCTGGATGTGCCATAGGAAAAGCAAAGCAGAATGCAAAGACAGAGATTGAAAAGCTAAAACTAACTGATCTCACCTGCAGGGAACTTGTCAAGGAAGCTGCTAAAATGTAAGTGTATGCATATATTGTTATACAGTACTGGTACTGTATTAACAGTCACAGGAGTTATGATGCTCACATTGAAGTTGTAATGGGTGTGAGCATATAAAGGGTCTGCTGCTGTACAACTACATTCACCCTCTGATCTTGAGTCAAGATTTTTTCACCTTATGGATTTATGTATATCTTTTAACAAGTTCTAGGATAAAGGAAAACTTTATATCATATGCTTTACCCCATTTTACGGGTTATAATGACATTATAGACCACCCAACTAATCATAATCATGAATATACCATAATGTTTCAACTTTAGTCAGGTGTATAAAGAATTTATTATAAAATTTCAGTATCTACCTGGTGCATGATGAAGTGAAGGACCGACTGTTTGAGATGGAGTTGTCGTGGGTGTGTGAGGAATCTGGAGGCCGCCACCAACTGGTCCCTGATGCTCTCTACAAGGAGGCCGAGAGGTATGCAAAGGCCGCACTCGAGGAAGACTCGTCTGACGAGGATGAAGAGATGTAGGACTTTTAAGGTTCATATGAGGAGGTGAAGCCCTTGGGTACCAGTGATTTCTTGTCACTTGAAAATGATTGTTTGTGGTTCAAGTTTCTAAAGAACAAGAATACCTGAAGGAAGGATTAATTTGAGCTACTGTATCTGTAATGTTGGTAGTACTGATTATTATATACAGTAGTAACAAGAAGTAGCACTGGTATTCAGAGGGCTAATAATTTGGTGTAGAAATAAAGAAAACTAATCTAAGTTCATACAGAAGAGGCAAATTTTCATGGAATTTTGTAGGATTGAAAGTTTATGGTTTGTATTATGTATTTATCATTTCTGTTTGGTTAATAAAAACTGACACACAATGTTTGGCTTGGTGCACTATGGGCAAATA
Source organism: Petrolisthes manimaculis (assembly GCA_034508575.1). Taxonomy (NCBI): domain Eukaryota; kingdom Metazoa; phylum Arthropoda; class Malacostraca; order Decapoda; family Porcellanidae; genus Petrolisthes; species Petrolisthes manimaculis. Next base: position 171,479 of record JAWZYT010001332.1, on the reverse strand, counting down.
CAAGTACACATCTTTATATTGCCATTATAATATTGTGTTAATGATCCTGTTAATAACTAAGGACCAGTTTAAAGCTTTATATCAACATAAAAATTGTTTTGTAACTTAAGTTTGTGTATTAACTATCCCTTTGTTAATTTTAACAGGTAAATACTGTTCATCTAAGCCAGTGTTGTCAGTTCTACAGAGGTATCGGTAGGTCTACTAAAATTCTGGCGAATCTAGAAATATTCTGGTATTTTAAAAAGGTTACTGCTAAATGGCACACGTAAGTTATTCCTAAATCAGTATTGATATACTGAAAACCTCTGAGGGTAAACTACGTGGGAGGAGGAAAGATGTAAAGATGCAGGTTGATGCGAAAAGGTACAAGAATAAAACAAACATGTAAATGTAACACACAATCCTTCCTAAATTATGCCATGTTATATGTTTTATCAAAAGGGTAAAAACGTCCTTGAGCTGTGGTAAGTTAAGATATAATTTTAACTAAATATTTGCCATTAGTGACATGAAAAACGAGAATTGTTTATTCATCGTTGCTATGAAAGCCACAGTATGGTGCTGAAAAGTTTACACCAACACAAACCAAAGCATTGATACATACCGTCCCTTGAGTGGCAATAGAATGGAGTTGCGTTTGTAGTGAGGTCAAGATATTATCATCAGATGTATTGTCCTGTCTTGTGTGTCGACTGTCGAGGGCTGAAAGGGCAGTCAGAAACCAAAGTTGTGTCCATTGCCACCAGAGTATGATTCAGGTTAGAAAAGTTTAAAAAACTCCTGAGTTCTCCAAAGTGAAATAAAGTAGTAGCCTACACGAATGTTAGGACCAAAGAGGGTCTCTATCCAAGCATAATGTAGAGGAATTTGTAAACTCGTTGGCAGCATTGAACCCGACATTTGCTTTTGTCTGCTCTCAAAAAGTTGTGGGCAATACGAATTACGATAAGGGTTTGGGTGCACCGTCGGACCTGAGCCATTCCCTATCCTCTTGTTCATTATCCCTCCTTTCCTTTTTTTTTTTCATTCGTCCGTGCTGTCTTTCGGGGTATCCTACTCCTGTGTATCACTTCCCTCGTCCTACAAGCCTTCCCGGGGCTACCAGCAGGCCTTGACACGGGTGGTATTCATCCTCAGCAGATCTCATTTGTGACTGCGCTGTCTCTCTGGCTAAGCAAAATTTCCCTTTTTTCTGCTTAACACTGTGATTATGACGTGACGGGGGTAGAAAAGAGAAGCCGGATGGGTGACTGGTTGTGACGGGGGACGGGGGTATGGAGGGAGATGACTGCGTGAGGAGGGAGACTGTGACCGTACAGTAGGTAAAGAAAGAGTGGCTCGCCAGTATAGCCACACACCTCCATACCACCAAGACCTGTGTGTATGAGTGTGTATATCCTGTATAGCCACCGTAGTAGGCTGCCTTGTTTGTTCACTGTCACACTTTTTTCTCCCTACTACCAAGACCTGTGTATGTGTGTAAGTACAGTAGATCACCAGTTTACCAGGAGGCGTCAGTCATCATGCTCTGTAAGTAATATTATCATTTGCGTATGCAGTGTTTTAGTATCTAAGTATATCAATGTCTTTACTTTTACAGTTGTGTACTAAAATTGTATCACCACACTTGTTTGTTTATCTGGTCTTGATCACGTGCTGGACATATGCTCACCAACTGTTACCCTCCCGGAATGAGCTCAGAGCTCGTAGTGACCGATCTTTGGGTAAGGCTGGAACCTTGTTTCCACACACCGAGATAGCGAGGTCACAACTCCTCGACTTACGTCATTCTTCAACTATCCCTCTTTTCTTTTCATTTCCTCACTGTTTGCTGTCACACCTCTCTATCACCTTTTTCTGGCGCTATAGGACCTCGATGTTGCGGCGCCTAATATCCATCAATCAAAATCGACTTACGTCCCGTACCTATTCTCTGCTAGGTGAACAGGGGTTACACATTTAAGGAAACAATCCCAAATTGTCAAGCACAAATGATGATAATGTTTTAGAAGTATAAATAGTCATCAAAAGTTGTATGTATGTATTATTTCAAAAATTGCTGACTGTATTGTGGGTAACCCGGCTTGCAATAGAGCAGATTTGATTAAACTTAATACCCGTATCCACGATTAATTGTTCATTCAACAACACAATATTTCAAAGATATATTGAAATCACAAATAATTCGCTTCAGCAGCATATTGCCATTTGCACCAATAGACTAGACTATATTCTATTGGTCTTGATTTGGACTACACCCAGCCATTCTAGACTTATTTTTTCTGACCTGAAACACAAGCAGTACTGACTACAATACCATGATGTGTTCATGGTACACTGAACACAGAGTTATTTGAACGATTTGACCAGACAAACTCCTACAATATGGTCGTAGGCCAAGTGAAGGGTATAGCAATAGTAGCCTATGTGTGTGTATGACGATTTGATCTTGCAAAGTTCTGCACTGTGGTACTCAACTCTATGTAATGGTATAAGTGGTGTGTGGTGTGTGTGGAGGTATACAGGTGAGGTGGGCAGGATGAATATGACCTTGTAGACCTGTCAGAACACACACACACACTCACACACACACGCACCATTATGGTAGGGGCAACTAGGACAAACAAATATAATTGGTGTAATAGTTTATCATTTCGTCTCATAATTTGTTCATAGTTAATCAGAGACAATTAACAGTTATTTAAGGAACTAACTCTACCCCGGAGAGGAAAACATTTAAAAGTGATTTATATGCTTATCGTACAAAGGAAAGGGACAGGATTCTCATTCGTCACCTTATTATCGGATACGACTGAAGAAAAAATTAAGTGGGAAAATATAAAGACTGGCCGTGGTAGAGAGCGGACCAATCAGCACTTTTTCTACTTCTACTGACTACTGTACTGTAATCCTATATTTTTTCTTCTACTGACTACTGTACTGTAATCCTATCTTTTTTCTTCTACTGACTACTGTACTGTAATAATATCTTTTTTCTTCTACTGACTACTGTAATGTAATAATATCTTTTTTCCTTTGGCCTCAGCTGGTGCCCTACTGATGGTAATGATAACAGTGGTGACGGCTGTTGAAATGACGGACAACACACCACCACCACCACAACAACAACAACAACAACAACACACAACTAAAAAAAGTGAAAATCTACTGCCACCACCAGCTGCTAACCAGCAACTCGAACCAGCAGCTTCATTCATTCATTCTCAGTCTTTCCTTTCTCGCCAAATCTCGTGGGAAGTGAAACATGAGGAATGGGAGGAAGGAGAGGCTCGATTGACTAATATTACTCTCAGGTGAAAGATAAATGAACTAAAAAGAGTATTATATATGACGAGTTTGGATTAGAAGTTTTGTTTCGGTAATTCTGGAGCAACTGAATCCTCCAAACTATTCCAAACAACAAAACACCATTATTTTTGCTCTTCTGATCCTGTTTCCTAGAATACTTTGGGGGAATCAAGGCACTCCAATGTGAAAAAAAATGAATTACCACCTTAATTGTTGATTCCTCCAAACTATGCCAGGAAATATATTGACCGTATTGACAAAAATATTGGTGGTGTGTTTAGCTGTTACTTGGAATAGTTTGAAGGAATTAGGCAATTTCATTATATTACTACTACTACTACTACTACTACTGCTATTATTACTACTATTATTATTATTATTATTAGTAGTAGTAGTAGTAGTAGTAGTAGCTAGTAGTCATTTGTTTACTCATTTATATATTTATTTACACACAGGGTGAAGAATATGGAAGGCAACTCCTCCTCTTCCTCTCCCTCACGAGTCTTCACCTTCTCCCACAACAAGGAACAACAACAACACTATTCACTACCATACTCCACCACTACTACCACCACCACTACTACTACTACTACTACTACCTACTTCAGCCCTAATCTCAACACCAATTTCACTGCCGTCTGGACATCTGCTGCTACTGCTACTGCTACTACTGCTACTACTACTGCTACTACTGCTCAAGAATGCCCACAACACTCTCACTCACACTCTCACTCTCACTCTCACTCTCATTGTTGTGTCTTCGATCCTCTTTCGCAACTTTTCTCTCACTCTCACTCTCACTCTCATTTGTCCCAGCCCACACACTCTCACTTCTCTCATTGCTCTCACTCTCGTTCTAGCCTCCTTCACTCTCATTTCCCTCACTCTCACTCGCCCCCATCCCCTCACTCTCTCCCTTGCTCTCACTCGCTCCCTTCCCCTACCATGAAGCTGACAGTGAGAGAGGAGAGAGTGGGGAGAGTGTGGAGTGTTGTGTGGAGCGAGCAAGACAAGGTGTGTGTATGCGTGTGTGTGTGTGTGTTTATTTTGACTCTAATATTATTGTATTTTATTAGCTCCAGCCTAAGCCGAGAGCTCTAGGTTTTATCCGAATTATTGTTCTTCTTGGGGCGACCACTTCTTAAAAGGGGTTCAACTCACTCACTCTCTTCCTCCCATCCATTTTCTTTTACCGACATTGAATCATTTATTATTATTATTATCATTTTTTTTTCTTCTTGGGGTGACCACTTCTTAAAAGGGGTTCAACCAATATTTAAGAGGTTCAACCGAGAGGGGGTTCAACCGAGGAGTTCACCCTCAATAAAAAGGGTTCATTTTCAAAATTTCAATATAACCATATGAATACGAAAATCCAGATAAAAGATAATTAATATTTTTGAGACCTTTACATATGGATATTTTATTATTTCACTTGAATCATTAAGAGCCGGAGCTTTTGAAGGGTTTTCCTTCATGTTCTGGTTTCATTTATTTATGTTGTGGTGAATGATATTTATTATTATTATTATTATTATTATACCGTATATATTTTTATTTAATGTATAATCATTTTCTTGTAGTTTATATGTTTTAATTTTAATTCATTTTTGTTTGTACTGTGCGATTATTATTATTATTATTATTATTATTATTATTATTATTATTTTCTGTTGTAGTGTGTGAGACTGAGTAGCCCACGCCGTGACCTGACCTTAACCTGGACTGTGGAGGGTGACCTTTTTGAAGTGGGGGGAGTTGGGGGTGGTGGGGGTGGGGGTCAAGTGTGTGTACGTGTGTCTGTCACCCCTCAACCCAACCCAGGAGAGAGTGGAGGAAAAGGAAAGACTAGTGGAGTGAATGGAGGAAAAAATGGAGAGAGTGGAGGAAGAAAAGAAACTAGTGGAGAGAATGGAGGAAATGAGGGAGAGGGAGAAAGAAGAGAGAGTAAAGGAAGAGGAGAGAGTGGAGGAAAAGAAGAGAGTAATGAAGAAGGAAGAAAAGGAGAGAGTGGAGGAAAAAGAGAGAGTAAGGAAGGAGAAGGAGGAAGAGGAGACGAGAACGAGTGTGGAGAAAGAGGAGACGAGAACGAGTGTTATAAGCCATCCATGAGAGTGATAGTAACCCAACATCAGGAGGAGGACTGTAAATACAATCACTTCTCTCTCACCCTCACTCATCCCCACCTCCACCACTCACTCTCACACCTGTACACTCACCTCTCATCAACTCTCTTATTAGCACAACACACAGGTAGGTCAATAGGGGTAGTATTATGATCTTTGACCTTTTATTATCATATCCATAGTGACTTATAGAATTATTATTATTAGTATTAGTAGTATTTATTTATTTAGTTATCTATGTTTCATTTCCATAGTGACCTAGAATTATTAGTATTAGTAGTATTCATTTATTTATGTTTCATTTCCATAGTGATCTAGAATTATTATTATTAGTAGTATTCATTTATTTAGTTATCTATGTTTCATTTCCATAGTGACTTAGAATTATTATTAGTAGTAGTATTCATTTATTTAGTTATCTATGTTAGTTAATTATGGTATGTACTAAAACCTTGGGTGTCAGTTTGCAGGGATGGGGACTCGTGGCAAACCTCACTACAAATACCAACACTGAAACTCATGGTAACCCTACACAGTGAAGAAGACGACAATAATAATAATAATAATGATAATAATAATAATAATAATAATAATGATAATAATAATAATAATGATAATAATAATAATGATGATAATAATAATGATAATAATAATGATAAGAATAATAATAAGAAAGATAATAATAACAAGAATAACAACATCAACGATAATAATAACAAGAATAACAAAAATGATGATAGTAACAATAACAATAACAACAACAACAACAAGAATAACAACAACAACAGAAGAAAAATTAAACGAGTGGATACAAGACTAAAGTTAATTCACACATCCAATCCAAACAACAACAACAACAACAACAACAATAATAACAACAACAACAACAACACTATTATGGAACTATCGCACTGGGAATCCTCTTACTATTACTATTCCCTCGAAAATAGTAATGAAGAGGAAAATAGTACGAGAGGAGAGGAAAATAGGAGAGAAAATGAAAATAATAATAATAATAATAATAATGATGAAGAAAATGAA
>JAWZYT010001332.1:115000-160000 GCA_034508575.1 Petrolisthes manimaculis | reverse complement strand
AGATTTTAGGAGATGCTTTTTATTTAATTTTTGTTATTATATTTTCAGGCTATGTATGACGTCATTACTTCTGCCAAGCCACCAACCCCAGCTGACCACGTGACGTCACTGATAAAGGCAGTGATGTCACATCTCCGTAATCCATAGTTTTCATTTATTTTTTTATTATTATTATTCATTTAGTGTGTTTAATTAAAGTACTGTAATTAGGGTTTTTATAATTATATCTCTCAAATATTGATTTATAATAATTTAGTTGTTAGTAGTGATTTATTTTGATGACATTATTGACATCTTCCAATAAGTAAATATAAATAATTATTATTATTTATAATTTCCCCATTGATACCTCTAGTTCCCCATGTCTAGGGATAATTCTCCATACTTGGCAATACTGTGTTGTGCCTAATGGGTGGTGACGTCACATATCTTGACAGGTGTACCATTATATTACATTTATCTTATCATGTATACCCGCTGTCTGGTTTACATTTACTCAGGTATTACATCGCTTAGTAAATACTTCATATCATCAGCTGCAACACATATATTATGGAAAAAAAACTAAAACAGAGATGGTGTGAGAGATGGATAACCCAGCCAGCCAGCCAGCCAGCCCATGCAGGTATAATGTAAGAGGAGGCAGCATGACGTCACAAAGGTGAAGCCAACTTTCTATGGTTGGCTGTCCTCCCAAGAGACCCTATAGAAAGAAGGTCTCTAGTCCTCCTTACCCTCCATTGACTCAAAACAAACCTCAGCTGATCACGTCGGACCATCAATATCACCAACATTCTTTGCCATTTTTTAAGATAATGCTGGCGTGTTCAGCATATAGGTGTACCCAGAGAAACAGGAGTCTTTCTACTACATTTCATATGTATGTTAAGAAAGTCATATAAGAAAAAATACGACAGAAATTGACAAATCAACGAAGTGAAATTCACCACCTGCCTCGCACACCGCGACACGTACCCATGTCCTGTAGAATAGTAATACTGTACACACAAAAACTGTAAAGCCAAGGCTATTATAGTGTTGTAATATTAACTATTAATGTATAACCTGACGAGCGGCTCAAGCCGCCTCCTCTTAGATTATACCTCCATGAGCCAGCCAGCCACCTGAGCAGTGTTGCCAGGTCTGCTTGGCAAAATTTCGCCAGCTTTAACATTAAAATTTTCCGTTTTACCTCACAAATTCCCTGTTTGCCCTTAATTAAGTTAAAGATAGGCCACTCTTTATCCTCAATTTCCTTTTTTACCTCAATAATTCCCTGTTTACTCCTGAAGATAATAGCACATATACCATCTTCTTGATATTTTTTCTGATAGAAATTTCCCCAATTATTCTTGAACAATCTGTATATAATTTCTCCATAGGTACCTTTAATTTCCCCATCTTTAGGAAAAATTCACCATATTTGGCAACACTATACCTGAGTGACGTCCCGGCTTAGGTTCCAATAATGTTGCACTCTTGGCAGACTTTTTAATAACAATAAGAGTAGACTATCGTATCTATTCCCGTATTGATATTTGATTTGGTTAAAATTCTATTGGTCCAACTACAATGGAGCAAATTAATAAGTATGAGGTATTATAGAAAACTACATGCATTTTTACTGAAGTGTTATAATGGAAATACTCCAATAAATCCTAAACTTGCTAGAAGGTGCATAAGAATTTAATTATTTTTCCTCATATGTTGTAATTATAGGTATATTATAAGAACCAAGTATAATAAAAAGGGCATAGTATATTTTTCAGGGAGAGTGTTTTGTGGACCAGCGTTGCCAAGTCTGCTACAATCATTTTCCCCTGGAGGGGCGAAAAATATTCCCTGCTCTGAATATAATTTCCCTAGTTTTAGTACTTTAGCGCCCAAACTTTAATTAATTAAAGGTGAACTATTGTGATATTTTATGATCAAATACTCCCAACACATTCCCCTCTCGTAATGATAAGATAGATCATATAGATGTTTGTATTTCAAATTTGCTAGTGTGTTTAATTAACTTTATAACCATGCACAATATTTCACCTATAATTGATCGTATGAGTGGGTCCCGTGTTTCCCCCCTAACCGTATTAATACTTTGAGTGATCCCCTGGCATCTATTCCCTAGATGCCAGAATTTGAGACATACCGTGTTTTTTCCCTAGAAATATTGAAAGATGAGTGTTTTTCCCCAAGGAAAATTAAAATATTCCCCGATGCCTGTTGATTTATTGGAATGGCTCCCTTGATAATTAATGATAGGAGTGGTTGCGGTGTTTATTTCCCCCCTAGAAGTCTTAGAATATTTTTAGATGCCTGAACTTGAGATACCTTTTATTAATTGATGATTTGAGATATACCGTGTTTTTTTCCCTATAGAAGTATTAAAATATTCCTTAGATGCGTGTTTTTCCCCTAGACAAATTACAATAATAATCCCTAGACGCCTGAATTATTTGACTAGCTCCCGTGTTTTCCATTAATAAATGATAATATGAATGGTTGTCGTGTGTGTTTTACCCCCTAGAAGACTTAAAATATTCCCTAGATAACTGAATGATTTGACCGGCTCTTGTATTTTCCCATATAATGATGATTGGAGATATACCGAGTTTTTCTCCCCTAGAAGCATCAAAATATTCCCTAGACGCCTGAAGAAGGATTTGATCCACTCCCGTACTGTACTTTCCCATATAGGAGATATATATATACTGAGTTTTGCCCCCCTAGAAGTATCAAAATAGGAGATGTACAGTACTGAGTTTTTTCCATAGAAGCATCAAAATAGGAAATATACCGAGTTTCCCCCTCCCCCCTAAAAGCATCAACAAATTTACCTACCTGGTCAGCTGAACATTCACCCCTAGAAGCATCCAAATAGGATGTAGGCTATACTGAGGGTGATTTTTTTCCTATAAGTATCATAATAGAAGATATACCGATTTTCTCATCTCGCAGCATCCAAATTTTCCCCACCATGGTGAAAATTCTCCTAGTATTGGCAAGGCTGGTAAAAAGGCATCAAAATAAGAAATATACCGAATTCCCTCCCCTAGAAACATGAAATTAACAAATATACCACAAGTCTATCATCCATGAGATATATCGAGTTTTCTCCCCTAGCAGCATCAAACTAGGATATATACAGAATTTCCTCCTCTAGCAGCTAGCAGCACCTAAATAAACTAGGATATATACAGAATTTCCTCCCCTAGCACTGGCTATATAGCAGCACCTAAATATTCCCCACCATAGTGAACATTCCCCTAGTATTGGCATGGCTGGTATAAAGGCATCAAACTAGGAGATATATCGAGTTTCCCCACCCTACTAGAAACATCAAAATAACAGCAGATGCAGTATATTCTATAGAGTTTGTTCCCGTACCAGCCTTTAAATATTCCCCATCATGGTAAAAGTTCCCCTAGTATTGGCATGGGTGTTTAATAAGGGGGGGAGGGACCAATCAGCGGCGGCGCACTGAGGTCACCGTTCACAGGGAATCCAATGAGTCGGCCATCTTGAGCTGTGTATATATGTGTTTCCTCCTTCACTCGGGTTTTACCACACGGCCACACCATTGACACGCTCACTATGACATCCCAGTGAAGGGTGAGAGCAGTGTGTGTGTACCTCTGGAGGCTCTGGTGTCATCCTGGAGCACACTTGGAGGAATAATTAACCCCAAAAAGGAAGCCAAGTCAGGTGTGGTGGTGGATGATAGGCGTGGTGGTGGTGGTGAACATTATTACGGGACTCTTATTTTATCATCCGTGTGAAGGGTGAGGGACGTGTGTGTGACATCCGTGTGAAGGGTGAGAGCCGTGTGTGTGTCCCTGGAGGCTCTGGTGTCATCCTGGAGCACACTTGGAGGAATAATTAACCCCAAAGGAAGTCAGGTGTGGTAGATGATAGGCGTGGTGGTGGTGGATGTTGGGGGAGATTTTATATATATTTTCACCCGTGTGAAGGGTGAGGGCAGTGTGTGTGTCCTCCTGGAGGCTCTGGTGTCATACTGGAGCACACTAGGAGGAATAATTAACCCCAAAGGAAGTCAGGTGTGATGGGGGTCAATTTTCAAGGGTCCTAACGTAATATATATTTTTCTCCTCCAACGAGATATTTCAACTCTATCTCGTATATATTGATGTATATTATTTTTTTAGTTCACCATTATTATTTAGTTAACTTAATCCCACCCACACAGTGTTATATAAATAATAATATAAAAAGGTTCCAATTATATTCACGACTGCCATTTGTAACCAATATTTTGAGGCCGAGTGGACACCTAGGTTTATTTCACTGCACTATATATGTAACTTAGGGGAAATGGTGGAAAATATGTGATAATAAATATACCGGTGTGAAGAGAAGCACAGGGAATAGCCAAAATGCAATAGATATGAGGCTTACTACTACTACTATTACTGCAACTACCAATACTACTACTATTACTACAAATACCACTACTACTATTACTACAACTACAACTACCACTACTACTATTACTACAATTACAACTACCACTACTATTACTACAATTACAACTACCACTACTATTACTACAACTACAACTACCACTACTACTATTACTACAACTACCACTACTACTATTACTACAACTACCACTACTACTATTATTACAACTACTACTATCACTGCTACTATCATCACCAATGTTTGTCAGTAACTAAGATGAATAGAAAGGACTAATTATTTCACCGTCACCAGTATTCCTTTGGCCACTCTGATTCCATCATTAAGAACCACTAAATATAAATCTCGTACCATTCCCTAGTAATGGTCGGTTCTCATCTCGTGTAGGAATGTTCTTTAAATACAACGGTATTTATATAGACTATTGCCGTTTTGTAGTAGTATTGACAGATCAGGTTAGGTCCCCTTATTTTGCCCCGGTTATTTCCCGGTAGTTTGCCCAGGTTTGGTCCCGGTAGTTTGCCCAGGTTAGGTCCCAGCAGTTTGCCCAGGTTAGGTCCCAGCAGTAGTTTGCTCAGGTTAGGTCCCGGTAGTCTGATGCGGTCTAGGTTTGGTTAGGTAAGGTCAGGCTAATTTCGAAATGCCCTATTTGAATATTACCTACCCAGGAAATGGGTAATTTCTGAAGAAAATGCCATAGAAACCAAAGCTACTTAATATACCGTACACTAATTAGTTATCATTCCTTAGTAATGATTGGTTCTTGATGCTACACATAACTACTAGCCTAAAGTAATGGTATTTATCTAACGTGGTCAGGCAGTATATCTTTTTATTTACTACCATGATAATTTGATAAGATGCAAGAAAACACTAATGTCATTTCCATGCCACATTGTTAGGGGAAGTACGGTACCCGGTATATATTTGATGTGTGTGGCAGGATAGCTTCAAGGTAATGCCAAATGAATGGTTTTCCCCTTAATGCCAGAGTGTGTAACAATATTTGGATAATATGATAACAAGGAAGGAAGTACGGTACTACAGTGATTTCCATTCCACATTGTGAGGGAAAGTAGATATTTAATGTGTGAGGGAAGATAGCTAGAAGGAAATGGTGTGAAAGGTTTTATTTCAATATAATATTTTCCGAATACTGGTTCAATTGTGAAATAGAGCACAGATTATACATCAGTTTTCCTCTGGTCATGATTTCTGCTATGATATTTTTTGGTACCGGTATATGAATAACAAAAGTAGGAAATGTGGTAACATTAGGATGTGGTGATAATTTTTCTTCTTAAATATGATAGTTTAGTAATTTGCTATGATAATAAGGAAATGTGTACTTCAACCATGATAGAAAATAACTATCAGTTGTGGAAGTTTTGAGATTTTGTAAGGAATGTTTTCATGCCAAAGCAATTGCATTCACACAGCAAAATGTTGCTATTGAACCTGGGTCATTGGGTAGCCTATTTGTATTTCAGTTTTGTGTTAATTAGGTGTGGAATTAGGCTTTAGTCTTTGATTGCAATCCAGGGCCTGATTAAGTTAGGTTACCGTAGATTAGGATAATTCAAGAGCATGGGAATGAGCATTTTAATCCTGTACCTTCTGTGTGTGTTATATAAATGAGCGGTATTGTTCTCAATAATTACCGTACGCTACCAAATTAGACTTATCCATGGTATAGTTTGCTTTACGTGAAGTTACTTTATTAAATTGTTTACCATATGAAGCTATCACAATTTATATAGTTTTTGGTTCAGAAGTTCACCATTTGTTTTTAAAGAAAATATACTTTGTAACATGGACCTTTTGCAGTTGTGAAAGACTCGGTAATTTTTTTTGTGTGTGTGCTTAACTTTATATTGATTTGTTAATGTTGTGTTGCCTAACTGTCATGTGTACTGTACTCAGAAGCTGCACAGTAGGTTTCCAACATGAGCATTGAGCATAGTTCATATATGGATGTTATTGAAGACATTGTTTTGTAATGTTTGATACTAATGTGTAGCCTACTCAGGAGATGAATATTTCATGATGTTGCTCATTACTATCTCTGGGGAATGGTGTGGTATTTTCCCAGCAAAAATATATTAGTTTTGAAGAAATGCTGTACTGGTACTGTATATCCTTACTCTAATATTTTCTTTTAATTATATATACTAAAATTAGGCTATACAAATTACAAAACCAATATACAGCTGTGATTGATTGTAGTAATGTTGACAACCAACTTTAATATGAACTAGATGAAATATATAACTAACATAACTTGTATGTCTTCAGATTATGGGTGGAGTGTCCAGTGGAACAGTGAGGCAGTGAAAGGCTTGAGTACGGTACACAGGAGTGGGATGGCCCCTGGATGGTAGCGGCCGCCCTCACGAACCCCACACTGAGCCCAGCCACTGCCACACTTGGCCCCCACCCCAGGCACACCCGTCATGTCGGCCAGCGTGCGCACCACACTACAAACAGTACCGGAAGCCTTGCCTGCCGATCATGTCACCAAGTCGAAGGTAAGTCATACCTTATATATATATATATACACATTTTTGTTTACAGTTTACTCTCAAAGAAATCTTTTGAAAACTGAACCTCTTTTCACCTTGTACAGTATATTAGTTGTATAGCTGCAATGCAGACACAGATGATCATATGCCTTCTTGTAAATATATAATATTTGCATAATTATGTCCTTGTATTCAGCACTAGTTGTTACAGTCATATGAAGATTTTACAAAAGATCAGCATTGTTGTTGTTGAAGTTCCTCAAGCTGTCTGGCCGAGCAGCCCCGAGCTCCTGAGGAAGGCTATGACCTGAACCGGGCTTTCCCACAGTGTCCTCAGAGAGTGTATGTTGTGTGGTTGTGTGTATTGCAGTCTTCAATAATGTGTTTGATGGTATGGGGTGCTGTGTTGCATCCTGGACAGGCATCCACAATGGCTTCATCCAGCCTCTTCTGGCATGTCAGAAGGGCCGGGTGGTGGCCACACCGCAGCCTGGCCAGGTGGGCTTTGTCCTCACGGGGAAGGGAGGATTCAGATGGATGGATGTCAGGAGGTCGTGCATGCAGCTTTGAGTTGTTTTTGAATGTTTGGATGGACTGATGAGTGATTTGAGTATGGATATGTTTCTGGAGATTGGTTTGGGGTGGGCATGGTGTAAGAGATGATAGTATTTTTGTATGGTATCGTGTGCTAGTTGTTGTTTTTATGTTCCTTTGCCAACAACACAACATATGCCGTACAGTACTCTCTGAGGGCACTGTGGTAAAGCCAGGCACTGGTCATGGCCTTCCTCTGGAGTTCGGAGCTGCTCGGCCAGACAGCTTGAGGAACTTTAACAATAACAACTACTACTCTGTCATCATAAAGTGTAATCTGACATCAAATATGATAAAATATGAGAAAATAATGTAATGCAGCATATTATAAAATTGATGGGAGAGTTACGTCAGAGGTGTTGAGAATTTATGGTGTTGGGGGATCTTTGCTGAAAGGCATTGAGGCCTTTTATGCAGAGGCAACAGCATGTGTGCGGGTAGAGGGTGATCTAAGTGAGAGTTTTAAATAAACGCAAACCACGGGTGTATGCCACCCACGACATGGTACTTACCATGCATACTATGTGACTAATGATTCCACAGAGCTAGGTGTCTATGTACCTTCCTGACCCACCACGTACTTGAAGTGTGTGAAGCGGTGTGTTTCCCTTCATTATAGTTTATGAACAATATGCTAATTAGGGTATATGACACCCATGATTTGTAAAACCATGCTCCTGACATTTCAGGTTGATCATTGAGACTGAGGATATCTGTGTGTATCCTGATTGAAAGGCATGGCACTCTAGTATAAATCACAACTGTTTCAGTTCTTATATCTAATAATTAGATTTTCTGTTAATATTTTTGATTAGGGAACACGAAAAAGTAAGTTTTTTTTATTATTTAAGTCACTATGGGAATATTTTCCTTCCAATCACTAGGCTAGTTCTAAAACCTACCCTAATACTGTAGGAAACTTCCCTGAAAGTTTGGTGATGATATCTAGTATGGTCTAAGGGGAGTTAGGTTCTGACATTTTCCAAAATCTAGGGCACAAAAACTGAGGTTGCCCACCAGGCCAAAAAGGTTTTCAAAATCGGGTGCAAGAATAATGTCTGAAAATTTAGAAGACTCTTTGCTAGCCAAAAATGGTATATAAATTATGGTGTGCATATTTTGTAGTGGTCTTTTATAAATCAAACTTTGTAATGATACCGGTACATTGTTTCTTGGAAACCACCTTACCAATATGTGTTGGCATACGAGGGTTTGGTAGTGGAGAAAAATGGTGTTTGATGAATCAGGTAAAAAATGAGATGTGGTGTGTGCAGAGTGAGTCACATGCTGGTGTATGAGGGTGTGGTTAAGATGACTTCATTCACTTGACAAGAAAGTATGTATTGTATTGACTGTTTTCAAGGGTTAAATTCTAGACCATAGTATGAAAGGATCATGTATATTTTACACACATGAATCCTGATACATTCTCTGCTGTAGCTGGTATTAATGTTTTTCCTTCATATTATCTGATTATATGAGTACAGTACTGCACTGTGATGTAGGGAAAGTCTCCAAATAACACTTATCCTGTGAGCTCAATTTATTGATTTTGTCAGGTCTGCAAAATCACTGTAAATTAGCAACATCCACTACTTGAGCAACTCTCAGATCTATAAAGTAGTTAAATATTATTACTGTATAATTATAACAGCTTAAAACTGCCAAAAAAAAGAAAAGAGGTATTTTGAATAGAGAATGTACCTCATCTCAGTTCATACCGTAGATAATAGACTATGCACTCTTATCTGTTTTAGTGATCTTACTGTTTTTATCTGTTATGAACATATTTTTTTTGTCCTAGTAGGTTGGTTGAGGTTTTGATATCCGTGTTTGTGGTAGAGGTGACGTGTGGATTTTTCCGTATAATTCACCAATTTATTGGAATTTCCTTTTAATCTTTTGTCGTGCAAGGAAATACCGTAGGCTCGTGTGTAAAGGAAATAACTTTGTTGCACGGAGATGGAGAAGGAGAGAGGGAAGTGTGGTGAGGAAAGAATGAAGTGAAAGAGGAATGAATTATTAAGGGATGAAATGAGAACTCAGTGACTTGTGAAGTGTTGAAAGAAAAGGATTACTGTACTTGGTATCATGTTTGTGTTGATAGAAGCATACAAAGATGAGAGATGGTTGATCAAAGTTAATACTTTATTCCATTATTATGGCCAGGTTACATGAATGGAGGATAGAGAGACTGACTGAATAAATACTTGAATCCACCCTTCATTTTACACTCTGTAATTCATTGAAGACTCCATATGTTTTCCCAGGCTTCTGTTATTCATTAACATACACACTAAGACTAAGTGATCTGCTTGACCTGCTTTAAAAGGATAGTGCTCACTTTAATAATCTTATATCAGGGCCTACTGTAGTTATTTTGAGATGTAAAGTTTTCATCTAAATGACCAAACTTGTTTACTCCTTCCTTGTTCTAGCAAAGTAAGAAGGGGTTGGCTAAATTAGAAGCAATCACACAGTAGACAAGAAGTAATGATATTGACTTTATATTTGGTACAAACTTTATTACCAATGCTTATAAATGGATGGACAAATCTTATATGTCCACATCTGAGTTATAAACAAAGGATAATAGATCACCAATACCCGTGAATGTATCTGTAAGTTAATCATCTGGACCAGGATAATAATGCATTCTCCAGGCTCTGTTGTCTTTGTTGATATTGAGGCATGTATTGTTGTAAGGTATTGTTGCATACTGCACGTCATCTCATTAGTATTATGCACAGGCTGAGACAAAAACTTATGCTGTATTCCTAACTTGTGTCTGTGCTCTAATGATAATATAAGTTACAGCCAGAAACAATAATTGCATCCATTCGTAAACTCGGAAATATAGTATGGATTTCTTAGTATGGATTTCTTAAAGGGTTGACATTGTACAGTACTTATTTCCATTAACCTTTATGTGCATCAGAAATAATATTCTGTTTGTTCCTTACACCTGTTCCTTTTCATATATGCCCACTATACTTCAGGAGTACGGTACTTAAATTAATGCCGTACTGTTAATGTTTTCTTTTTTAATATAGTCGACCATTGGACAGTCAACTCATTCTTCATTGATATCTTTAAGCAAAACTTGTTATAACTCCATTAACCTCTATCAGTGATACCATGACCCCAAAGTGTTGAGGTGCTGTCAAGGTTTGTTACCAGTCAGTTAGTCCAATCCCTTCCTAGCTCTGTCAGAGCCACCAATGTGGAAGAATTTCTTGTCAAAATACCTTTGTCCTAAAATGTCCACAACATTCTGCAATGAATTATAAGACTTATCATTGTATGGATCCCTCAATACTTACTACTGTACTACTCATGGAGAATACAGTATATATTATTATGTATGAATTTGGCTCCATTGTTCCCTCAGATTCCCAGTTTTTATTGTTTATAACCAAGATTACAACGCTGGGTGATCCAAGTTTCCCATTGTATGACTCACCACTGCTATCGATGGCTGCAGGGAGGGGAAGGGGGAGGGGCTGGGCTTTTGTTTATATGACGTTTTCTTCTTTGTGTCTGTGTGTGTGTGTGTGTGTGTATTATAATAGGATGTTTCAGGTGGTGTATTTGTTCAGGTATACTGTAGCTTAATTTAAAAGGCTACAGGTTGTCCTAGGCTGTAAGAGAGTGTTAGAGAGAGGGAATAGGTTATGTAAGAGAATAGGTACAGTACTAGTTAAAGGAAAAGTGGATGAGTGGAGTAAGGAAGGAAGAGGGGATGAGAAAGAGGAAATTATAAGGAACAAGAATGGAGTGTGAAAGTGTGAGTAGGTAAAATGTAGATGAGAGAGAGAGAGAGAGAGAGAGAGAGAGAGAGAGAGAGAGAGAGAGAGAGAGTGTGTGTGTGTGTGTGTGTTGCCCCGTCACTGTATTCACTTCCTTTTACAGTCGAACATTTAGGTTTTTTTTTCTGTTCTCGCCTTTTTACACCCTTTTATTTATTGTCGCATTTGAACTTTGGTTATTGTATTCATCCACTTAGCTTGTCTCGTTTTTTAATTAATACTTTCTACCTCCCTCCCTCCCTCCCTTTCTAAAATGTTACCATGACAACCAGTGAAGGGTGAGGAAGGAAGGAGGGCGAATGTGTGTGAATTAAGGAGGAAAGTCTGGAAATATGGAGAGCAGGGGACGTGAGGAAGGAAGGGGAAGGAGAGAGGTCAAGTGGGAGAAAGGAAGGGAAGGTGAGATTAAGTCGAAGGGAGAGGAAGGAGAGATCGAGTGGAAGGAAGGGGAAGGAGAGATGAAGTGAATAAAAGGGAGAAGGGGAAAGATATGTCAGGTGGAAGGGAGGGAGAGGAAGAAGAGATAGTGGAAGAAAGGGAAAGAGTGGTAAGGTGGAAGGGAGGGAGGGGAAGGAGGGATGAATGGACGAAAGGGGAAAGAGTAGTCAGATGGAAGGAAGGGGAAAGAGGTTATGTGGAAAAAATGAAGGGATTATGATTGCCGGAGATGAAAAGTACAATATTGCATCCCTCAATGTGTTGGTGCAGTCTGTCAGTCAGGTGGTGATGTTAAAAATTAAAGATGACTGTGTGGTAATGCATAGTCATGTCCACCCACACTCCTATAGTCTCTCCTACTCCTTCCTTAACACTCCTCCACTCACATACTCCATACTCCCCACTCCTCCCCTTCTATTTCCTCAGTCCTCTCATACCCCCTCTTCTACTCCCACTCCTAACCACCTATATTCCCACTCCTTCCTTTCTCTATACCTTCACTCTTCCTCACCTTTACATCTAAGTGAGTGTGACGTGATTGAGTTACTCGCTAATCTCTTATGTAACCTTGTTTGTAAAGTGAGCTCTGTTATCATGGTGTTAATGTTTCTCTTCCTATATCAAGGTTAAGGGACTTTTCTGTGGTGTTGTTGGGTAATATGGAGACAGACCTCTATAACAGCATGTTCTTGTATGTACGTAATTCATTTCCTTCTATCACGTTGGTTTTCTCTTTATCCTCCCTCACTCGTGTTTTCTGTCCACTCCTCTCCATTCTGGCTCACGTCTCCTCTCTTCTTTCATTTGTTTTCTTCTCTTCATCCCCACTCTTTGTTTTCTTTCCACTACCGGTACTCCCCAATCCGACTCCCGACTCTTCTCATTTTCATCTTTTTTCCTCACCTTCATTTACTTTCCAACACGCCACCACCACCACCCCCTCTCTTTCCTCCCCCATGCGGAAGTGACATGGACTTCCCACTGTGATAGCACTGTTGACATACAGTCGTATACATGTGATACACACGCGCACGCTCACCATACAAGTCTCCAATTATCTCGTATCTCTCGCTAGCTAGAATCATGTCAGTACTTGGAGTAAAAATAAAAGAATAAGAACAAAGTCGAATGAAAAGTCTGAGAAACTAGCGGTACTGCGGTTACACTTGCAGCAAAAACTCCCCACGAATCTTATGTATTGTCACAGGATCCCATTATTTTAACCTAAAACTAAATGTATAACCTGTCCTTGAAATCGTGAATAAAAGTTGTAAGCGATCTTATGTTTACACTTGAGGAACTTGCTGGAAGGGAGAGGGAGTTAAATAGTGTAAAACTCAGGCTTGGTTGCATGATGGTTTGTGTTGTAGTAATGGTAGTTTGTTATTATAGTGGTAGTAGTACCATTAGTATTGATGTTTGGTAGTGGCAGTGAGGGTGTTTGCATAGTAGTGGTAGTAATGGTGGTATCGCCGTACTTTAGGTTGTGTTGTGTGGAAGAGGATGAAGTTGGCAGTGGTAGTATGGTTCTGTGGTTGAGTTGTGAGGATGTTGTTAGTGGTAGTGTGGTTGTATTGTGAGGAAGAGAAGGATGATGTTGTTAATGTGGTGATGACTTTGATGGTGGGAATATGGTTGTAAGAATGAATGTGATGTTGGTGGGAGTGATGGTGGTGGTGTGAGGTGGTGTGGTGTTCTGCATGGAGTCATCCCTCTCTCTGACTCATCCACCGTATAATGACACTACCACCCTTCTCACCCCTTGCTCCCTCACCCCTCCTACTCTCACCCCAACATACCCTCACCCCAACATACTCTCACCCCTCCTACTACTCTCACCCCTCCTACTACTCTCACCCCTCCTACTACTCTCACCCCTCCTACTACTCTCACTCCTCCTACTCTCACCCCAACATACTCTCACCCCAACACACTCTCACCCCTCCTACACACCACTCTTACATCTCCCCAAAGTCCTTTCAGTTTTTCTTTCTCTCGTCGTCCCCTCTCCCCTTTTTTTTTCCATTTCCTCATACCTTATCATCCATTCTCTTTCTTCCCTCTCGTATCCCCTCCTGTGTTTTATATCTCCACGTCCAACTCTCTCTCTATCTATCTAGCTCTTTCTAGCTCTTTCTCTTTCTTTATGGTATTTATGAAGGGAGGGAAAAAAAAATTACCATTGTATTAAAACACACACACAGGGTGAAAGGAGGAAGATGGAAGAAAGGTGGTGATGAGGGTTGAGGAAGATAGAGAAAAGTATACTATATTATTTTGGTGTAGAAGAGAAACTATTAATACAATGGCAGGAACATTGGTTTGGAGAAAACAAAAATTGACTGGAGATAGGAATAGGACATAAGAATAAAACGGAAGGCGGAAAATGGGTGAGAAATAACACACACACACACACACACACGGCCTCTGCACGGTAGCCCACTGTACTCTGGACTGGCCTGTCATTGTGGTCAGTCACGCCAGCCTACCCTTCCCTTCCCTTCCCTTCCCTTCCCTTCCTACTCTCACCCTCTCTTTTCCCTCTCATTTGCAGTCCTTTCTCTTCTTCCTTCTCTTCATCCCTCTCTCTCCTTATTCCCTCTCTCTTCTCTGTCCCACTCTTCCTTCCCATTCTTCCTCACCTTTATTTTGTATTCCAATTATTCAGTCCAGTGATGTTTTCTATATATTTAATTTTGTGTGGATTTATATTACATCAGTTCATTTGGAAGGGATGTGTGTGTTCAGATGTACAGTCGTGAGCTGATGGAAGAGACACAACATCAAGCATTAGACAGCTCACGCCACTACACAACTTACCTTATACTCAGTGTGGGACCCGTTTAAAAGTGTATGTATCCCTTCCATCAGCTCGCGACTGTACGAATCCCAAGTGACAAACCTGAAAGTTAATGAATGTATCGTCAAATTTGTATACCTTTTAGAACGTTCAGTAATTCTATTCGAGTTGTACTTCCCTATTGTGTATTTTTATATCCATTTTTTAGTGTTGCTTTCTTATGGCTCGTGTTTCTCGAATGTATTTTTATTATCACGCTCTTTGCTCCTGTTTTCACCCTTGTTTACTCTTCCTCTTGAAACACTGGATATGATACATACCACCAACACCACCACACAGTGTTGCCAAATCAGGAAGTTAGGATTGGTTGGGTTGGTTTGGTTTGCATCATCTCGCGTGACACCTTCATTACTACAGGGTTTCATCTCAAGACTTCAATCTCCTGCCCCGGTCCCCCACCATTTCCTTTCATCTTTTGTTTTCCCCTTTCACCTTCCTTCCTGCTTGCCTGCCTGCATACACACACACACACACACACACACACACACACACATTCCAGTCTTTTAATCCTCTCCATCTCTCACTGCTTACCACTTTACTCTCTCCCTTTTCCAATAACGCCTCTCTCTCCCTTTCTCTTCCTTTTGCTTCCCTCTCTGCACCCTCATTTCTCCCTCCCTCCCTCCCTCTATTGTGTTCATCTCCCCCCAACCAACCACCCACCCACCCATCATCTCCAACCAGACATAATGTAGGTAAGGGTTGACATAGAGGAGATGAGTGGGGTTTACAGATTGTTTACTCACCCCTTCTGTCTACATACTCAGTAGGGGTCGGCTTCCTCTCATAGACGACCCACAACCCACAAGCCTCTAGTCATATATATATAATACCGTACTTGTGGAGTCGACCTCGCTTCCTGGTACATAATTAGTGGGATATCTCACTTCTTATTTACCACTCTATTTTTTTTTTCTTTCTTTTTTAACTCCTTCATTCAACATACTAAGCGGAAGAGACCTCTAACTTTTTCCTTACACAAACAAACATACACATTTGAAACTTGCCATTACTTGTTCGTCTCATTTTTTTATGCTTAGATTTCTATATGCGAGTTTTTTTTATACATAGATTTCTATATACGAGTTTTTTTTAATACATATATTTCAATATATGAGGTTTCTTATATACATAGCCTACTATATATGAGTTTTTTTTAATACATAGATTACTATATATGAGTTTTTTTTAATACATAGATTACTATATATGAGTTGTTTGTTTATATATAGATTACTATAATTATATGATTGAGGTTACACTTTGTAGTGGTATTGTTTATTTGTTGTTGTGTTCGTAGTGTCTTTTTACCGTATACAGGATTTTAATTAAGTCTTCCCTTTTCTTTCTTTTAGTAATTGTGTGTGCAGTTTTATATCCAACTATTCTCTTGATTGTTTGTTGTAGGCTTTTTTTTATATATATATATTCTTGGTGGCACTACAGATCCAACTCCTTGCCAACCAACCAACCCTATGTAGCGTCAGACGCCACTGGTGTAGAATGCGTTTGTTGCTGTTACACAATACTGTCTTGTCTTGTCTTGTCTGTCTGTCTGTTTGGTTGGTTGGTTGGTTGGTGTTCAACTTTTATAAAGGGAAATGGATACTGTGGTGGTTGCCTGTCTTCATTGCACCTAACTTGCTGTCACGACCACACCAAACTGTTATGTCGTCAGAGAGAGAGAGAGAGAGAATGATATAATGGGGAGAAGTGTAGGCAAAAGAGAGTGAGAGGGAGCAAAGAAAAGACTCAGCCTATTGTGTGTGAGAGAGAGAGAGAGATAGAGAGAGAAAGAGGTGGTGGTGGTGGTTAGGTTGGTTGGATAGAATTCTCGGTGTCAGGAGAAAACCAAATTACTGAACTGTGAGATTGTTGTAAATGGGAGGAATGGCAAGAGAGGTTTATGTATAAGGTTTTGTGGAGTGGGAGGGAGGGGGAGGGGGAGGGGGTGCACGAGTAGAACAGTGAAGTAAAGCAAGTGGTAAGACTACATACATACATACATACATACATACACCCTCCATGAGTCAATTACCCAGAGTTGTGTATAATATAATATGAAAGGTTAGAGTGAGGGACTATGAGGCCTTTCTATGTAGTATTGTTGATTGTGAGGAATAGTGTAAGAGAGTTGCGTAGCGGAGGATGGTGATGAAGTGAAGAGGGAAGGAGGGAGGGAAGTAGTGATGCAAGTGAGAGATGATGGTGATAATAATGATGAGAAGGGTGGCGGAAAGATGATGACGGTTCAGTGAAGGTACTTGAAGAAGAAGGGGCTTGATTGTGCTTGCTGTTATGTCATGGTGGGTTGACGAATAATGTGTGTGTGTGTGTGTGTGTGTTGTTGAAGAAGGTAAGTTGGAGAATGGGAAGGAGAATGGCTGATAGAAAGGAATATATAAATAGTGTCAAAAAGTATATTATGGGACACAGATGTGGAATGGCTAGAAATAATATTGAAAATAGTAAATGGTGGAAAAATGTAGGGAGGAATATATATATGATATGATATAGGTGTGTTGGGGAAA
Source organism: Petrolisthes manimaculis (assembly GCA_034508575.1). Classification (NCBI taxonomy): domain Eukaryota; kingdom Metazoa; phylum Arthropoda; class Malacostraca; order Decapoda; family Porcellanidae; genus Petrolisthes; species Petrolisthes manimaculis. The sequence goes on along the minus strand of JAWZYT010001332.1, from coordinate 142,806 downwards.
GACGTGGCAAGGATCAAGGTGGGTGGTGGGATTGGAAAGAGAGAAGAGAAGGGAGGGGAGGGGGTTGTAGGGGTAACGGACTCGTGTGTGAGGGAGGGAGGGTGGGTAAGTGTCACGTAGAGAGAGAGGGAGGGAGGGCATGATGTGTCTCCTTACACACATTCTCTCTCTCTCTCTCTCTCTCTCTCTCTCTCTCTCTCTCTCTCTCTCTCTCTTGCCAATGAGGGTAGCAAAACCAAGTGAATAGAAACAGCAGCAGCAGCACTTCTAGGAACATGTCTGTTTAATGAGTCGGAACGTTCCCACTTATATTTTAACTATCATCAAACGAACTCTCCCTCTCCAGTCAACATCACTATTCATACCTAGCCTACCTCATCTCATATGTCCCTCTTTACATCATACTCGTAACAACATCGTATTTGTCACATAGTACTCGTAACAACACCGTACTTGTCACATACAGTAGTACACGTCACCTCACAATATCATCTTCGTCCATTGAATTTGTTATATATGTAATCTATATACATAATGTGGATCTCTGGCTAATATATTACTGGTATCAACACCACTTCAGTCACACATGAGGACAATTATTCACCTTACCGTCTCGTCCTTTGAATTTTGTATAGGTTATTATATAATCTTAGTTTCCTTCATGTGGCTCACTTTAGTAAACATATCCCAGTCATAAACCCCACCATAGTTCTCCATCATGATTTCCTCGGGTTTTATTCCTCCTTTCCCCACATATATACTGTTCTTCATCTTACTCCCACAATTCAATTTCCTCACTTTTTCCACACGTCCCATCCCCTCCATGCAGGCCGGCCACATGTTGATGGGTTGTTTGGTTAGTTGTTTGGTTGTTTGTTAGTTGGTTGGATTGTACAAGCTGCACCACGTGGGGTTGTCTTGTCTTGTCGGTGCTGTGTGTTGGTGAGATGTGAAGCTTTTGTATTCACTGTTGCCCTCATTATGTTGTTGTGGTGAGATTGTGTGATGGACGTTTTGTCAGACATGGGACTCTGTGTATATATATGTGTGTGTTGTGTGTGTGTGTTGTTTTGTGTATATTGTGTACCTTAATATTTTTGTGTGTGTATTGTGTACCTTATTAATATTTTTGTGTGTGTATTGTATACCTTATTAATATTTTATTTTCTTGCTACAGGTAAGATCACGGGCCGATGTGTGAGGAGAACAGCTTGGGTGAGTACGGTATATAAAATATTATGTTGCAACCCATGAAGGATATACATACATAGACAGCAAGAGACATGTATTATAAAAGATCCCATGTATGTTAGAGAGGGAAGCACAGAGAAGTAAACAGTGTGTCATAGCAGGAAGACTCCCGTGTGTGTGTGTGGAGGACCTCAGATATTGAAGGTGGTGATGGTGGAGATGGTGATAGTGGTAGTGGTGGTGGTGTTGAGCCCATGGACCCGTCATCACCACTGTTGCATTACTTCCGCCTGACACGCTCTTCCTACCTACCTATATCTTCCTTCCTTCCTTCCTCCCTTTTTCCTTCCTTCCTTCCTTCCTTCCTTCCTCCCTTCCTCCCTTCCTTCCTTCCTCCCTTCCTTCCTTCCTCCCTTCCTTCCTTCCTCCCTTCCTTCCTTCCTCCCTCCCTCCCTTCCTTCCTTCCTTCCTTCCTCCCTCCCTCCCTACACCTACCTTCCTTCCTTCCTTCCTCCCTAGCCTACCTAGCCTCCCTACACCTTCCTTCCTTACTTACTTCACACCGGTACATTGATATCCATGCTTTATCTCCTTGTCTCGCTCTTCCTAGCTTCATCTGATGCAGGACTGTGCTCATGACTGTACACACACACACACACACACACACACACACAGTATACAATAACACTTTGCAACACGTACATACATGCGTCCTAAACTCGCGAGAAAATTGCTCATTACGAATTCTTTACCAAGGAGGGAAAAGGGAAAACCTTGTATGTACTGTGTGTGTGTGTATGTATGTGTGTTACCTGTATATACTGGTTATGGGAGAGGGAGGGGGAGGGATGACTCACTCCTCGTTGATTGCTGATTTTCTCTCCTGTCTCTCCTCCTCCTCCTCCGTCTCTCCTTCCCTCCCTCCTCCACATCTCTCTTCTATTTATTCACGTATTTCCTTTTATTTTATTTTTTTGCTTTAGCCCTGCCCCCTTCCAAGATAATCTGCAGTTTGTATGTATGTATTATTATTATTATTATTATTATTATTATTATTATTATTATTATTATTGTAATTGGTATTACTATTATTATTGTTATTACTGTTATTACTATTATTATTGTTATTACTGTTATTACTATTATTGTTATTATTATTATTGATACTATTGTTATTACTATTATTATTATTTATAATATTATTACTATTATTATTATTTATAATATTGTTATTACTATTATTATTATTTATATTATATTTTTTTCACCTAGTCAAGTGGTATCCTTTCTTTTCATGTGAGTTATCCCACACTGGTTTCACTGCCATGTTCCCTTTAGCCAGTACCCTTGTTTATACCTGACTAGACCCTCCCTCCTCTCACTCCCTACGATCCTATACCTGTCTTTCCCTCCCTTCCTCTGATCCTACCTGTTGTTACTCCCTGTCTTTCCCTCCCTTCCTCTGATCCTACCTGTCTTTACTCCCTGTCATTTCCCTGCCTTCCTCTTATCCTACCCTTCCTTCCAACATCGTCTCCCTCTCTCTACACTCTTACCTAAGCTACCTTCCCATCTTCAGTGTTCTCTTCTTATTCACTCCTATAGTCTTTATTTCTCTCCCTACTCCACCATTTTTCCTAACACACCTTCCCTTTCTCTTTCCAGTCTTCCTCCTTATACCGCCAGGCCTAAGCCACTTCTCGTTTTTTATCACCCCTTCCCCATCCCTACCACTACCACGACACCTAAACTAACTTTTGTTTTTCTTTCTCACCTCGTCATTCCTCTTCCCTTTCATTCCTCACAACCCTTTAGACTGCCATTGGTTTCCCCCTTAGGAAAATATACAATCTTTTGCAGTTGGTCAAAGGTGTAAATTAAAACCAGCAAGTATTTGTTATTAACGATAGATATTGTACTTCTCGACATTTTTAAAAGTATTTGAGTTAGTGAGTTACGTCAGCCGGTGGTTACGGTGGAAGTTTTGTGTTGGTAATTCTGGAGCAACTGAAACCCTCAAACTATTCCAAGCAACAGAACACCATTATTTTTGTTCATATTATCCTGTTTCCTATTATACTTTGGAGGAATCAAAGCACTCCAATATACCAAAAAAAAAAAAAATGACCACCTTAAGGGGTTGTAGTGGAAACAATAACGTGTCTGCCATCAGATTGGCACCGTGTTGACATTTTGAAAAAGCAGCTCCACAGTTCCCGGGCCCCCAACACATACCACCACCACCACCACCACACTCCTTACTCTACAACTTCTTTACCCATATTGCCGCTGGTATTGATCTCGCTCTCCCTCTCCAGCCCTCACACCACACTACACACCTGCTTGCCTTTCTGTCTGACCCCGAACACCTGCCTGCCTGCCTACTCTAGCAAGTGCAGAAGTTGCCAAAGTTTCAAACCCATCATTTAATGTCTGGAGCCATTGTTGTGTAATCTTCCTCACCCACACATTCCCTGACACGTTTAGGTTAACTTGTCCCCAAACTCCTAAGAGTCATAAACTATAGTGGAGGCATATCCCTTTAACATTCTTAGGGTGGGGTGGGGGTGGAGGGATTTAATTTAATAACTTGGGGAAAATATCATGGAATATTGTAATTTTTGCAACCACCCCAGAAACAGGATAGAAAAGACAGTGACAGACAGACAATAACCGAACAAACAAAATCCAGACTACAGACGTATGACGCAGACAGACCCACCTCCCACCACCATTCTCCAGGGGGCTGTCTGTGTGTGTGTGTGTGTGTGTGTAGGAGGAGGAGGAGGAGGAGAGGGAGGGGGGCGTAGGAGGAATAACCAACCATGCTATTTTGATACCGACCCCTTTTACTTGGCTGCCGCATACGTTATTAGTGAAATTAGCACACGACGAAAACGGCAAAGGATATTGAACTCAGAAGCTTTGGGTAAATATATAAAATAATACTATTTATTGTGTGTGTGTGTGTGTGTGTTCTGTTGACGCGAAGACAAAAAGTAAATTGTTCTTTATACTTAGTCGACTGTATATGAACAGTAAAAATAATTCTTACATTATTGTACTAGTGATTTGTAGAGTGATTTGATCAGCACCATTTCCTGTAAGTTCCCATATATCAATTGTGTTAAAGTTTATTATATACATATTTATTTACAGATGATGTTGAAGTGGAGATTATACAAGTATATTGATGGATGGGAATGTCATGTAGTTAATTAAGGAAACATTAGTTAATTAGTTTGGTGGTGTAGTTATGTATATGTTGTGACCTTATATTATTTGAGTTAGACCCCATCCCCATTAGTTTAGTTTTAGTCCCCAGCAGTATCTTCCCTGGTTTACCGCACTGGACCTGAATATTTTATTGTGTGGCCATGTTTTTGTGGTGGTGTTGCAGAGAGAGAGAGAGAGAGAGAGAGAGAGCGTTGTGTACAGTATGTATGTGCAGAGAGAGAGAGAGAGCTGTGTGTGCGTGTGTGTGTGCGGGAGTGTGTAACGGGGGACACAGTCTTCCCTGAGGGCACCGCCTTCGAATTTTTACCAGACTGTTCTTCCCTCCCAGCTGGTGCACCGTTGTTGCCACACCTCACCTCGCCTCACCACTTCTCCTTCTTTTACCATACACTTTTCTCTCTTCCTTTGGTCTCATGTAGATGTATTTTATTAACGGTAACATTATGGTTTAGACTGGATATTGTGTTGTTTATGGTGTGTCGTATGGGAGAGCTGTGAGGAGAGCAATATGTTTGAAGTTGATGTGTGTGTGTGACACTGTGTGTGTGTGTGTGTGTGAGCGGTGGCGTGGTGGTGGTGGTGGTGGTGTAAGGCTGCTTGACCGGCCCCGCTGAGTGAGTCAGTTGCTCTCCAGGTCTCGTGGTGGAAGGTGTGTGTCCCGCTGTTTCTGCCGCTTTTATCTAATTTTATTGGTTTAAATAATCGTGCTCGTGATTGGAGTGGAAATTAAACCCCGCGTGATTGGATTACCAACAAAATGAGAAAATGTACAACTATTTCTGTTCGTGTGGTGGTGTTAGTGTTGGGTGAAGTGGCCGGGATGGACAGACTCAAATGTCACTCCTAAGGTGGTGGTGGTGGTTGTTGCTCCATAAGCCGGGAGGCAGCAGCAGCTTGAGGGAACTTACCTACCTACCTACCTACACCACATATATTACTTATTGTATTATAGGAATGTAAATAACAAAGGGTGATTGTGCTGTGATTACGAACTTCACTAGACGGCCAGCAACCACCTATATAGTTCAGTAGTCTCTTTGTATTCCAACTGCATTATTAAAGTGGTGAGAGGGTATGAATACGAACCATTACAAACACCCACTCACAGAGACTTACTTATTATCTGTATCAATCATCATTATCAAAATACTGTAAACACTGAAGTAAAAGTGAGTAACATACATATTGAACCAAGCTACCACCACCACCAACGACAAGATCAACAACAACCAACCCCCGACATTTCCTCCCGGTATCACCTTCTTGTATGACATTTTGAAAGTGCTCATGTGGCGTGACTACAAACTAATAATTAACAAAAACACCACCACCAACCACCACCACAATGTCTCCTTCCACTATTTTTGTTTGATAAGTAATTGAAGTGAGCTCAGGTGGTGGAATACAATACAATACATACATACGGACTCGACCAGACTCGCGACGCCCCACGGTACTCGATATGTTGTGCAAGGTAAATGTAAATTATTTCAAGAAACCGATTCTATGGTTGTAATATAATTATAATGTGTGTATAGTTACCACCAGACCCCTACATCCCTCCCTACATCACCCCCCAACAAATTGCCGATAAAGACTGGCCTGGGTTCGAGTCCCTGAGTTGCCTGTGTGTGTGTGTGTGTGTGTGATTTAGACGTGAGTGTATTATATAACTATTAGTGGAGCATTTTCCTTGACCCAAATTAGCATAAACCTTTTATTTAAAGATAATTTTAGGGGGACGAGTGTAATTTTGTCATATATATATATACATGTATATATATACTAGTTTTATCATTACTTAATAAGAACTCATCAGGCCGAACCTAGCTAAGTCTCCTGGTTTATATTACAGTATCTTCGCCATTACACAAATTTCACTTTAATACCTTGTGCAACATTCTATACCTGTTTCTTTCCGTGCCTCTCCTTTACCCTTCTTCCATATGGACCCTGCTTCCATATTCATTCGTCTGTCCTTCTCTCCACAATTCCTACACTTTCTCTTCTAACTACCTCCCTTCCCCCATCCTTCTACTTCCTCCAACCCACCACTCCTCTTTAACTATCTCCTCTCGAACTACTTCCCTTCCCCCCATCCTTTTAACTCCCTCCAACCCACCACTCCTCTCTTATTCTACCGTCCTAACACATCACGGCCTTGAAAGATGGTATATACAACTCACCCTTGAATAACAAATAAACAAACTATCCTGGAGACATAGGTGAGGGTCTGGGGAGAGAGAGGGGAGGAGAGGAAAGCAATCTAGGGGAGAGGAGGAAGATTGACATGGGTGAGGGAGAGGGGAGAGGAGGAAGATTGAGGGAGAGGGGAGAGTAGGAAGATTAAAATGGGAGAGGTGAGAGTAAATAGGGTGATGTAGACGTGTAAGGTTAGTGGAAATAATTGAAGTTCATGTGAAAAAAAAATATGTAAAGTCACGAGCACTACTAAGTATTCATGTGTGCTTCGAATCCCTATATAGAGACAGTAAATAAATACCCGGTACACAATACAATAAGATCTCCATTGGAATTCTATAGGCTAGTTCGTTGGTGAATTGGAGGACAGCTGTATAGTTATTGATGTTCGTGACTGTACAACCGGTGAATGAAAGGACAGGGAACTAAGGAGAACAAGCAGCAGGATTTGATTGTTAAAGGGAGGTGGATGGATGAATGACGGATTGCAAAGGGGATGAGTAACTGACTGGATTGAGAAGGGGATGGATGGGGGAGGGGAGGGAGGTTGAGTTTAAAATGGATATATCCCCATTAACTTAAATACCTTCAAAAAATGAAAATAATAAAATGGGGGGACTGATTGGATTGGGAAAGGGCTGGTTGATTGCGATGGTCATAGTATAGTTTAACGAGAATAGGTCATGACTGAAGGGAGAGGGATGTGGGTAACTAGATTCGACTGAGGGAGAAGATAGGTAGGAGAATTTACCTTAAAGAGAGAGAGAGAGGGAGAGCAAGGGGCGGATCATAGGAGTGAGCTGCGCAGGTGTGAGGTGAAGAGGTAGGGAGGGGAAGTGAGACGGGTGGATGAAGGAGGGGTAACTGGATGAGAGAGAAAAGAGAGCTGAAGAGAGGGAGAGAGAGAGCTGAATGTGGAGGGCGTTGTGTGTGTGAGAGAGAGCAAGAGAGAGAGAGATGGGTAAAATAAAGTTAAAAAGCAATAATATGTAGTCCAGAAGGAAAATTTGTGTGTGAGAGAGATGGGTAAAATAAGGTTAGAAAGCAATAATATGTAGTCCATAAGGAAATCTTGAGTAGCGTACCGTAGCAGTAACATTTCCATAATTGCCTGATGCTCGTAACACATCTATAACTTCAACATAAAATACACACATTCACTCTGCCACATCCTCACGTTATTTTGTCCTGGATGTAAGTAGGTGGGTAGGTATGTAGGTTGATAAGTGGGTGGGTTTGGATTGGTTGGTAGGTTGGTAAGTGGATGGGTAGGTGTGTTTGGAGGTAGGTAGGAAGGTTGGTAAGTAGGTGAGATTGGTTTGGTAGGTAGGTAAGTTTATTTGTAGGTTAGTAAGTGGGGGGTTTGGTAAGTAGGTGGGTGGGTAAGTGAGTGTGTTTGTAGGTTGGTATGTGGGTGAGTTTGGTTTGGTTGGCTCGGTAGGTAGGTAGGTGAATTGTGAGGGTGCATAACAGAGCGAGGCAGGCAGTGTTGGTTGGTTGGTTGGTGGGTTGGTTAGATAAGAGGGTGATGGTGGTGGGATTGCGTCAGTGTGTCACCTTCTGTCCCTACCAACCTATATACCCTTAACCCCCCTCCTCTCTCTCTCTCTCTCTCTCTCTCTCTCTCTCTCTCTCTCTCTCTCTCTCTCTCTCTCTCTCTCTCTCTCTCTCTCTCTCTCTCTCTCTCTTTAATCTAACTAGTACATTCCCTTAACCGTCTTATTGATTTCCTTCCCTCTTTGTTTCTTGTCTTTCATTCGCCACTCCACCCTGATTAACTTTCATTGACTTTCCCTCTAATTTGTCCATAATGTATACTGTTCCTTGGTGACGTATATAGGGTTAACATACACGCAATGATAATGTTTAGTTAGATGTGTATAAATCTACCAAACAATCCAAACTTTGCCAGGAAACAGGATCATGTAAATATAAATAATAGTCTTCTGTTGCTTGAATTAGTTTGGAGGGATTCAGTTGCTCCAGATTTGTCAACACACACATCAGTCGTCACAGTTAGGTTGCAATTCACTCTGAAAATTCACTCACCACAACAGTTCAAGAAGCCACCGTTACTCTTGTTCCAATTATCGTGAACATTACCACAAAGTTGAGTGACAAATCCACCTTGAGTCCCACTTTCTTTTGTTCAGTGCTTGGAAAAAAAAAAATATCAAAAGTTGCAGCCAACAGCACCATGAAAAATTGCCCCAGATGGTGGGTGGGTTGGTTGGTTGTTGAGTTGGTGGGTGGGTTAGTTGGTGGGTGGGTTAGTTGTTGGGTGGGTGGGTTAGTTGTTGGGTGGGTGGGTTAGTTGGTTGATGGGTGGGTTAGTTGGTTGATGGGTGGGTTGGTTGTTGGGTGGGTGGGTTGGTTGTCACTCGTCATTCTCTCTGTACTTGGTGTTGTTGGTGTCTGTCTGCACTTAGTTGGGTTTGCTTGGTGTGATCGATGACCTCAAAACACACACCACCAATGTTGGAAGGATTAGTAGACGGGAAGTTTCTTGTGGGGAGGTTTTGATGTCATGGTGTTAGTCCGTTCTTGTGTAGGAGGTACCAGTAAGGGAGTGTGGGAGTAGGGGACAGGCTTGGGGGGTTTTGGGGGGTGCTGTAGTAGGGAGACAGGCTTGGAGGGGTTAGGGAGGGTGCGGGAATAGCGGACAGGCTTTCTACCCCCTATCCCAAGCCTGTCCCCCTACTCCCGCACCCCCCAACACCCCCTTAAGCATTAGTTTTAGGTCAGTAGAATAGCTTAGATATTTTTGACAATTTGGGTAGATCATAATATTTCTAGGTTTCATAAAAATTAACATTGTTAGCGATGTTTAACGAATTGTATACTTTGTTTGAGTTAGCCTAAGGACCCTGTGATTGTGTATGTAAATTGAAGGCTTCTGATTTCTCCTGACTATGCCACGAAACAAGCTCCTTCCATATAAGTAGTGTTTCGTGGCAATATTTGAAGGACTCGTGTATATGTCCAATTTTCTGACTACATCACAGGTTCCCTTCATAGCATTATCACCGATTATATGAAATGTATGTGTTATGGTTATAGGCCTACCTGTGTGACTGACTGTGTGTGTGGTGATAAGTTAGGGCAGGTAACCTCAACGTTCCGTCCTTGACCTTTAACCAGAGATAATTAAACACTGTACAGAGACGACCACCACGGCCCTTGTTGTGTTGTTGACATTTTCGCCAGTCAGACCACAAATCGATTGAGTCGTTGGTAAGGAAGGCAGGGAGCAAGATAACATTCTATTATAGGTTACACACATTTACACTGAATAATGTATAGAGCTTCACAAGGGCATGAGATGAAGAGGAGGATTGTATGAGTGAGAGGCATAAAGGTAAATTGTTGAGTGACAGGGAGTGAAGGAAATAATCATAACACAGCAAACACCCATTAACAGTATTTGAAACAGCTAGTATATTATTCAGTACCGTACTATGAATGAATGTTGGGTTGAAGGTAGAAAGACATTAAGAGGGTGCGTGAATAGGGGGACAGGCCTGGTATGGAGGGATTCAGTTGCTCCAGATTTGTCAACACATCAGTCGTCACAGTTAGGTTGCAATTCACTCTGAAAATTCACTCACCACAACATATCAAAGTTGAGTGACAAATCCCCCTATTCCCCCACCCCCCAAGCCTGTCCCCTACTCCAGCACCCCCCCTAAGGTAGAATTGGTATACCGGTATGGCCTTGGGGAGATGTTAGTAGTTTGTTGATGGTTTGGTTGAGGCGTGAGAAGCGTACCTAGGCTACCGTAACAAGGGTGTGGTACATTGAGAGTAGGTAAGGGTCGTGTGTTTTAATTAATGAGAATGAGTTGCCGAGTGAGGGATATGAATAAGAGGAAATGAGGCAATAAGGTGTTGGTGGTGTGGGATAGGGAAGTGGTTAGTGCCCAAGGTTGACTATATTGAAAGTATTATTATTATTGTTTTTGGTGAGTGAAGTGTTAAGACTGGAGAATGTATTATGATGTTGAGGTTAAGTGATGAAGGGTCGAGTTGGTGAATAAGGGTCGAAATTTTTGTTGTTGTTGTAGTATAAAAGGTTACAGAATTTTGGTTGGTTAAAGTATTGATGCTGAAGATGTGAAAGATCTTGTTAAGGGACTCTGTATCGAAGTGAGAACATTGGAGGTACATGAGTCCTTCAGATATTCCCACGAAACACACACACCTATAGGGAAGGAGCTTGTTTCGTAGCATGGTATAGGTGGAATCAGAAGCCTCCATTTGTTATACACGAACAGTGAGCGAGGGTTCGAGGGAGGGAGTGGTTGGTAGGTAAGTTGGCTTGTTGGTTGGTGTACGAGAAAGTTTGTGAGAAGGTGGTGGAAGTGATAGATGGCTGGTAAAGGTGGAGGGGAATGGCTGGTGATGGTTGAAGTTGGCCTAGACTTGTGATTGAAGGAAGAAGGGAAACTATGACTGACTCAGGTTGATGAAAAACATTTGGTGGGGATTGGTTGTCTCATATTGGAGTCAGACCTAATATGTTTCTTTGTCAGTTAATTCGTTATTGAAAGTTAATGATCTTTTGTTGTCTTAGTGAGTGTGTGTGTGTGTATGTTGGAGTTTAAGTGTGCCGGTAGTGTGATAAAGGGGATGATAAATAGTTACTCTGTGTGTGTGTATAGTTCCATGAATTTTGTTGTATAGTATTGTAGGTAAAGTAATGGTTGAGTGCAGTGTAACTCAAGTTGGTGCAGTCAAGTCTTAGCCAAGTTGTAATCCCATCTTGCTTGCATGTTTGTGGAGGGCGGTGCCGCGTGGATGGGTCTTCAGGAGGGTGTTGCAGGTCTTCAAAGTGCCTTGCTCACACACACACACACACACACGCACAACCAACATTGCTCTTCCTACATCCCCTCCCTCGTATGTTATAATGTAGATGCGTTTATAAGGGGATCACTCTCAGTCAGTCAGTCAGTCATGCACCAACACCACCAGGAAGCTTCTTGTTATTACAGAAGGATGTGTATATTTCCGTCTGTTATACATGCTTATAGTCCCTACAAATAGTTGTGGATATTACTAGGATTATAAGTTCGATCAAGATTTGTAGCAATGCCTTTTTTGCGTCTGTTATACATGCTTATAGTCCCTACAAATAGTTGTGGATATTACTAGGGTTAAAGTTCGATCAAGATTTGTAGCAATACCTTTTTTGCGTCTGTTATACATGCTTATAGTCCCTACAAATGTGGATATTATTAGGGTTAAAGTTCGATCAAGATTTGTAGCAATACCGGTACCTTTTTTGGCAACTGTACATATCTGGTGCGTGGGACGGTACGGTTCGGTTGGCCAGTGTTCATTTGTGTTGGTTCACGCAGGGGTCGTGTTTACATGAAGGACACGAAGCTTGCAATTTCCCTTGAGTGTTCTGCCTTCCGTGTATGATATTTACATTCTACCTTGGATCTATTCATGTTCAGGGATCTGTGTTGAATTATTTGTTGTTGAACTTTTGCACTCAATTATATTATTATTATTATTATTATTATTATTATTATTGTTGGAGTGAACTTTTTACCAGCACACAAGTACCACGAGCTTCTTCTTGTATAAGTAATATCTCTATTGCCTAAAAAAAATAAAACAGATTATTACCGTATATCCCGTCTAGTTGAAACATTATTATTATTATGGTTATTATTAGAGAAAGTGCCCAGGACTATGAATTTACGTGTCGTGTAGTAAGTAGTTTAGTTGGTGTGGTGGTGACGGAGCAGGAGGAAGTGACCATCATGTGCTGGCGAGAGGAAGTGTATGTGTGTGTGTGTGTGTGTGTGTGTGTGTGTAATCTCTTTGTATCTGGTATCTGTGTGTAGGCTATATAGTCTCCTTTTGTGTGTGTGTGTGTAATCTCTCTGTATCTGTGTGTGTGTTTGTGTGTGTGTAATCTCTTTGTATTTGGTTTCTGTGTGTGTGTGTGTGTGTGTGTGTGTGTCGGATACATGAATCAGCAAGTGCATTGAAAGACGTTTAGTCACACACAACCCATTTCCGTACACACAGTTGTACACATATGGACCAAAGTGAAACCTTACCACCGACAACAAACAAATCAGATACAGTCGTCTCGAACACTAATAAGTACTCAGGTGTGTCTCGAATACCTAGCGACAGTAAATGAATGAATGAATGAATGCACAACAACAACATCTCCATTGGAATGACTTCTTTGGTGAATTGGACTGTTCAAAACTTCAACCCAAGAGGTATACGTATTTATACTCGTCAGTGTACATTATAGTGTCCAAAAACAAGTTGTATGTTTTTGAGAAGGAATAAAGGAATACTGATAAAAAATAGTGTGTTGATGATGATAATGATGAAAAGTTGAATAGTTTAATAGTACCGGTATGATTTTGAATGGTGAGAGTTAATAGGTGATGGATATTTGGTGATGAAAATGGTGTGTGGCTGATGATGTGTGTTGTTGAATGGTGAGAGTTGACAGGTGATGGAGGTTTGGTGATAAAAATGGTGTGTTGTTGATGAGTGTTGAGGTGATGGAGGCTTGATGATGAAAATGATGTGTGTTGTTGAATAGTGAGTCGACAGGTGATGAAATTGAGGTGTTGTTATTGAATGGTGAGTGTTGATAGGTGATGAAAATGATGATGTAGGGAGTAATAGCAGGTGTGGTGTGAAGGTTATAACAGCTGTTTAGTCTTGCATCGTTTACCGTATTATACCTCTCACTCCATCTCTCTCTCAACTTTTGATTCTCCTCTTCTTATAGCCTAAACTCTTTCTTCCTCGTTTCATTCACACTTGCAATTCTTTCTATACTACTATAGGCTATAATTATACTTTCTCCATGCATCCACACTACTTTCCTTCTCTTTTCACTTCCTATCTCGTCTCATTTCCTTTTTCTACCTTCCATTTTCTCATTTTCCCTTTCTTATCACTCCTCTATTTTCCTATCCTCTTCCCTCTTCCATTTTCTCACTCCCCTATTCTCCTTTCCTATTCCCTCTTCCATTTTCTCACTCCCCTATTCTCCTTTCCTATTCCCTCTTCCATTTTCTCACTCCCCTATTCTCCTTTCCTATTCCCTCTTCCATTTTCTCACTCCCCTATTCTCCTTTCCTCTTCCCTTTCCTCATTTCCCCACTCACTCGCTTTTCCTCTTCACTCCTTCACTCTTGCCTTTCTCTGAGCTCGTGTTTGTAACGGTGTATTCAGTCAACCAGAGGGCCCTCGTGACGTCACTTCCTGGTCACACGCCTCCTGGATGGCTTGTAATGGCGTGGGTTTGGGGGCAGTGTGTGTGGGGGGCGCGCGGGGGGGGGGACACAAGCTACAGGGAAAGGTGTTGGTAGTTGGTGGGGATGGGGGGATGATGAAAAAGGCTGAGAAATTCGTTCAGCCAGTTAGGATAGATAATTTGTTGATAGGTAAATGGATAGACTTGGTAGGTAGGAAGGAGGAGATGGTTTGAATTGATGAGAGAGTAAGGATTAGTTGGGAAGGTGGTGAGAGGAGGGAGAGCTATTGGGAGTAAAGGAGGGAGAGTAAGGATGAGTTGGGAAGGTGGTGAGAGGAGGGAGAGCTATTGGGAGTAAAGGAGGGAGAGTAAGGATGAGTTGGAAAGGTGGTGAGAGGAGGGAGAGAGTAAGGATTTATGAGTTCCCTTCAGATATTATACACTCACTCACCTTGATACTTTCCCCATTACACGTCAGAATTAATATCTAGGTTGCCTCATTGTTTTCGTAGTAAGTCGAGTGTTGTAACAGTGATAACCTTTAAACTCAGAGTAACCTAATAGTAGACTGTGGAAGGAAAGGAAGAAGGAAATTATCAGATAAAAACCTACCATAATATTATATTGTGGGCTATAAACAATGTTGGGTCTGTATAGTTCTGACGGGCAAATAAAGTGTCATAACTACTACTACTACTTCTACTACTAATAATAATGATACTATTACCACTACTACTACTACTACTACTGTTGTTATCTGTATGTATAGGAAACGATCAGAGACGGTGATATTATACGAGTATATTATGCTCTCTCTCTCTCTAGTGGGCTGTGTGTTGTGGTATGTATGTATACGTGTGTGATAGCTTAGGTAAGGATATGAATGTAGATGTGTGTGGTCTTGTGGATAATGATAAGATTGTGTGTGTGTGTGTGTGAGTGTGTGATGTGTGGTGGGTATTGATCAGGGGATACGCGTTTTCAGTGGTTGGTTGGTAGTGGTGTGTGTGTGTGGGGGGCGATTGAAAGTGTGTGTGTGGGGGGCGGTGATTGAAAGTGTGTGTGTGGAGGAAGGGGTTATTGAAAGTGTGTATGTGTGTGTGTGATCTAGTAGTGGGGAAGGGTGTTGCGTGAGCAGGGTGGTGGTGGTGGTGATGATGGTGGTCGGGTGACGTTGTGGTGGAGTGGTGGGGGATTGGGTTACTCACTGTTGGGTATACAATACACGTGATATGGCCCCTCCTACCCTCGTTCCTTCTAGCCTACCTACAGTCCTACCTACCTACCTTTCTCCTTCTACATTTCCTTATTTCATTTACTTCTCTTTTCTCCTTCTAATTTCTTGTATTTATTTCCCAATCTGTTGACTGTCTTTCTCTTTCGTATACATTCTTCTCCTTTACTTCTCTTCTCTCCTAGTTTCTTGTTTTTATTTCCCATTCTGTTGACTGTCTTTCTCTTTCTTATATTATATTCTCTATGTGGATGATGTAGTGTCGTATGTTCATTATACATACACACAGTTACCGTACTCAAGGCTAACTCACCATCCCTCACCCGTAATGATGAGGAGGAAGAAGGTGGAGACTGCTACGACTAACCAACTACGTGTAAAGCTTAAAAAATGAGTAGGTGTTGGGAAGGTAATGAAGGCTGGGAGTCGCAGTGAACCTTGGCTCCTTATTACTGTACTGTATTAATGTGGTGCAGTGTTTGTTGGTTGGTTGGTTTTATTCTGGCAATAATACACAGATTCACTTCCAAGTTCTAATACATTTTAGTTCTTATACATTTTAGTTCTTATACATTTCAGTTCTTGTACATTTCAGTTCTTATACATTTCAGTGTTTATAAGTTCCAGACGAGTACCTACTGTAGCTCTTTCAGTTTTGATATAATTCGTCTTGGACTGCTTAAAATATTCATCAGAAAAAGACAAGAAATGAATATGTGGAGCCAATATCGTGCTGGAGGTAAAAAAAAATAGATAAGTGTATAGTGACATTGTAAAGGAATGAACACACACACACACACACACACACACACACACACACACACACACACACACACACACACACACACACACACACACAATTCGTTAACTATCTTAAACCCCACAAGTACAGTTAAGTTTAAGCCTGACAGTGAGAACACCATAGCCAAGTAGGGAGAGAAACGTTGGGGGGGGTTTCATCTTTGTGACTTGTTCCGCTAACACACACACACACACACACACACACAGACTCTCCTTCAACTTTCACTTCCGTCGCCTGGTGTGGCTGGCTGGCATTTCCATCCTGCCTATACTTATTTCCACGACACGTCATTGAGTCCACCAGCCCTTTATTACAAGTATATAAATAATATATAATTGAAGGAAGTTGGAGTTCATTCTCTACCTTTGCTTAGTTTAGGTATAGTGGTGTTAATGTGAGTTTGACAGTGGGTGCAGGTGGTAAGAGAATTAGAGAAAAGGGAAAGAAGTTGTGTTTGAGTGAGGAAGGGAGGGAGTGGTCAGAGAGGGAGAACGTTGACGATATGGTCTGTTTTAGTAGTTTAGAAATTGTATACAAGTTATGATAAAATAGTTGTTTACTCCATGGTGATGATCATGATGACACACACACACACACACACACACACACACACACACACACACACACACACACACACACACACACACACACACACACACACACACACACACAACCTGCATAATGCACTGACAGCACTGCGGACTCCTGATTATACACGGTCATGTGGTGGTGATGGGGAGGGGCCAAAGAGGTGAGGGAGGTGTAGGTGGAAAGGATGATGGGGTTAAGGGTGGAGATGAAGGTAGGGATATGCAGGTAGGTATATAGGTAAGGGTGAAGGGAGGGAATGGTGAAGGAAAGTAAAGGGGGGATACAAAATATAATAATAAAGAGCTCTAGCAAAATCCCATAACACTTCAACACATTTTTATGAACGAATATGAATTAAGATTTATTTATATATTATTATGTATATGATTTAAGATTTATTTATTTATTTATATATATATATATGATTTAACTCCCTCATACGACCACCAAGCCTGAGTGTCATTGAATACCACCAAGGGGAGAAAAATAAATGAGTGAAAGAGAGGAGTGTATTATGAACGAGGAGAGGAGTGGGTGGGCTGGGTGGGTTGGGTGAGTTAGTGGGTGTACTTGAGTCTTGAGGTGAGATTTCCATGAACACCAAAATGTGCAATGGAGAAGGAAAAATGGAAAGAGGAGGAGGAAAAGGAAAATAATGATGATGATGATGAGAAAATAGTACAAGAAAAGTTGGAAAAAGTAGAAATGAAGAAAGTTACATTGGAGAAAGATATGTAAAATGTGTGAAAATTATGTACTAGAACAGAAGGAAATTAGAGGAATATAAAAAAAAACAAATAAGAAATTAATAATGATGAGGAGGAAAATATAAAAATGATATAGGTAACGTACGAGAGAAGTGAAAGGGTATATTTATTAATAAAACCAATACACACAATTCTCAGTATTCATGGTCACTCACCAAGTCTTTGTATGTGTGTGTGTATGTATGTATGTGTGTTACTACATGCATAAACCCTCACCCTCATATTTATCATAAAATTGTATAGTGACTGGCCTGTGATGTTGGTCCTCACTAAATTCAATTTTTTTTTTATTATTATTTATTATTTTTTTTTGTTGATGGGCGGATTTTTTTTTTTTTTTTTTTTTTTTGTAAGCCATCTTGACCTTCCAGAGTGTTTTTTTTTTTTTTTTTTTTTTTTTTTTTTTTTTTTTGTGTGTGTGTGTGTGTTGTGAGGTTTCAGTGGGAGTCAGGAGGTCAGTCAGTGTGTTAACATTCTGTACACACTTTAAGGCCTGTGTGTGTGTGTGTGTTGATCTTTTGTTTTACCTTTCCTCCTTGTTTTGTTTTCTTTATTCTTCCATTGATGTGAGTAAACATGACTGATGGTTTTATGATTATTTTAGTTTTATTAAAGGGAAGCCACGTCGTCCAAACATTATAATAATAGTGTGTTGCATAAGGACTTCTAACAGTGAGTGTCTGACGGCTTACACACACACACACACATACACACACACACACACACCTCTCTCATACCTCTGTCGCATAACAACCACACCTGACCTCACCTAAACCAATCTGACTTGGGGCTGAAATAATACTCAAACTCGAGCACACTTTGGGGGGAGAGGATACAAGGCCAGTCCACCCAACCCCAACCCCTCCCTCACCTCACCCTCCCTCTCTCACTAAGGAAATGTAGGTTGCTTTGTTGTTGTTGTGGTGGTGTTGTTAAATCTGTGTGACCCAGAACCATGGACGCGTCGGTCTGACCTCCTCCTCCTCCTCCTCCTTGATTATATTGATTGAGGTCTGTCTGGTCTTGGTCCCAGGCTTGATAGTGTTGGGTGTAGGTTAGTAGGTGGGTCGGTGTGGGTTTAATGATGATAGTGGGTGGTGTTGGAATATAGTTTGCTGATGTTAGTGGGTGTTGTTGGAACATGGTTTGCTGATGGTAGTGGGTGTTGGTGGGTGGTGGTGGAACATGGTTTGCTGATGATGGTGGGTGTTGGTGGGTGGTGGTGGAACATGGTTTGCTGATGATAGTGGGTGTTGGTGGGAACGTGTGGTAGTTATTCTTGTGTTGTGGGTTTGTTGGTAATAAATTTAAGTTGATTAATGTTATGGTAGAAGTTGGAGTCGTTATTAATGGGGTTATTGTTGTTGTTGTATTGGTCTGTTGTTAATGACTTGCTTGGGTTGTTATCGTGGTGGTGGTTGTTGTTGTTGTTGACCCAGATGAGATCCTCCCCTTTATGATTGCTTCAGAAATTGGGTTCACTACCGTACTTCCATCTTTGTGTGTGTGTGTGTGTGTAGGGAGGGAGGGTGCATGCGTGCGCGCGCGTATGGGCCTGCATATGCGTGTGACCCAGTTACCACACTCTTAGAACATACTGTACACAGACACACACGTATATTATTTCCCTCTGGACTCATTTTACATATATTTTTTCCCGTTGTATTTACAAAGGAAGCAATATTAAAAAGTATAGAAGCTTGAGGAATGGTTTGAGAACGAGCGTGTTAGTAAGAAGAGGATGGAGATTAAGTTATGTTGAAATGAAACAATTACTGATGAAAAACAAACGAATATAGACAGTGAAGAAGGAGAAGTTGGCTAGAGAACATTGTAGGAATGTTTTCACTAAGAACAAGCGGACACAAAACGACCCTATAACGAAAAATGTAAAGTAGAACATCAAGCGAAGGAATTATTAAAAAAACAACGAAAAGTAGGAAGTAGAATAGCGATGAGCAGACATTATGATAAAGCACAACTGAAGGCAGCATTTGAGAGAGAGAGAGAGAGAGAGAGAGAGAGAGAGAGAGAGAGAGAGAGAGAGAGAGAGAGAGAGAGAGAGAGAGAGAGAGAGAGAGAGAGAGTGACATACAGCTTTACTAATTATTGAACCTTGAGATATGAGGAAGAAACTGCTTGGGGTATCACTGCAGAACACCATTTTAAGAACTACTAAACAATGCCTTATTAGGAGATTGGTGCTTTGTGGGGGAAGTGATAAAATATGTTAATGTAATGGTAGTGGACGAGGGTGTGTGTGTGTGTGTGTGTGAGGCTCAGGGTAGGATGAGGTAGAGGTGTGTGTGTATGTATGAGGCTCAGGGTAGGATGAGGTAGAGGTAGGGGTGTGTGTGTGTGTGTGTGTGTGGTGAGTGCATGAGGCTGAGAGTGGGAGTGGGAGTGTGGAGTTGCAGCTGGCCTCCTGATCAATACCACCTAGTGATGACGCCTTTGTCTCCCTCTGGTCAGGTATACCACCACTGGGGGACCTACTTTCAAATTGGGTCATGCTTGCTTTACCTAGTTTCACCTGCTTAGTTAGACCTACTTATGGTATATAGTTTACACATATTAGTGTAATCAGACGTACTTCTTATAGTTACACTTGCATATTATTGTTTCAAGTGCTTCGTATTATAAGATTAAGCATTGAGTGTTAAAGCTTTAGAATATAATGTAACATAACATCATCCATTGAATATAAGTTCTCTTTGCCTCCATCCATTCTGCTTCAGGAAAAAACGGAAAGGAGTGCAAGGTCTCGCCGCCCTTGGATACCAAAGCTGTCAATATCATCGTAGACAAATACTGTATAGGCGGAAAATAGCTCATGTGAAGTAACCTGCATTATATATAAGAGATAGAAACAGTAGGAATATGCTGGTGTGGTCATAAACTGGTGGGAGGTAATTCCTATAAGGGAGTGAAGGGGATAATATGTGAGTGACCTTGTGGAGGTTGATGGAGGTATTATTGTATGTGGGTGGAGTATTTGGACATGGCCAAGATTATATTGTGGGAGGAAGAGATTGAGAAAGTGTTGCTGGTCGATCAGGAAGTAGGTAAACACTGATAGCCATATGGTTAGTTTATGAGTTTACATTCATCATCATATAACTTATACTAGTGATGCTTACATGTTTATATAGCAGAAGTCAAATGATTGATCCTATTAATTAATACTCGAGAATACAGGTAGCCTATATATCATGGTCATTAGGAAGTGATTGGTGAATAGGGCTACAATTCCTGTAATGTAGCAAATTAAGGTACATGTGATGTTTGAGGTGCTTATCGCTATGTGTGTGTGTGTATGTGGGTTTAAAGAGAACCATCATGGGTACATATTTACCACCAAGATCTTTATTACTTACACCTAAACTCTGGTGGACTGACTTGGCCCACTGAGTGATGTCTGTCTGTCACTGATTACGTAATGAACCCAACTTACTGATAACATAATATACTCAAGTAGTTTATAGTGTTGGAATAGACACACACACGGGAACAAATTAATATATTATATACCGGTAATACCTTGACAAGTTTGAAGATCATGAACATTTTACCCAGTCTGGTAACGTAGGAAATTATCATCATAGACATAAAAAAATCGGTCATATTTGCATCAGGAAATGTAAATAGAAACAGGTGTCATTGACTTAACTTACTGGGACCATATTATTTACTCGTGTATGTTGTGAGGAAAACTAAAGGCCAACACAACAGATTCCTTCAAATTATATCACAAAACAAACAGATCCCATATTGACTTACTTCTAGGGACCATATTATTTGCTCGTGTATGTTGTGAGGAAAACTAAATGCCAACACAACAGCAACAGATTTCAAATTATATCATAAAACAGTTAGACCCCACATTCGTTGTCAATTTCCCTGAACAGTTTGGAGTAAGGAATCAATATCACCAATTCCTCCACACACAATAACAGATGGCCCCCTCACTCCATTTTAAGGACCCTGTGATGTAGTCTGAATATTGGAGGTTAGCGAGTCCTTCAAATATTACCACGAAACATCACCTATATGGAAAGAGATTGTTTCATGACATAGTTAGGAGGAACCAGAAGTCTCCAATTTTCATACACGATGATGGTTGAACTCACTACTCAGGTGTTGTTGGTTCTTAGGAAAGTAAACAGTGACTCGGTTGTTGTTACTCAGTGCTTGGAAATCGGATCGACATTGTGGACGTAGAGAATCTGTAACATTTTTATTAGAACACCACGTGATGGAAACTGGTGTGTGTGTGTGTGTGTATGTTTGGCAAGTGATTCATGTTTGTGGTGTAAAGTCTATAATCTTTTTTTTTTGTCTCCTTACTTCCTTTAATGATTAGTGCTGGCAGGAGTTGTAATATTTATATACTGTAGCTTGTGTGTTTTGTCAATCATAAATTTGATTTAAAACAATTCCTCAGTATTGTTTGTATAAAAATAGTGCCTTCGTGTTGTGTGTGTGTGTTACGTTACGTACCCACACACACACACACACACAATGTTTGTATTCCTCATATTTGTTTTGGTAGAGAAAGGAAAATAGACTCCGAAATTTGTATAGATATATGTAAAGCAAACATAAATACAATCCTGTTTGTATTCGTCATTAGTTTCTGTTTTGGTAGAGAATGGAAGATCGACTCCTAATATTGTCATAGGCCTAATATAAGTACTGTGTTGGGTGCCTATCTCGCCCATGAAGCTTGACTTGATATGGTATTTGTTTGGTTGTTAATTAATAGAGGAAGATTGACTCCCCTAAACTGTTATAGATTTATGTACAATAAGTATATAATTATATAGTGTGTTGTGTTATGTCCCATCCTCGAACCACCAATAAGTATATATATAGTGTGTTGTGTTGTGTTGTGTTGTGTTGTGTTGTGTTGTGTGTTGAGTCCCATCCTCGAACCAACCCCCATGATGTTTGTCTGTTTATAGCATTGGTTTGGTAATTAATGTGTAATCATAAGTATGTTACTGATAAGACCAACACTCATTGCCTCTTGACATTTATCACCCCATGGCGTCCCAACAGCAGCACACACACACACACGCACACTCACTCACTCACTCACTCACTCAGTCACACTCACTCACTCAGTCACACTCACTCACTCAGTCACACTCACTCACTCAGTCACACTCACTCACTCACACTCACTCACTCACACTCACTCACTCACTCACAATCTCACTCACAATCTCACTCACAATCTCACACACACACACACACACACACACACACACACACACACACACACACACACACTCTCTCTCTCTCTCTCTCTCTCTCTCTCTCTCTCTCAGCAGCTTCGACTCGATATATAGGTCAGTATTTCTTCTGCCAATTTAGGCTGGTTATTGGATTTTATGAACACGATAGATGGGACCTTTGCCATTTTGTTTAATAATGTTGGAGTATTAGTATTGAGTTATGATTCAAGAAAAAGAAGAAATATTGAGTTATGATTCAAGAGAAATAAACACACACTAACAGACGTGGTTTCTTCTCGTCATAGACAATCACGTCAGAGTAATTCCTCCAATCCAATTAGGAGTTATGATTAGTATACAGAATAATCATCATCCCTATCTATGTATTATCATCTTCACACAAAATTATACATTAAGGTGTTTTTTTTTTTGTGTGGTACATTTGAGTGCATTGATTCCTCCAAAGTATGCCAGGAAACAGGACCAGATGAACACAAATAATGGTGTTCTGTTGCTTAGGATAGTTTGGAGGATTCAGTTGCTCCAGATTTACCAACACAAAACTTCCCCCTCACTTAATACCTGAATATTACACTTGACTACTGTGGGTAAATGGTGGTGACGCTCGTATATATAATGGTAATGATAATAACAACAACAACAACAACAACACTGCTACTTTAGACTCTTCCCCTCACTCCCTCTCTTACTCCCTCCCTCACTCCCTCCCTGGCACTGATAGCATGATGGCTGACTCATGTGTGATAACCTCCCCCCCCCCCCCCCCCCCTCTCTCTCTCTCTCTCTCTCTCTCTCTCTCTCTCTCTCTCTCTCTCTCTCTCTCTCTCTCTCTCTCATAATAACACTTACAATATTTTAGTTAATTTATCGTATAGTAATGTGTGATTATTTTGTATTTAGTTTAATATTCATATTCATGTATATAATTTATAAGTCTTTCTGCGTTGCAAGTGTTCAGTCAGTGCGGTCATACTTGAACAAGGGTATATACGCACTTGAATTGATTTGTATGTGTGTATGTGTATGTGTTCTTGTACGCGTGCGTTCTTGTGTGTGTGTGTGCGTTCTTGTGTGTGTGTTCTTGTGTGTCTGCGTTCTTGTGTGTGTGTGTGTGTTGTTTCATTCTAGGGCTCCTCTCCATTGTTACCGTTGCCTCTAGTAGTTCCGGGCCCGAGGGGGTGTGGGGGGAGGGGGGTCAGGTCGATAGGATGGTTACTTTTTTTTTTATCAATGGGAAAGGGAGGGAGGAAAAATTCTAAACCTCCACCAACTCACACACCCTCCCCCCCCTTTTTTTTTTTAATATCGATATCGTTATTAGTTTTTTTTTCTCGTATTCGTTTTTTTTTTTTTTTTCGTATTCGTCTTTTTTTTTTTTTTTCTCGACTTGATTTTGCAATTTTTTTTTTTTTTTTACATTCTACAATAGTTGTGTAATTTACTAGAATATTTTCCAAACAACGTAACAGCATATTATATTGGGTGATGTTAGGGAATAAGTATATATCATTTGCTTCACAGACTAGGACGTGTAAAGTGTACAAAATGAGGTGTGTGTGTGTGTGTGTGTGTGAAGTGAGTTACATGTAGAGGATGTAGAGTACAGGATGTTTATCTACTTGTGTGTGTGGATGTGTAGGTGTGTACAAGTGCGTTTCTATATTATATTCATAACTAAAATACAAATTGAAGATATTTTGTAACTTTCCCCATAAACCCCCAAAGAGAATAATGTTTGCTCGAGTGAATTATTGAGTGGTAAACAGAAAGAACATTACTGCACATGTGTAGTGTCGACAAGCCAAGGTCTCGCTCAACATATCTTGACCAAAAACATATACAGTAAATCCCTGTGTGAAGCTGTATGACTTTAAACCTATTTATATTTCAGGCACAACCCAGTGTAAAGGCGTCTTAATACTGTGATATATTAGTGTGTAAGTGCTCGGAGTTGTGATCAAAACAAAAGTGTGGACTTGATTGACGATATATTAATGGATCCCAGAGCCAGACAAGAGACAACAGTGTGTGTGTGTGGGTGTGTTGTGTTGGTGAGAGGAGGGAGGGTTGTTGTAGGTGTGATATAACAACTTGGTACCGTATACTCCCTACCGTATTCACCTTTTTTTTTAGGGGGGGAGTGACAATACCAGTTTTGTGTTGTTTGTGGTTACGTTGTGGTGTTTGTTTGCTACTGTTCCTTCCTTCCTTCCTACCAACATTCACGAGGTGGTGGTGTTTTTATCCAGGAAGTGAGTGTATATTCCGCTGGAGAGTCAACCTCATCCTCTGCCTTGTGAATGTAATTGGTGGGAGAGGAAAGTAGTAGTAGTAGTTATTGTGTGTGTATGTGTGAGTGAACTCAGTGCCACGTTACCAGGAAGTGTGTGGGATCTTCCAGCAGGGGATATCAGATTATACTAAATAACATTAGTGACACAGTGAAGCCGAGGAGGAGTGGTGAGGCCCCGCCCTTTGCCCAGACGTTGTGGGGATACCAAATAAATCCTTGGATAACATTTAGACGACGAGGAGTATAGTGTTGTTACCCATCTACGCCCCCGCCACGCCTTGTCCTGCTCAGCTCCTGGTGAGAGGTCGCGGGCGTGTGGTGAGCGCTGATGCTGGCCGCCGCCCGGGGTGCCACAGGCCCCACAGCCCCTACCCCTGCCTCCGCCATGCCAGAACCACGCCCACACCCACACAAGGTCCACCTCCAACATGGACCTGCCAGGTTCCACAAGCCATGGTATAATGCCAACTGGGTAAGTCATCAAGTTTCATCTACAGTACAGGTATGAGGGAGTTCAGTTTGGGACCCAACGACAATCTACAAATAATTATGAGTTTTAATTTTCCATGATTGCAGATATTTTTGGGGTCAAGTGAGAGTCTATAATACTGGTTTCCCGGTGAAGAAAGTACACTTTACTTTTTATGTTACGAAATTTAATGACAAACAAAAAGCTAAATCCTAAGTAAAATTGCAGAGGGAGATTAATAATTATTATTCACCGTGACTGGTGGAAATTGGTGGCGAGGGAAACTAGATCAAGCTTCCTTCCTGCAAGTCCTACGCTGAGCTGAAGGAAGGTAACTTAATGATGTGTGGAGAAAACTAGGTCATATGCTGGGGTTTACAGAGGTCACCATTAACTTTAATGTCTTTCTGAAAACTAATATACAGTATTATGAATAATGCTGTTATACGCAATTGACACATGTTGCTATCTTTATTTAGTGTGGGTCCAAATTCTAAGTGAGTGTGTGTGTGCGTTTGTTGTTGTGTCTGTGTGGTGTGTGTTGTTGTGTCTGTGTGTGGTGTGTGTTGTTGTGTTTGTTGTTATGTCTGTGTCGTGTGTTTGGTTGATGTGTCTGTCGTGTATGTTGTTGATGTGTATGTGTCTTGTCGTGTGTTGTCTTCAGCATACATGATGAGCCAAACACATCCCATTAACAGATAACACATGTATAGTAGTCATTTGTCTTGGCTGTACTGTACCTTGCTCTTTTAACTTTTGGAACCTGTAGTAAGGCATACAATAGAGGCAAGTATTATTGAAGTTGTAAACATAGAGAACATAATAAGTATTGTGTAACCTATACCTATAGTTTGATGAATTATATTGAAACGTGAATACACAACACACACATGGGATGGTAAACAGTTTCCTTTCTTTGGTAACAGTGGTAGGTCAGAGTAATAACCACAGTGGAGATAATGATAGAGTTGGTGATGTGAGTACAACAGGGTGACACTAGTAGTTGGAGTATAGTGACAAGGGTGGTGGTGGTGGTGGTGATTGTTGGAGTAGGCTAGTGGCAGTGACAATGGTGGTGGTGCATGGTTGGAATAGTAGCAGTGACGGTGGTTGGAGTAGTGGCAGTGACGGTGGTGGTGGTGGTGGTGGTTGGAGTAGTGGCAGTGACGGTGGTGGTGGTGGTGGTGGTTGGAGTAGTGGCAGTGACGGTGGTGGTGGTGGTGGTGGTTGGAGTAGTGGCAGTGACAGTGGTAGTGGTTGTAGGAGTGGCAGTGACGGTGGTAGTGGTTGTAGGAGTGGCAGTGACGGTGGTGATGGTGTTGGTGGCAAGGCAATAATTACGAGGGGATGGGGTCGTCACGGTGGTTGACTCAACATCGCCCCTCCCTCTCTTTCTTTTCGCCTCTCACTTCCTCAAAACTTGGGTTGTACTTTTGGAATATTCAATGACCTCATATTCGCTGTCAGTATCATACCCGGCTTAATTATATAGTGTTTTTATTTTTTCAGCAAATATACAGTTACGGGAACATTCTTTACTAAATTGTAATGATGTTAATACGATAGAGTTGAGGATGAAAAGGATACCTGGTTTGATACATAAATCTATAATCTTTTCTATGTTAAATTTGGAGGTAGGAATGTGTTGATTTGGTAATGTGGAAATGTTATAGTTAAGACATGTGTGGATATGTGCCTGAGTAGTAGAAAGACGTGTGTGGATATGTGCCTGAGTAGTAGAGTTAGTTTAGTGAAGGTTACTATTGTCTCTTACTCAACCAACTTAATCCTCAACACCTGTGGTATTTCCTGTTTCTACATTCCTTACATCTTCCTCACCTCGGCCACTCCCCCATCCCCTTCTCCCATCCCCCTCTCCCATCCCCCTCTCCCATCCCCCTCTCCCATCCCCCTCTCCCATCCCCCTCTCCCATCCCCCTCTCCCATCCCCTTCTCCTTCCCTCTCTCTCTCACTCACTCACTCACTCTCACTCTTCTTCCTTCCAGCTTATGTACTTTTCGGCCACTCTTGCTAATACGTTCATCTTCCTTCGTTTCTTTTTTATTTTTACCTTCCCTTTGATAGTTCACTACACTTCTCAACTCAACACACTCTTCCCAGTTCACCACTTCTCTTCCCAGTTCACCACTTCTCTTCCCAGTTCACCACTTCTCTTCCCAGTTCACCACAGTCTTCCCAGTTAATTGTCACTTTAGCCCACATATACTTTATATTCACCACACACACGTCACGTCTCAGCTCACTACCATCACCACCACTACCACCACCACCACCACCATCACTATTACAGCCAACACAGTCTGTCCATCTCGTTCATTGCGTGACGCCAATTTTGAACTGGTTGTGTCAAGTTGGTCCACAATACTTACCCCACTGACTCATCGCTATAGTTCTCCCACTTAACTTACTCTCTGCCTGGTGTTCTGTTGCTTGGAATAGTTTGGAGGATTCAGTTGCTCCAGATTTACCAACACAAAACTTCCCCCTTAAT
>JAWZYT010001332.1:97500-110000 GCA_034508575.1 Petrolisthes manimaculis | reverse complement strand
AGACTGTATGTATGACTGTGGTTTGATGAAGTTACGAGTGATCTGGGATGTGTTTCGGTGTGATTGTTTGTGTTTATATATAAGAAGGAGAGGAGAAGGACCATGTGATAGATATACAAGTTAATTAACGATATATTTGGATGTGTTAGTGATGATGGTGATGTGGAAAAGAGAGAGAGAGAGAGAGAGAGAGAGAGAGAGAGAGAGAGAGAGAGAGGGTGAGGTGGGGGGTGGGGGGAGTGAAGGGACCACAAGATGCACTCGGGTTAAAGATGTGCTGGTGTTAGGTATACAGTGACCCCGGCTGGCACACTCACCCAGTTACCTCTCTCTCTCTCTCTCTCTGCTGCTGCTGCTTCCTTACTTAACACTATATCACCACCACTATTACTATCACTACCACCACCAGTACTATTATCATCACTACCACCACTACTATTATTATGACCATTACCACTACTACTACTATCACTACCACCACCACTATCACTACCACCACCACTATCACTACCACCACCACTATCACTACCACCACCACCACTATCACTACCACCACCACCACTATATCTACCACCACCACCACCATCACTACCACCACCACCACCATCACTACCACTACCTTCACTACCACCACCACTATCACTGACACCACCACCAAAGAAAGTTGATAAAAATATCTTCATGCTTTCTTGTATGTAGGAAAAAAAGAGAGTATGGGATGGGAAAGGAAGATGTACAGTAGTTGATTATGTTGGGTGGAGATTAAAAGACAGTAGCCTACATGGGGAAGGTGATAGGAATATGAGAAGGGAAATAAGAAGTACGAATGATAGGTGTAGAATCAGATAAAGAATTGGAAGAACAGAAACGTGGGACAAGGAGGAGTTAGGGAGGGAGGGTGAAAATTGAAGTGGATGGAAATGAGGGAGGAAAGTGGAAGGGAAGAAGAGGAAAGTGGAGGGGGAAGATGAGATGATAGTGATCAGGAGGAGGAAGTTGAATTAGGAATATATAATTAAAATTGTGCAGAGAAAGATTGGTGAAGTGAGAGAAATTGTACATATAAGAGGACATTGATGTAAAATGTATTATTATAATTTATTAATGAATAGGATGAGGAAGGAGATTAAGAAGGAAGCAGACGAGGAATAGAAATAAAGGGATAAAATAATGAATATGATGAAGAGGGAAGTAAATAAGGAATAGGAGGAAGTGGATACTAATAGAGTAAGATTATTGGAATGAGGAAGAAGACAGACAGAGAGAGAGTGAGGAAGAGGAAGGAAGTATTGGTGGCGGCAGCAGCAATGACTGTCTGGACGTGTGTGTGTGTGTGTGTGATCAGACCAAAGGAGGAGAGAGGAAGTGAGAATAAGAGAGAGAGAGAGAGAGAGAGAGAGAGAGAGAGAGAGAGAGAGAGAGAGAGAGAGAGAGAGATATGTGTATGTATGTGTGAGAGGGGGGAGGGGGCAACGATAGGAAAGTTGGAAAAGGAATGGTGGGAAGAATGTGTGAAGAGAGTGATGTGGTTGGTGTGTTTTGTTTGTATGTCTCAATGTCCCCCAAGTGTGTCTGGGGGGGGAGGAGAGGAGAAAGTATGAGGAAGGTCGTGGATAGAGAGAGAGGGACGAAGGGAGTAGTAGTGAAGAACAGGAGTCGATTAATTAAGTAAAGAGGAGATGGGTACCATACTTAGGGAAAGGATGCGAGTGTGGGTGTAGGACAGGTGAGTGTAGGTGCATGGTGGAGAGTGAGTGGTGGTGGTGAAGGTGGAGACTATTGGTAGTCCCACATTCCAGGTTTGGCAGCTTGCCAGTAAAGCCCTCGTACCATTTTATGAATGAAGTGGTGGTAGGAGGCCCCCGTGTTTGTATCTGGTCCTCACATCAGTATACCAACACTTCCTTACAACAATATCACTAATACATTTATACAACATATGGCCCAACTTTAATACCACAGTCATGAGTCACAATTCTATGCCTAACCAAAACAAACTAAGTTGACTTTACTCAAGACATTAAAAGTATATGAAGGAAGACGCCACTTGGGTTAAATGTAACTGGTCGGTATGATTAGGAAAGTTTATATATATATATAATTCATTACCTGCCTCTAGCCATCCTACTCATAACCACCCACAGACAACAACAACAACATAGAGACAAACATAAACTAGAGAACAGGTGTGTTTTCATTATTAATATTCACCTTGGTACACCTGACACGTGTTGACCTCTTCACTCCCGACAGACGAGATATAGATTTATAATTTTCCAGTGAGAGACAGACACATATGGTATATAATTACATTTGCACCGAGACAGACTGACAATAATACACAACAATTGCCAGAAACGCCATCTACTGGGATGAAACACACACACACACACACACACAGAAAAAAGTAAGTATGTAAGAGGAAGGAATGTGAAATGAAGGGAGTCCCGGTGGTATACAATAACATCCTTCTGTTCTCTAATAACATCCTTCTTCACTCCACAACCACAATTACCTTCCTTCATGTCAGGGTAAGGGTTCACCTCCTCTATCTTATCTACAGATTTAACTCATGCCCTACCTAATTCTCTACCTTCCTCCCTACCCAATTCTCTACCTTCCTCCCTACCCAATTCTGTACCCTCCTCCCTACCCAATTCTCTGCTTTCCTCCCTTCCCAATTCTGTACCCTCCTCCCATTCTCCTGTCTGTCTGCCGCCCCCTTCTCTCCCATCCTCCTCACCATTTTCTTCCACCCCCTTTTTACCCACATGCCTACACAATATAGTAGATGAACACTTAGCCAAACATTGGTTCACTCAATCAGGTAACTTGTAACCAGTATATTCCTTTGTATCGATCCTTTTCTGGTTGATGCGGAGACATGTGCACTATAAACCTGTTGTAATATCTAATTGAAAGTATCAAATGCATGTTATACGTTATAGCAATCACTTTATCTTCATCGTTTGATCCCACTCGGTTTCTTGTTTCAAAATGATTTGTGTACTTTGTGATACAGAGTTAAGAACCAGGATGAATACCAAGCCAGATAGAGAGGGGGAAATGAAGAGAGGGGAGGTGTGTTGGGGTAGTGAGTGAATGCATGTACTGTATTGTGTTGCGTTGTGTGAAGTAGAGTATGTGTGGGTTAGTACAGATAGAGGTGGGTTTATCCGTGTGTGGTGCGTGAAGATAACACTGTACTCACTCAGCACTTGGGTAAGGGGTTGGGGAGGGAGGGATCAACTGGTGGGGCAGTGAGACTGGGAAGCTGATAAGGACCCGTGTGGATGGCAGTAGTAAACCAACCAACCAACCAACCAGAGAAGAGAAGGAATGAGATGGAAGGTCTGCCTGTATGTACAGTCTTTTCCATTGCAGCGTTAGTTCATCACTCCAGCATTACCGATCCATGTAACCCACAAGGTTATGAACCTCCAGTATCGTTGACTTTAGTATTGAAACACATACCAGTATGAGTTAGTGGAAGGTAGTGGGGGCCTTGGGTATGGTATAGTGTTGTATGGACATTATATAGTAGTCTTATAATTTAGTACAGTATTACATACAACACCACACCATTCCCAAGCCTATACCCCTTCATTACCCTCCCCCCTACTAGCTGTGGCATGTGTCTCAGATATACAAGTCTAAACTGTGGGTTCAAACCATGTAGGGTACACACATTGACAACGCTGGAGTGATGAACGTGGCAGTGGAAGAAACTGTACCGTACTGTACAGTAAATGTTGAAGGGACCTGGATCAATACAGAGAGGTGGAGGAGGGGGATCTGAGGGAGGGAGGGAGGGGGATGAGGAAGAGCGGGGGGAATGGATGGTGGAAAACAGTGGGAAAGAACGAGGAAAAGAGGCATGAGGAAAGGGCAATAGGAGAAAGATCAGTAGGGAAGAGGAATGGGAATCAGAAGGAAAGAAAAATAGGTGAGATTAAAGACAGAAAGCCTACCGGTAGTCAAACCTGTAGCACTGATGTAATTAGTATTATCAGTTAAAGAAATAAATTTAAGATTGATTACTAGCCACCACTTGTTGACTGTATCTTATTTACCCTTACTAACTTATACTGTACTCATGATTTGTTGCTATATTATCTTTGCTTATACACACACACACACACACACACACACACTTATAGCAACACTTTCTTCCTTCTTCCCCTCATGAGAGAAGTGGAGAGGAAGGGAAAAGTTTGTAGGGAGTTAGGAGCGGTAGGTACTCCCCACAGAAACATCCTCCACCAACCAAAGCGGATTATTGGGGGAAGTTGTGTAGTGTTATGGGTCGTGTTGTGTGTCCCCCATGAGACTGTCTGTGTGTATATACCTGTTATGTGTTGTGTGTCTCATCGTTCCCCATGTTATCCTAACCCTATATACATAAACTATAATTAACCTATAGTTTAGCTAAACCCAATTTCTCATTAGTATAACCCATTTCTTCGTTCGCCCTTCACTTTTATTCCCCATTCAGATAAACTCACTCCTTTTATTACATTCACTCATTTCCTGGTCAAACTCACTCTACTCACACTCTTCATTCACTCTACCTCAACTATTGTACATTTACACTTATTTTTCATTCACTCTCCCTCAACTATTGTACATTATTTTACACTCACTTTTCATTCACTCCCTCAATTATTGTACATTTACACATTCACTCTTCCTCACCCTAATCACTCCCACTCTACCTATTGATTTACACTCGCTCTTCCTCCCTCTCTATTCACACACACTCACTCACTCTCACTGTTGCTCACCATTCACATTCACTCACGTCCCTCCCCTTCTCCCCTCCTCTCTACCCCCCCCCCCCGCCCCCCCCCCGTGACCCACAGACCCACACCGGAAAACGTGGTTATCTCCCATCTCCAATAACACCGCTTCGCTCAATCCCTCTATACATTTCCACAGCAGGCCATTTATAAACCCTCCATTTTTTTTGTATATATATACTGTACTGTATTACCATCATGTATAATCGGACGAACGATAGATATATGAGGAAGGATGGAACGAATGGCATATAAAGGAAGAAAAGACAATAGGAAAGAATTAAGGGTTGTCGGTAGAATGAAGACACTAACGTTGGACTTTGAAAGGAAAAACCGTAGGAAGGGAGAGAAAAATAATGAAAGGTGGGAGAGAAGAGGTACAGTGATGTGAAGTTATATAATGAGAGATGAGGGATGGAGATGATGATAATGGTACAATCTGCATCATCCCTTGTAAACTTTGATCATTCTTTCATTACCCATAGTTACCACACCTTATCCCTCCATTCACAATCTCACTTCTCTCATTTTCATTCAAAAATACGTAATACTCTTTCGCATTTACAGTTTGTCATTAGCGATATTTTAGTATTGAATAATTGGGTATAGTTTTCAACAATTGTTTTTCAATGTAAAATATGAATCTCGATATAATTCTGTGTAATTGATTTTTTACATTTTTCATTAGAGGTATTTTAGTATTGAATTAATTTACATAGTTTTTAATAATTGTTTTTCAATGTAAATATGAATTTTGATATAATTCTGTGTGTAATTGATTTTTTAAGTATATATTTTTTTATTCCATAATTATTAATGTATCGTGTTATGACTCGTCACGTTTTGTTGTTGTGTTCATGTTGAGTTTGTCCCTGAGTTAAGTCATTGACGTCATCACCAGTTCTTTACACGTATAGGCTATATCTCTTTCACACAGGCACACTTTCTACATCATAATTGCTTTCACCTCCTTCCTTCTCCTTCGTCGCTTCCAGCTCTCTTTCCTTACCCCAACCAACATCACTTTTTCTCTCCTTTCCTCCCCTAATCCCAATTCGGTCACTCACACACTCACTTCTCCTTTCTCTCTCTCTGCCATCTTGTTACATTCCCTCTATCTATCTTTTATCTCTCCCATGCATGTTACTCCCCTCCTCCTGTTCTATCTCTACCATCTCACCTCTTCCCTGTAGTAGGTTGGTTCGTGACGTGAGCAAGTTAGTGACGTGAACCTAACCTAACCTCAGCCACCACCAAACAAGGAACAACACAATACACAATGGTATAGATAGTGGACAGGTTAGGTTGTTATTGTTGTTGGTGCATCGGTGGTGTTATTGTCCTTACCTTTCACTTCCAACTCTGTCTTTCCTTTCTTGCTATATATCTCCCATTCTCCTCTCCATTCCTCTTTTTTCTGTTCCCTAGCTCCTTTCCTTCCTCTATTTCCACCTTGTTTTATGTCTCCCTTTACTTCCAACTCTGTCTTTCCTTTCTTGCTACTATATATCTCTCATTCTCTATCTCGTCTTATTTCACACCCCACCTTGTCCTTATTTACATCAAACTTCTTTTATATATATTTCAGAGTACTTCTAGTCTGACGTGTGCCCTTCATCTTTGTATTGTCATGTTGTTTTGTCTTGTCATCTCATCTTACCTTGCTTCAACCACACCTGATGTTTCCTTACGTCATTAGTATTGTCCCCCACACCTCAATGTTAATAAAGATTTGTTTTCTCTCCTTTTCTTCTTTTCTCGTTTCGTTTCTCTTCTCTCCTCTCTTCTCTGCTCCTCTCTTTTCTCCTCCTCTCTTTTCTCCTCCTCTTCTCTCCTCCTCCTCTTCTCTCCTCCTCCTCTTCTCTCCTCCTCCTCTTCTTCTCTCCTCTTCTTTTCCTTCTCTTTTTTCTAGTTTCTCGTTTCGTTTCTCTTCTTTTTTTTTACACAAACATATTCAATCTGCTTCGCACTTTTCCCCCGCGACCTCACACCACCTACTTATACTGCGTTGACGTCAGCACTATACCAGCCCTCACTAGATGCCTCACACACACACACACACACACACACACACACACACACACACACACACACAACTGGAGGAAGAGATGGTAGTGTGATTGTGTAGATGGTATGGGTGGATAATGTTCACTTCCTGTAGTCAAATTATATACACTATAGTTATAAATTTGACGACCCCTAATGTCAGTGAATTTTGGGCGGGGAGTGAATGTGTGTGTGCGACCGTGGATGAGGAAGTGAATGAGGATTAGGATGGAGTAGGGAAGAGGAGCTGAAGAGAGTGGAGTGTGGGAATGAGGATGGAGGATGGTTGTAAATGGAGTAGGGAAGAGGAGCTGAAGTGAGTGGAGTGTGGGAATGAGGATGGAGGATGGTTGTAAATGGAGTAGGGAAGAGGAGCTGAAGTGAGTGGAGTGTGGAAATGAGGAAGAATGAGGAAAGGTGGATATAAAATAGAGTAGTGAAGTGAAGGGAACGTGGTTGAAGTAGTGTGGAGGTGCAGTTTCTTCCCTCATATTCTGGAAGGTGGAAGGTGGTGGTGGAATAATCTCATCTACAGAATATAAGTTAACTCTTTTTGTAAATGCAAGGATGGAGGGAGTACTGTACATTAAAAAAAAACATTGAATTACCCTATATA
The DNA here is from genome assembly GCA_034508575.1 of Petrolisthes manimaculis. NCBI lineage: Eukaryota > Metazoa > Arthropoda > Malacostraca > Decapoda > Porcellanidae > Petrolisthes > Petrolisthes manimaculis. Next base: position 102,539 of record JAWZYT010001332.1, on the reverse strand, counting down.
CTTGAAATGTTAATGTTGTACCTGAAGGTTAATTTAGTTCTCTGTAGTGGATTCATAAACCAGGTTACAACAAGACTTTATGATTAAGTTGATGTTAACACTTCCTACTTAAAAAATTATAACACATTTTAAATTTACGATTTTTGACCCCCGTCCTTTTCAGTTGCTTTCCTGAAATAATTTTGAAACTGAGGTGAAGATAGTTATCAGTGGTGTGTGTGTGTGTGTGTGTGTGTGTGTGTGTGTGTGTGTGTGTGTGTGTGTGTGTATTGGTAAAAGCGACAGTGTTCCCCAAGCGTCCTATGCTACTAGTGTGTGTGTGTGTGTGTGGAAATAGTGACCATTGTTGTGTTGAAGATGGTGAAGCTTGGCCACACAATGCTCACTGGGCTTTTGTCACGTCTTGGTGGTGGTGTGTTGTGTGATGATGATGGTGATGATGATTGTGATGTTTGTCGTGCTGGTGTTGGTGGTGGTGTTGGTGATAGTCGTGGTGGTGTTGATGGTGATAGTCGTGGTGGTGTTGATGGTGATGATTGTGTTGGTGGTGATGGCGTTGATGGGGGTGGTGTTGATGGTGATGGTGGTGAGATGGTGTAACATGAGACGGTAGGTATCCTGTGAAGAAAACCGGGGAGTGAGTCACGCACCTGTACCCACTCTCTCCCTTCATATCTCTCTCTCTCTCTCTCTCTCTCTCTCTCTCTCTCTCTCTCTCTCTCTCTCTCTCTCTCTCTCTCTCTCTCTCTCTCTCTCTCTCTCTCTCTCTCTCTCTCTCTCTCTCTCTCTCTCTCTCTCTCTCTCTCTCTCTCTCTCTCTCTCTCTTCTACATACCTTCTTTTCGATGGCCTTACCTCTGCCACATCCATCCCACACTTCCTCATCTGTCCTTCCTTATCCAGGCTCTCTGTGTGTCACCTGGCCTTCCCTCCCTCCCTCGTCCCCCCCCCCCCATGCCCCCTGCCACACCTGTTCCTGCACCAATGGTAGGTAGGTCTCACTTCTCTTGTCTCAGTCTCCATCTCTCACTATCATCCTTATTACTTACTTATTCTTCATCTCTCTCTCACTTCCTTCTTAACACCCCTTCCTCCATCTGTTCTTACTTTCTTCCCTACCGTTCTACACACACACACACACACACACACACACACACACACACACACACACACACACACACACACACACACACACACACACACAGCGATCCACCCCACCTCTCACACTAATTTCACTGGGGAGTAAAATTGCCTCCAAGAATACCTTAACTATTTCTGTGTGGGGGAGGAGGAGGAGGAGGAGTTGTTGTGGTATTCTGGGAAAACGTTCGTGAAATATTTTAGTGAAGAAAGACGCTCATCAGAGAAATAAAATATATTCCTTGTGTCCCTTCCTGAGGCAGTTATGTTATACGGTTTTAATTTTTTCTTAGTTTGAACGCATTTTATTATTTATGCCATTTATTATCTATGTACTGACAGTAGGGGTTACAAAAATAATAATATCAATTGACCCAAATATCACATATGATAATGGGTAAAAGAAATTGATAATAACAAAATAAAACTACAATGAAAACAAAATGATAAAACAAAATACTGCAGCATATCATCCACCACAGCCAATAATACTCTTGGACCGCTTCCCACTCGGCCAAAAATAAACAAAAGACGATATTAGAGGGAGGAAAAACAACACATTAAATATTGCAGCTGAAAACTCATCAAAACAGGTGGTGGTGGTGGTGGTGGTGAGGAAGAGAGAGGATAGGTAAGTGGAAGACTGTTGGTGTTGGTGGTGATGGGATGGATAGAAATGGCTGTGGTGGTAATCGTTGTGGTAGAGTAGTGGTGGTGGTGGTGGTGGTAGTGTGTAGAAAAAGCTGTGGTGGTGATTGTTGTGGTAGAGGTACTGGTGGTGGAAAAGAATGGAAAAGTGGATGGCTGTGATGGTGAAAGAGACAGGTATAAAGAGGGTACGATGCCCCCACACACCTCAACACCACACAACACACAACCAACCAACTGTCCACCACCACCATCACCACATAACCACCACCACCATCACCACCATCACCACTGCCAACATTTCTCTTGGCCTTGGTCCCAGGTTACCTTGCCACTAGTGCACGCCGCGCCCTGTCACCCCTTCTCACTCACTCTGTATGTATGTATGTACCCCACTTCACTTCACCCTGGCAGGCAGACAAACAGACAGACCTCTCGTATATGGTGACCTTGCATACCCTCGTGTTTGTGTAGTTTGACCTTGCATACCCTCGTGTTTGTTTATGGTTGAAGGAAAGAGGGTGGGATGGAGAGGGGGAGGAAGTATGTAGGAAAATATACAACAGGTGGAAAATGAGTGAAAGGGAGAGCATACGATAGGGAAGGAATTGTAGAGGAAACTAGACGCAACATTGAAGAGAGGGATAAAACACAGGATGGAGAACGGAAAAATAAACAGGAAAACAAAAAAAAAAAGGTAAGAAAGGAAAAAAATGAAAAGAAAGGAAGGACAGTCAAGGCAAGAGTACACACACACACACACACACACACACACACACACCTTTTTCATCATAAAGTACCTAATTCCTATTCCCTCGATTCGGTGTTCTAAACAATGCCAGCCAACAAGAACATCAACAACTACTTCAAAGGGATCTATCTATATATGGCATTTGTATTGCCTGGAGGAGTTTAAGGACCTCTTCCCTTCCCACTCTCACTCCTACCTTTCTTACCCTCTTCCAATCCTACTGTGCCGTTCTCTCCATTCTTCCACTCCTACAGTATATCCTCTTCCCTCCCTCAGTGCCATGTCAACTCCCACTCCCGCGTCCCGTTTCGCTTTTGTTTCTCTACCATTGTTCCAGAAGTGTATTGTTGACAGTGTGCAATATTGCCACGGCCCAATGTTTACCAGTTAGCGAGTTGAATATATCTTGAATGACGTCGTTCTCCATAAATATCCCCCTTTTTTTTCTCTGATACACGGGAATGACCCCAACTTTCTGTAGTTTATCTTATTAATGGGGATAGATACCGTATAAAATTATATACTTTGGGTTAGGCAAAATCAGGTCATATTAATTTTATACTGGTAATGTCATGTGGGTCAAGTCAGGTTAGGTTACGGTACTTATAGGATTACGTTATAGTTATTATTAAAATAGATAAGTTTTGAGAATGACAGGCAAGTTGGACCGGGTTAAAGTTTTAGTGTGAATGTAAATCCCATTAAAGTAAGAAACTGAGGATTGACAATGATGTGAATCCTTAATTAATTGAAAGAGTAAACACAAACAAACACTTTATTTCCCACGAGACTTAGGGGAATAATATGGTAGCTGTTATCAGGAAAGACCTTGGAAGGGGAAACACGGCAAATATTCCCTTGCTTCAAGAGGGACGGGAATAGACGACACTTTCTCCCCTCAGATACCCACTTTCAGCCTAACGTGACAGTAGAGTGGGGAGGGGAGAGGTGAGAGGAGAGGAGAGGAGAGGAGAGGAGGGTAAGGGAGAAGAGAGGAGAGGGGAGGGGGGAGCTGAGAGGAGAGGAGGAAAGGGTAAGGGAGAAGAGAGGAGAGGGGAGGGGGGAGCTGAGAGGAGAGGAGGGAAGGGTAAGGGAGAAGAGAGGAGAGGAGAGGAGGGTAAGGTAAGGGAGATGAGGGTGAAGGGTTCGTACTCTGGTGTGTTGCTAAAGTTGCCTCGAGTTTATATCGTCCAAGTTTCACAATATGCATTTTTTTTGTATGTGCAGTAAAGGTTTAGAGTGTGTGTGTGTGTGTGTGTGTGTATTGGACCTGTCGTTATTTGTTAGGAGACGCGAGTTTAACCAAAGAGCATTGAAGTGTTTATATCTATAGAGTATTTGGATGTGATTTTAAGACCTTATAATTATGGTGATTTTAATAAAAGCAAATACCGGTATGTTGTTTTCAAGAATTTTTTTGACCTGATTCAGTAACTTTTATGTTATAAGGACGTGGTGTGTTTAATACGAATATTTATGGCGTGAATTTAATAGCATCTATTATATATCCTTTTTATTATTGTTTTATGAACTTAGGATAAACGTCTTAACACTAAATGCATTGTTGACATACTTGTAGCATTCTCTCCAAGGCCAGTATGTACCCTGTTATATTACTCTTGATACAACCCAGTTACCGTGTATAGGAAATGGAGGCTCCTGATTCCACCTAACCATGCCACGAAACAAGCCCCTTCCTTACAGTATAGGTGTGTGTGTTTCGTGGCAATATTTGAAGGACTCATTTACCTCCCAATTTTCTGACTACATCCCCTTCTTAATTCTGTACAAAACCTCACTACAGGTAAACATCATAAACATAAAAAAAAAAAAATATATTATTAACATTGGATTCGGATACTGAAATACTATCCACATAACAAAAAAAATTAATAATAATAATAATGTGAGATTGTAAACTTTTGCATTGCTTGTTAGTGTTCCTGGTCATTTTTTCCTCTTGTATAATAATCTGTTATTTTTTTCATTGCAGTATGTGTGTATTGTCTCATCTCATTATTTTCTTTCCATTTTCTCTACCACGTGTTTCTCTTCCTTACCAAGACCGATAATACCTTGTTCCTTACCTTGTTTACCTTATATACGTACGGGAATGGGACCTAATTTACCTTAATTACCTTATATACGTACGGAAATATTACCTAAATTACTTTATATACCTTGTTCCTTACCATGTTTACCTTATATACGTACGGGAATGGGAGCTAATTAATCTTATTTGTTGTGTTTTTTTCTTCAGGTGAGTGACGGCAAGGGCTCCAGCAGCAAAGCGGCCGAGAAGGGACATCGACCTAGGGTGAGTGTCATTATCATCCTCATACCGTATTGTTTGTTTGTTGTTGTTGTTGTTGTACTGTATATGGTGGTGGTGTTGGTATGTGTTGTTCTCGTCTCGTCATGTCATGGGTGTGGTCTTGTATGTATGTATGTATGTATCGGTGTATTGTGTTGTGGTTCTCTTTGCTTTTGGTCTCTGTGTA
>JAWZYT010001332.1:22500-92500 GCA_034508575.1 Petrolisthes manimaculis | reverse complement strand
AAGCTGCATGGTGTTGACAAATGAATACACACACAATAAGTACACGAGAGAAATTAAAAGATAAAGAAGAGAGACGAGTGAAGACCTTTAAGCAAGGTCAAGGAGAATTGATATGTACAAAAGAGAAATTAATAAGTTAAGGCAACAAGAGAGAGAAATGGTTATGGCCTGCCACACCCAAACAGTGTTCAGGTGTTGGTGGTAATTGATAAACACAAGGTACAGTTCAATCACAATCAAATATCCACCAACACTTTCCATCCATCGTGCAAATAAATCAGTATCATATCAAAATATAATCATACAACACCCTATGTCAACTCAACCTATTCAATTATTATTACGAGGTGCTGCAAAATCATACACGTGTTGTTCTTTATTACCAAGATATTTACTACAATGGATGGAAAGTGTTGGTTGATATTTGATTGTGGTTGTATCAAAAGAAACATTAATGGTTGTCAGCATCAAGGTAACTATTGTATACACATATACATATAGTAACCAAACGTAAACATTGTGTATACGTTGATGGAAAAAATGTGAAGAAAAACAGGTATCCGTTTACTGACATATAGATAAACATCATACTGGAATGTGAGTGACATTTTTCATAGGGTATTTTTATAATGTTACATACCGTACTATACATGTTTATAAATGACTTGGGAGTTTATTAATTAACATTTGAAATAAACACTATGAAAACACACTAAACAAGTATATAAAGATTTACTGAAAGCCACACAGATATGGAATGAAGGACAGATAGAGGCTGGTAACTAGATGAAGGACAGGAGACATACAGACAGATAAATAGATTACACAAACGATTATGGGAAACAGACAAGTACAAGGAGGAGTGGAAGAGACAGATAGATAAAGTGACAGACGACAGTAAATAAATAAAAAAAAGAACTGAACGAGGACACGCACACAGACAGACACACACCACACAGACAGACACACATACACACAGACGGACACACACACACACAGACGGACACACACACATACACACATACACAGACAGACAGACAGACAGACAGACAAACACACAAAGACTTGGACTGGTGGTGGCAGAGAGACACAGGGTAGGGTAGTGAAGCAAGAAAGGTAATAGAGTTTGGGTGGCAATTTAAGTGGCCTGTTACGTGATGGTGGAGTGGGATGGGGTGGGTTGGGTTGACGTCACCGTGTTTGTCAGTCGGGCAGGGAGGAGTGACGGCGAATTAATGTGTGTGTGTGTGTTTGTGTGAAACTATAATTTCCGTCCGTATTTTAGTAGGAAATACGATGCCTAGGAAATGTTTTATGGGAGAGGGAGTCACTGGTGTACAGTTGGTCACATGAATAGGTGGTACAGCCCAAGTGAAAGATGGTCAATTTCTCCCAATATCAAGTTCCTTATTAGTGCCAAATAGGAGACATCAGGGGCAGAAGTCAGTATTGTGGATGGTAATATAAAGCAATTACCTCATAATAGACACTGGTTACTCAAATGGGACAAGTATCTTTCACCTGCATGGGCTGTACCACCCATTCATGTATCCAACTGTACAATAATAGCAGTAAATAATTATGCTATACTGTCTGGCTTTGCTGGTTGGTTGATTCCGTGGCATGCAGAGGGAAGGAAGGAAAGAGAGAGAGAGAGAGAGAGAGAGAGAGAGAGAGAGAGAGAGAGGGAGGGGGTCAGTATAGTGGATAGGGTCAGGCACGCCAGGAAACGCTCATGATGCGACGAGATGGGAGACAGACCGAGGAAGGCGGATGGGTGTGTGTATGTGTGTGTTTTGGGGTGGTGTGTGTGTGTATATACGTATGTTTTGGAGGGGGGGGGGGGTATGTGTGTGTTTTGCATATTATATAGTTTAGTGATTACGTGTGTGTTTGTGTTTTCTTATTATTTGTTTTTCGTTGCTTTGTCCCATGTACTCTCCTCTCCAACTCACCCCCGTTTTCGTACGTTACTCGTCTTCACAAATGCGTCATCTTCCCATCACCACCTGCCAACCAACCCACCAACCAGCCTCACCATCTGCCACACTAGTTATACTTATGTTTCTCCTCCACCTGCCTCCCGTTGTTCCTTCTTTCCCACCTGCCTCTCTCCTTTGCTTTCTCACCTGCCTCCCTTCCCTCTTGCCTCATTATCTTACCTCCCTTTCCCCGTCCTTCTCACCTGCCTCTCTCTCTCATTCTGCGCTACCTGCTTTCCTCTTCATCTTTCTTTCTCCCTCCTCTCTTTCTATCTTTTCCACGGTTCTCTAGCTTGTCTTTTCCATCTTCTGTCCTCCTCCTTACCGATCTTTCTTTATCACTAATTTCCCATTTACATCCTTCGCCTTCCTTGCCTTTCCCTCCACAGTTTCTCTCCTACATCTGGGTTTCTTCCCCGTGCCCCTCTACCTGCTCTCCTCCCCCACTCCCCCCCCCCCCACTCCCCCCCCCCCCACTCCCCCCCCCACTCCCCCCCATTCCTCCCCACTTTCCCCAATCCCCGACTTGTTTCCCCTTTCTCTGTGTGGATCCCCCCAGCTGCATCCGGTCCTACACATGACTTAACTGTCCGAATATTTGTGGGGTTTTGCGATCACGCCCACCACTGTCCCCTTGTTACACACACACACACACACACACACACACACACACACACACACACACACACACACACACACACACACACATATATACACACACACATATACACACACAAACTGACGAGGGGAATTAATGAAGTAGGAACGCCAGAGAGAGAGAGAGAGAGAGGGAGAGAGAGAGAGAGAGAGAGAGAAAGAGAGAGAGGTAATGAGGAAAGACATCATCAGGTGTGTTCCTTTCCCCTCCCTCTCCTCCCTCTCTCACTTAATTGATACTTCCATCACACCGCCCACGTCATTACCTCTCCTCACGTCTCTGCCATCAACTCCACTTCCATCACCTCCTTCCCTTCCTTTAGTCCCTCTCCATCATTTGGTTTCCTTCGCCTCCTTCCACTCTTTTATTTCCCCTCATATTTACTTCTCTGTTGATTCTCATTTTCATTTTTTCACACTGTTTTTATTGTCGTTCTTTACTCCTCCTTATCTCCCTATGTCTTTTTCCTTCTCTCCCTCTGTATCTTGCCTTATCTCCCTCTGTCTCTTTCATTCTATCCCTCATTTTGTCTTTTCTCTTTCCTCCTCTCCCTCCTATCTCTTCCCTTCCCTCCTCTCCCTCCTATCTCTTCCCTTCCCTCCTCTCCCTCCTATATCTTCCCTTCCCTCCCTCCTTTTATCTCTCTCATTATCTCCACCCCATCCACACTTTCTGAACCCATTCCCCACGTATCAACACAGCCCTCCCAACCAACCACCCACCCATTCAATCAACCAACCAACAACCAACCAACCACCCAACCAACAACCAACCAACCACCCAACCAACCACCCAACCAACCAACCAACCAACCAACCAACCAACCACCAACCAACCAACCAGCCAGCCAACCAACCAACCATGCAGCCTGTGTTATTTCTGGTATAGTGATGGCAGTGAGGTGATACAGAGACGACGACCAGGAGAGAGAGAGAGAGAGTGACAATCCTAATTTAGAACTCATAAGAGGGCCAATGGAAACATATATACCTATCATAGATTATATAATGTTTTTACTCAACACTCGTGCTTGGTTGACTCACTCACTCACTCACTCATTCATTCACTCACTCACTCATTGCGAAGTTGGTTCTATATAAGTCTAGTATCTATTTTGGTCTTGTGTGATTCAGTACCCCACTCTTCTATTTTCATATTTGCTAATACTGTATTCGTAATGTGTGTGGTATTCAGTCGTATCATTTGTAACTGTTCAGATGTTGGATACCTGAGTGTTTGTTAATTAATGTACAAGTTTGTGTGTTTGGTCAGTTCATCTCACAGGAAACTTATAATAGTATTTATCTGTATATTTATGATTTTATAGTTTATTCGTTATACTTACCAATAATGATGATGATGATGATGATAATGTTTAGTACTCCATTCGATGAGACTGTAGATGATGAAGTGGTGATGGAGTGTTGATGTGATGGTGATAAAATGCGAGTGTGGTAATGGAAGAGGAGATAACAGGTGTGATGGTGGTATTGGGAGGGAGGGACTGCAGGTGTGGTAGTGTTGATAAAGGATGGTAAAGCAGGTGTGGGGGTGAAAATAAGATACATGTGTAATGGTGAATATATATGGTGGGAGTGCAAGTGTGATGTGTAATAATGGATTGGTGAAAGTACAAGTGTATATATATAATGATGGGAGTGGAGTGGAGTACAGATGTGATGGTATACTGTAATTATCTTGTTCAAATAGCACCGTGGGAAGTTAACTCCTCCCTGCTGATACACTGCTACTCACAAACCTCTCACCATTTTTCCCTCCCTTTATCTCCATTAAAACAGTGATTTTCCCTTACTTTCCATTCCATTTTATTCCCTCCCCTAAATAGCCATCACCCTCCACTCCCTAAATCTCTCACCCTCCCTTACCATTCCCCCCTAAAGTTTTTTCATCTCACCCTAACCCTTCCTTGACAATATTTTCCGACCCTCCCTTCACCTCTTACTTAACCCTTATGACCTTTGGGTTATGCCCCGTTACCCCCCCCCCCCCCACCCTCACCACCAACACCTTCCGGAACACATCTACTTGTTGCTAGGATGTCTGATATCAACTTCACTAATCTCTCCTTCTCTCTCCTTTCTCATCCGTACCCATCATTTCTCCTTCCATTCTATCCCATCTTTTCATCTATCTCCTCGTCCCATTTCAACCTCCTTACATATCATTATCATCCTTCCTATTCTTGTTACGTGTGGATATAGTGTGTTGTGAGATAGGGTTAGTTTGGGCTTGTGTTGTTTGGTTACGGTTGGGATGAATGAAGGAAGGGAGGGGGTCATGTTAGGTATAGATTAATATGAGGGTGCAGTACAGGACGTTATGGGTGGGAGTGTCGTGGTGTGGATGATGGGGCGTTGTTTCCGGATGGTCAGTACTCAGTTCGGCTTCCGCTATGTGGAGGTGGGAAGAGGAAGGTGTTTAGTGGTGATGGAGGGAGTAGAGAGAGGTACATACATAGTGGTAGTGGAGGTGGAAGAGGAATTTGTTTTGTGGTAGTTCGAGAGATTATAATTATGAAGGTAAATACTGATAGGAGATGGGACAGAAAGTGGTAGTAGTGGCAGGTGGGAGGAGGAGAGTGTTAGTGGTAGTGGTAGTAGAGGGAGTAGAATGAAGTAAATGGTGATAGGGGAGGTGGAAAAGGAGTTTGTTTAGTGGTAGTTGAGAGATTAGATAGGGGTAAATATTGATAGGAGATGGAACAGAAAGTGGTAAGTTGTAGCAGTGATGAAAGTTGGTGGTATTACATTCCCATTATTATATATCCGCTTCACCTTCCACTTATTCTCTCACATCTTATCTACACCTGTTTCCCCATCTTCACCTTCTCTCCCAACTCCTCCTTTCTTTCCTTTTCCTTCTCTTTCTTTTCCTTATCTCTCCCAACTCCTCCTTTCTTTCCTTTTCCTTCTCTTTCTTTTCCTTATCTCTCCCAACTCCTCCTTTCTTTCCTTTTCCTTCTCTTTCTTTTCCTTATCTCTCCCAACTCCTCCTTTCTTTCCTTTTCCTTCTCTTTCTTTTCCTTATCTCTCCCAACTCCTCCTTTCTTTCCTTTTCCTTCTCTTTCTTTTCCTTATCTCTCCCAACTCCTCCTTTCTTTCCTTTTCCTTTTCTTTCTTTTCCTTATCTCTCCCATCTCTTTCTATTTCCTCCTACCCTCTCTTTTCCTGTACCATCTGCCCTTCCCTGTATACCCCTCACCTCCTGTTCCTAATAGCCTCTCAGATAACAGCATCAGCAGGTGTTACTCAGTACCCAGCTGTGTGTGTGTGTGTGTAAATTTTATGTGATGTATGTGTATGTGTAATGATAATGGAGGACACGTATGTTTTTAAGTATGTGTCTGGGGTGGGCGGGTATATAGGAAGTGACGAGTCAGTTCTTTTGCCCCGAGATATACTGCCGGTTGTGTTGTCCTTGATGTGGGATGGGAAGGTATAAAGGCTACACCAGGCAGGCTCTACAGAATATACTACATCCTTTCCTATCACAGAATATACTACATCCCTTTCCTATCATAGAATATACTACATCCGTTCCTATCTATATTTTTTTTATTTATTTTTTTAGTGTGGTGGAATGGACTTGTGTTAACCATACATGTGTTGATCAATCCCTAAGAAACAACCCACTTTAGTAATCATAAAACGAAGAGGTGAGAAGATAACTTGCTTTAACTCTACTTTAACTTTACTTTCTCCATCCTGGTTAGAATAGAAATAGTGTATGAGGAGTGGATAATGGTTGAGTCACGTGTGGTGGATGCGGGTGGCGAGACAGGTGGGTATATAGGAGTGGTTGTACGTGTATATGCATATGTGTTGGGTTATGGTGGGCATACTCAATGAACAAGAGAATGGGTGACGAGGGAATGAACGACAGCTAGATGGATAGCCTCGGGTTTAATGTGATAGAGATGCATGGGGGAGAGCCAGGCCAATAGAATATATTTTTTTATCAGTCTGGGATGAGAGTAGGCAGGCGACTGGTTGGTTGGTTTGGTTGGTGTGTGTGTGTGTGTGTGTGTGTGTGTGTGTGTGTGTGTGTGTGTGTTGTGACGGTTGGTGGGTAACAGTGAAGGGTTGTATAGAACTTGTTGAGTTAAATAGAACTGTTGAATAGTGTGTGTGTGTGTGTGTGTGTGTGTATGTGTGTGTGTGTGTGTGTGTGTGTGTGTGTGTGTGTGTGTTAGAGAAGGCAAGTGCTATAAGTGGTGGGTGGTGAGAGGTTAGAGGTGAGAGGGGTAAGATGAGAGAGGGTGTGTGTGTGTGTGTGTGTGTGTGTGTGTGTGTCTTGGCAGGGAGGGAGGGAGAGACTGAGAGAGCGAGGCAGGGTTACATTCAATCAGAAGAAAATTGAGGAGAGGTGAGAAAAGAGAGCTTGGGTATAGCAGAGATTTGAAATTGCAAGAAATACCAATAACAGAGGGAGAAAATGTGTGTGTGTGTGTGTGTTTGGATGATGGGGTATAGAAGTGATACATTATATGGATGTAAAGGATGGTAATGGTGGAAATAAAAGACGTAAAGGTATGTATGAGAAATGGTAGTAATGGGAAAAGACAAGTTATTATTTGTGTAAGGGAGGTAAAGGGTAAAAGTTAAGGTTAGTGTAAGGGAGGTAGAGGGTAAGAAAATGTTAAAGGAAAATGTTGTGTTAGTGTAATGAATATGGAGGTTATAGTCATGACGTAAATCACCATCTCTTTTTGCATGTTTATAAGTTTAATGTCAAAAATCACCACACGCCTTTCACACACACACACACACACAGTGAAATTGAGCCAACCCGAGTGCGAATTGAGACTATAGGGTGGAGTAGTGCCTATTGATGAGATGGAGACCTGGTGACCTGATTTGTAGAACTATGTATGTGGGGAGTGAAGTTAGTGGTCTAGGTCACCCCAGCTATCAGGTCAGGGCCATATGCCTCCTGTCTGTCTCTTTGTCCTGTTTTAACTGACCCAAGATAACTTTATTTTAGTTATATATACATATATGTAAATCCCGTAGGTGGCAGTAGTTGCTTGTTAGGTATTATTCATTTTTCTTTGACCATTTTGAGAAGATTTTTATAAGCCTAAACCACAGACAAATAATTGTGACTGGAATGTGTGACTGACTGACTGTCTGTACTGACGTGATCGAGGCTCCACTTGAAAGTTATTGACAGGTGGGAGGATATTGGAATTCTGGGTCATAGGCAGATTGTGTGCATGGTCTGGTGTTATAGTGCCAGCCTGTACGGTGTGTGTGTGTGTGTGTGTGTGTGTGTGTGTGTGTGTGTGTGTGTGTGTGTGTGTGTGTGTGTGTTTAGTAAGGGTATGGTTTCTAATGTTTCTCTCAGAATACTTCTCCCAATACGTATATTTTTTATCTTCTGTCATCACTTTTGTAATTCCGTCTCCAGTATTTGTTGAGAACCGTTCACCCACCTTTTTATTATCGTGTCTATCTGTCTCCTATGTGCCTACTCGTCTACTTTAATACCTATACTGTCAGTCTACCTCCCTGCCTAGTATGTCCTACCTCTGCCTGCCTGCCTGTTGCTTGTGTTGGTTGGTGTGGAGGCTGAGAGGGAAGCCAGCGTGCTATTTGTGGCAGTGGGAATGACAGTCAGCGCGGGCAGCTTCAATAATGAGAGAGAGGACAGGGAAGGGTGATTGGGTTGGGGAGAAAGGGACGGGGGAAATTAGGGTGTGGAGGGGAGGCAAGGACGGGGAAAATTAGGGTGTGTAGAGAGGAGGCAAGGTCGGAACAAATGTGAATGTGTTGGGGAGTCGGTGGAGGAGATAAGGAGAGGTATTAGAAGGGACAGAAGAGGACACAATATTTTATATATAATTCTATCTACTTTAGGAAAGACTAACTATTGGAATATATCGTAGGTTATACATCTGTGTATCCAATCTTACGGTTCCATACATTTTGACACAACAGACGGACGAAGGAGTTAAATATTTATAAAGCCAGCTGGGTCGATGTTCATTCATAAATTCATTATATCCACGTATATATTTATTAGTTAGTAAGGTCTTCCATCCGCATTTTCTGTTTCCTTCCATTTTCCTCTTACATCTTCTCTTCCATACTTTCTCTCTGCGCGCACACATACACAAGCACGCGCGCACACACACACATGCGTACATACCTCTCTGCATTCCCTTCCCCTCTCCTCCCACCCCTTTCCCTCGGCGCATCCCTGCATACAATACCCCCACCCCACTCCACCCTACCTCACCCAACATGAAACATCCCCCTGCCCCTCACCCACCTCCCTCCATTGCCACCAATTTTTGAGAAAGGTCAGAGTTGAGAGAGGTGTGCCTGGGGTGAGTGAGGGGTGCCTGGGGTGAGTGAGAGGTGGATGGGGACTGGGTAGGGCAAGACGATATGGTTGGGGTTGGGTGTGGCAAAGTGAGGTGGGGGGCTGGAGGGTAAAAGTTAGAGTAGAGTAGGACTATTTCCACCATTAACTGTACTGTAGATGCCGCTATGAAACAGATGGTGATGGTAATTGGTGGGTAAAGAATATATATAGATGAGGAGGTGGAGGATGAAGCAGGTGCAGGAACTTGGGAACATAATGACAATATAAGACAGTATCAGGAGTAAAAGAGTTAGAGTAGGAACATGAAGGGAAAGGAAGGATGTAAAGGAGTGTGAGTGAGTGAGTGAGAGTAGGAACATGAAGGGAAAGGAAGGAAATAAAGGAGTGTGAGTGAGTGAGTGAGAGTAGGAACATGAAGGGAAAGGAAGGAAGTAAAGGAGTGTGAATGAGTTACGAGTAGGAACATGAAGGGAAAGGAAGGAAGTAAAGGAGTGTGAGTGAGTGAGTGAGAGTAGGAACATGAAGGGAAAATAAGGAAGGAGCATCTATGGAGTGTTGAGCATGAAGGAAAAGCTAGGAGTGTGAGTGAGTGAGTGAGTGAGTGTGGGTGTGGCGAGGCAGGACGTGCGAGAATCAATAGCAGAGGACAAGATGAGTATCCTGGCAACCCTCTGTGTGTGTGTGTGTGTGAAGAGAGTGAAAGATGGGATGGTGTGTGTGTGTGTGTGTAAAAAGAGAGTGAAAGATAGGATGGTGTGTGTGTGTGTAAAAAGAGAGAAAGATAGGATGGTGTGTGTGTGTGTGTAAAAAGAGAGAAAGATAGGATGGTGTGTATATAAAGAGAAAGATGGGATGGTGTGTGTAAAGAGAGAGAAAGATAGGATGGTGTGTGTGTGTGTAAAGAGAGAAAGATAGGATGGTGTGTGTGTGTGTAAAGAGAGAAACTTAGGATTGTGTGTGTGTGTGTCCTTCTGGTCTTCTTTACCATTTCTTCCACCCCCAATCCTACTTGTCTCCTAAATCCCATCACTCCTACCAAACCAATATCTCTCAGTCTCCCTCCTATCCCCCACCACCGCCCATTCCACTTTACTCTCCTATCAGCCATTCATTTTCGCTCTCCCTATCCTCTCTGTCGCCATCTTTTTGTATATATGTTTGTATATATGTGTCATCCGTTAGCCCAATACTGTATACCCATTCTTTCATTATATATATAGATATGTTTTACCTGCTACATACTTATTAGGTAATTAGTCTCATAACTACAGTATTATTATTATTGTTTATTAACTAATTAAACGATTATAAAAGTTTGCTCAGAGAAACTTTACTTTTCATTAATGAGTGGGAGAATGTAATTTGAAGTTTGAATGAGTTTGGTTGGTGGGTTGGTTGGGCCCAGTCAGTGCCTCGCTGCTCTGCTCTGCTCTGCTCACACCGTCAATATTGATCCTACCTCGCCTACCCAGTGACCTTGCTTGCCTCCTGTAACCTTGCTTGTGACCTCGCCTTTCATTCACTGACCTCACCTTTCGTTATCTGGCCATACCTTTCATTCACTGACCTCGTTTTTCATTCACTGACCTCGTTTTTCATTCACTGACCTCGTTTTTCATTCACTGACCTCGTTTTTCATTCACTGACCTCGTTTTTCATTCACTGACCTCGTTTTTCATTCATTGACCTCGTTTTTCATTCACTGACCTCGTTTTTCATTCACTGACCTCGTCTTTCATTCACTGACCTCGTTTTTCATTCACTGACCTCGTTTTTCATTCACTGACTTCGTCTTTCATTCACTGACCTCACCTTTCATTCACTGACCTCGTCTTTCATTCACTGACCTGGTCTTTCATTCAGTACTGGACATTGACTTCTCATGCCATGACCTTGGTTGTAACTGACCTCACCTACACATCACCTCTCATCCAGTACCTGTTGACTTCCTCACCTCACTTACATCTTCACCATTCAATCATTAACCTTACTTCTCTTCTCATCTTATCTCTCGAAATATCTCATCTTTCCCCATCTCATCTTCTCATCTCTCCTCTTTTCTCTTTTCTTCTTCCTCTTCTTCCACTTGTTTATTACTTCACATTTTCTTTGGCGTGTTTCCCTTCCGTTTCTTGCCGTCGTTTCCGTTTTCTGTGTAAATTATTCACCAAAATAGTATGTTTTTCTGGGCTCCTTTTTCCCCCCCCGTCCTTACTTACTTACTTCACTGTTTTATCTTTTTCTTGCCTTGTTCTCTTCACCTGTTGTTTCTCTCTCTCTCTCTCTCTCTCTCATTTTATCGATATTGATATTCCGTAATGCATGTGTC
Source organism: Petrolisthes manimaculis (assembly GCA_034508575.1). Classification (NCBI taxonomy): domain Eukaryota; kingdom Metazoa; phylum Arthropoda; class Malacostraca; order Decapoda; family Porcellanidae; genus Petrolisthes; species Petrolisthes manimaculis. The sequence goes on along the minus strand of JAWZYT010001332.1, from coordinate 81,180 downwards.
TTTTTAATGCCTCTATCGTTCGCTAACTATTGGATATTATTATAAGTTATCCCTTTGAATGTCAGTGTCTATGTAAGTGATTGATTGTCTATTGATTGACGACAACACAACACAATAATCAACACAACACAAATAATGATCACAACACAACACAAATAATGATGACAACACAACACACAATAATGATGACAACACAACACAAATAATGATGACAACACAACACAAATAATGATGACAACACAACACAAATAATGATGACAACACAACACACAATAATGATGACAACACAACACACAATAATGATGACAACACAACACACAATAATGATGACAACACAACACAAATAATGATGACAACACAACACACAATAATGATGACAACACAACACAAATAATGACATGATTAACTCACTGTGGTTTAAAGTCTATAATGACCAACTCTAGATTATTTTATTTACGTAGATGCATGAAAGAAAACACTGGAAGTCCAAGAGTAAATTTGTAGATATTTTATACTAATATATTTTTGTATCTTTGTTTGCATTTTTAGGTGTTGGTCTATTATGAACTTTGTTATGCATGTTATTGGATGTTTTTCATGTAAATAGTAAAGGTATTTAATTGACTAGTGTGGTGTGTGTATCTGTGTTTTATAAATATTTATTAATCTATTTTGTGTGACTGTTAATATTTACATTTCTTCACTGTCAGTAAAGTTTAATCCTGAGGTGGTGGTGTATATTATTTCTTGTATTTCCTAGAATTGTACAGTATTTTATAACTTGTATTTACAATTTGTATACGTTGTTTGTTATGGAATATTAGACACAACATTATTTAACTCCAAAATGATAATACCAACTTCATGATAAATTAGTATTTTGATAAATCTTAAAAATGTGACCAATTCCATGCAGGTTATACTTCAGTTACTGACCCTATACCCTATATCGGTTAGTATGTGTGTATGTGTGGTGTGACATGTTATTCTATTCATAATTTCTACATACTAACCATGTACTGTATGTGTGTTTGTGTGTGTGCTGTTGTGTAAGTTGAGTTGTGTTATTATGTGTGTATGTATGGTGTGACTATTTTCTCTTATAATTTGTGTCTCCAACCGAGTGTGTGTGTGTGTTATAACTATTTCCTCTATGTAAATTTCTATATAAACTATCCATATGTGTGTGTGTGTGTGTGTATGATAACTATTTCCTCTATGTAATTTCTATATAAACTAACCATATGCGTGTCTGTGTCTGTGTGTGTGTGTGTGTGATAACTATTTCCTCTATGTAATTTCTATATAAACTAACCATATGTGTGTGTCTGTGTGTGTGTGTGTGTGTGTGTATGATAACTATTTCCTCTATGTAATTTCTATATAAACTAACCCTATGTGTGTGTTTATTATATTACAGGGTGAGGATGGTGTTGGCGGGGTGAGCAGCTCCGGTGGCGGTGGCGGTGGAGGTGGAGGTGGGGGCGGGGGCGGGGGAGGGGGCGGGGGGAGTGGGTCGTCATCCTCCTCTGTTCGGGGTCCTTCCTCCCGTTCCCGCACAGAGGAGATCGGCAAATACCGCCTCCTCAAGACCATCGGTAAGGGTAACTTCGCCAAGGTCAAGTTAGCCAAGCACGTCCCCACCGGCAAAGAGGTCAGTACTTTAGTCATTCTAGTTTTATATTAGTAAGAACTTTAGTCACTCTAGTTTTATATTAGTAAGAACTTTATTCACTCTAGTTTTATATTAGTAACGACTTTATTGGTATTATTTTTATATTAAATACTTTATTCATTGTAGTTTTATATTAGTAAGTACTTTATTGGTATCATTTTGATACTAAGTACTTTATTGGTATCATTTTTATATTAAGTACTTTATTCACTGTAGTTTTATATTATGAAGTACTTTATTGGTATCATTTTGGTATTATGTACTTTATTGATATCATTTTTATATTAAGTACTTTATTGGTATCATTTTTATATTAAGTACTTTATTGGTACCGGTATCATTTTTATATTAAGTACTTTATTGGTAATCATTTTGGTATTACAGTATAAATTTCGATCATTATTGGTATTAAGTGCTTAATTGGAATCATTTTGGTTTTACGTACTTTATTGGTATCATTTTGGTATTACAGTATTTATTTCGATCATTTTTTGTATTAAGTACTTTATTTGTATAATTTTGCTATTATTTATTTGTATAATTTTTATATTCCTGTTTTATTTCTCCTTTGTCTTTGGTTTGTGTCACATACATCTTGGTAGGAAGGTTTTAACAAGTGACATATGTACGTACTTAATTACACTCGTAATACGTAATTTCTGACCAGAGTGTGAGGAGCAGAAAGCTTCGAATTGCCTGCTATTGCTCATTTCATCACCCAGTACACCTATAGAGGCTGTGTTCGAATGTAGGGTATGTGTGTGTGTGTGTGGTGCCTACCGTTCGTCTCTGGTCAGAAATTATGTATCATGAGTGTACCTTAGTATATATAGGCTGAAGCATTTATCAATCTATATGGGAATAAAATGGTGTTTCAGTAAAGTTTCTATTGAATGGTGAATGAAATAGGTTAAGAGAAAACATGAGGGAGAATGAAGGTATGGGGAGAGGATTTGGAAGGTAGAGGTGAGGTGAAAGGTGAGTCTAGGAGGGATGAGGTGAGAGTGGTGAAGGAGGGCGAGGTTAGGTGAGGGGAGAGCAGGAGAGAGATGCAAGGGGACGAGGTGAGGGGAGAGGAGAGGAGAGTGAGAGTGTGACGTGAGCAGCCAGACACACCCAAGCATAAACCAGGGGTTAAAGGGAACCACCACTCCAACACTCTCCCTTCCTCTCACCTTCCCCCCCACCCTTCCTCTATCCTTCCCCTCTCCTTCCCCCCCTTCCTTCCTCTCTCCTTCCCCCCCTTCCTTCCTCTCTCCTTCCCCCCCTTCCTTCCTCTCTCCTCAGGTGAGAGTATAGAGAAAGTGCAGCGAGAGGAAGATATAAAGAGAGAGAGTGAGTTGCAAGGTGAGAGTAAACTTTGGGTGTATGTTAGAAAGTGATACGATGGACAGAGGAATGTGTGAGAAAGTGTTGGGCCGAGAGCGAGGCAGGGCTGGAGAAAGTGAGAGTGGGCAGTAAGGGAGGGAGGGAGGGAGGGGGACGATGGTGGTGGAGGGAGAGGGGAGGGAATCAAGTGAGAGAAAAGTGAGTGGGAGGAACAGAGAGGTAAGGAAAGTGGAGGGAGAGTAAAGTGAATGTAATGGAAGAGAGGGATGGATTAACTGGTCACAAACAATACAAGGACACATTAGGCTAAGGCAGGACTCTATTATTAAGGTGGTAATTCTTTTTTGGTGTATTGAAGTGCCTTGATTCCTCCATAGTATGTTAGGAAACAGGACCAGAAGAGCAAAAATAATGGTGTTATGTTGCTTGGAATAGTTTGTAGGATTCAGTTGCTCCAGAATTACAAACACAAAACTTTCCCCTTTAAGGACCCTGTGATCATGTACGAGAATATGTACTGTAGCTTCAGATTCCTCCCGACTCTGCCACAAAACAAACTCCTTCTATATAGGTGGTGTTTTATGGCAATATTTGGAGGACTCATGTATCCTCAATTTTCTGACTACATCACAGGATCCCTTAAAAGCAGGGAAGGACTGGAGTTTGAATAGAGAATGACAGAGGGAGGACAAGACAGAGATAAACTGGACTGGATATGACAGGACAGGGTTAAGTTCAGTTAGACAGGAAATAGGATTGGTAGGCAGTCAGACAGGCAGACCAAGGCTAATCTGGACACAGTAGTAGGCCAGTGCAGGGTAGAACAGAATAGAGATTTGGTTGGGTTGGGTTGGGGGATGGGTTGAGTAAGGTAAGGTTGGGTTGGGCTGGGGGATGGGTTGAGTAAGGTAAGGTTAGGTTGGGCTGGGGGATGGGTTGAGTAAGGTAAGGTTGGGTTGGGCTGGGGGATGGGTTGAGTAAGGTAAGGTTGGGTTGGGCTGGGGGATGGGTTGAGTAAGGTTAGGTTGGGTTGGGGGATGGGTTGAGTAAGGTAAGGTTAGGTTGGGCTGGGGGATGGGTTGAGTAAGGTAAGGTTGGGTTGGGCTGGGGGATGGGTTGAGTAAGGTAAGGTTGGGTTGGGCTGGGGGATGGGTTGAGTAAGGTAAGGTTGGGTTGGGCTGGGGGATGGGTTGAGTAAGGTTAGGTTGGGTTGGGGGATGGGTTGAGTTAGGTAAAGTTGGGGTGGGCTGGATTGGGCAGGGCTGTAGTAACCGGCTGAGCTTCTCTTGTCCATCCAACCAACCAACCAACCATCCCGTCAGCCAGTATCCAGTCCTACCGCTTCCCTATATGGTGTGTCAGCTCTCCCGCTCATTGTCATGCTCCCTCACTCCCTCTTACCTGTCACTCCTCACGTCTACCGCATTTCTTAATTGATGAGACTTGTCACCGTCACCCTTATTAGTCCATCCTCTTGTCATATCATCATGTTGTCACCAAACTAACTCACAACACAGATTTTATTTTGCTATATTTCTTTCACTGTTACTCACCAACTTCACCGTGGTTTAAAACAGGCAAATCTGACCAAAATCATGTCCCTCTGGCGGAAATAATGTATATCTATTACGAATTATTGAAGGGACGGAAAAAAATGCGAAATTACTCGCGCTTCTGTGAAATATAACAGCGAAAATATCTTATGGTTCAGAAAAATTAGACAGGAAAAGGTAGTGTGAAGGAAAGAGGTATGCGGAGGTAGGGGGTAAAAGTGGGAAGTGTGTGGAGGTAGGGAGTAGAAGAGGGATGTGTGTGTAGGTAGGGGGTAAAAGTGGTAGGGGTTAGCATTGGTCGGGGGGGGGGGGAGTGAAGCAGATGTCACTATAAAGAACAATAACGGCGTTTATTTCCCAGACAAACAGGGACACAGGTGCAAGGGACACAGGTTAAGGGGGAGGGGGAGGGAGGGAGATACCAAAGGAGGACAGGGAGGTGGACAGGTGTTACAGAGGAGAGGTGACACACAATATTCCACGCCTGTCCACTTTCCTTCTCACTGATTGTCAATCTTTCTATTATAATTACATTGCTATTGCTATCCATTCATTCCTCCACCCACACATCCATCCGTCCATTCACACATCTGTACAGTACGCATGTTTTGTTTATAATTTGCAAAAGAGAATAACAATGAGAAAGGGCCAGGCAGGCAGGCAGGCAGGCAAATGTGAATGTGAGAGAAATGGACATGTGTGCTTAAAGGTGAGAGGAGATAGGAAGGTGTGCAAGGGGATGTAATACACAGGTGTTGTGTTCACTGATGAAGGTGAAAAAATATTTCTGAACATGTGATGTGTAAACATTGTAAGTATGAAAATAGATATTGATATCGATAATAAACAGATCATTAATTACCATTTCCCACAAAGTTGATACATTTAAATTAAAAAGGAGGGACTTCCATTTACCTTGTGTTACACGAATATATATATATATATGGTTAGGTATAAATTGTGTTTGTATAATCGGCTGTGATATTCTGTGTGGGAACTAAGAATGTACTTGAAATAACGGTTGAAAATGAAACACATAGGAGGTTTATCTGTGTGTGTGTGTGTGTGTGTGTGTGTGTGTGTGTGTGTGTGTGTGTGTGTTGATGGGCAGTGGTGGCAAGGCAGGTGAAGGCAGGAGCTACACTAAGATCCCAACAGACACGGCTTTACTCACTCTCACTTCCCTTCCTTCCCTTCCCTCTCTTTACTCACTCTCACTTCCCTTCCACCACCACCATCACTACCACCATAACCTCTACCATCATCACCACCACCATAACCTCTACCATCATCACCACCACCACTACCATCATCACCACCACCACTACCATCACTATCACTACCACCACCACTACCATCATCACCACCACCACCACCACTACCATCATCACCACTACCAACCCAATATAATCATCGTCTTCCGCTACTTTCCTAGGTTTTCTCTCTTCCCTTCCTGTCATATCCATCTCTATTTTATTTTCTTCTTTTCCTCTCCTTTTTATATTATTTCCGATATTTCTCCTTTTTTCCCCTCAATATAAAACTTGTTCTTTCAATCAATATGTTTTTTTTTTCTCTTTGCGCCTCATTAAATGTTCTCTTCACTCTACGTCATACTCCATCTCTATAGTGTTTCTTTGCTATACATACCCTTCCTCCTCTAAGATCCATCCTCACTCTCTCTCCTCTATCTTTCGTTTGTCTCTCACGCTCCCAGTTGACCGTCCCATGCCTCTCCTCCATGGAGTTAGATGCTCTCCTCCTCCTCCTCCCCTCAGAGACTAGTAAACAGCTCCCTCCCTTCCCTTCCCTTCCCTCCCTTGCATGGTGGTGGTGGTAGTGTTGTGTTATGCACGCACCATGCCAGTTTTTGTTGTTGCCACCACCTCCACCAACCAACCCACCAACCAACCCTGCTTCCTGCCTCCTCACTCCACCTCCACCCAGCCTCCCATCTCCTGTCTCCTCACCTCCTACACCTATCTCTCACTCCCACCTCACCTCCCACCATCCTGGAGAAAGCTATCCAATGGCATCATGTATAACCTCTTGTAGGATGAAGTTTTTATTTTTCATTATAGATAGGGGAATATTAGACCATTTAACATAGTCCTGTAACTTTTGAATTTGAACTGTGTACCTGGCTATGGGAGTACAGTTGCGGACACACACACACACTTCAAACGGGCCTCTTCATCAAGCATTGAATAGGACTCGTCGCCTCTACACACACACACGTCTCACCCTACCCTGTATAATTCTGCCCATTGAGGGGCCCCGTTTATAGTGTATCTGGTTTGTTTAATATAACCACAACAACTGTACATCACTGAAATATAAAATAATAGAAAACAGGACAGACACTTGGTTCACTAGATGTCCGGGAGTGAGTGTACCTGTACTGTACCCAACTTGGAACACTTGAGACAACATTAACCACTCGCCGCTAGAACACTAATATTGGTGATGGTGGTGTGGCTGGAGAAAGTCCCGATGATGGTCATTTCTGGGGGTCGGGGTTCGACGACTTTCCCTACCACAGTGATCGGCGAAAGTCTGCACACACACACACACACACACACACACACACACACACACACACACACACACACACACACACACACACCAAGGAGAGGCCTGTTCTTTCTTGAGTTGAGGTTGAGCAGTGACTAGCGAATTATCAAGTTTTGTACAACATAAGAAATATTGTTTGCACATTCCCTCTGAATTATAGGATCGAATAATAAAACTCGTCCTGCTCTCTCCTCGGATTCCTACTCTCCCAGTTGTTTCTTTTCTCCATCTTTGTTCTTCCTTCTTGCTCTAGTTCCTTCTCTCCTTTGTTCTTCCTTCTTATCCCAATTCCTTCCATCCTTCTCTGTTCTTCCTTCTTGCACTAGTTTCTTCTCACCTTCTTTGTTCTTCCTCCTTGCTCCAGTTCCATCCCCTTATCTTTATTTTTTTTTTATCTTGTTTGACCTCCTCATATTCCTTTTGTCCTAGTTTATCTTTTTTCTCTCCCCTCCCTCTTGTTCCCCACATTGACAGGACTGGTGTGGAATAACAGGTCGTGTGTGTGTGTGTGTGTGTGTGTGTTAACCCCACCCAAACCAAGCGATTATCTACAAAGGATATGGATCATTATAGTATATCTCCTCTCACCTTCCCTCAACCTCTTTCATGCATTAATTTCCATTCAATACACTAATACTGTGCCTTCCTTCCCTTATTCTCCTCATTCCTTCCTTGCTTCCTTTACCCTATCCTTCCTTGCTTCCTTTACACTAACTTCCTCTCTCACAATAAATAGACTTTTTTGTTTGCATGTGTTGATAAGACGTCACTCACTAGTTTTCCCGTTAGTCAATTAAATAACATACCCATTCACTCTACCAGAAAGGACTGTTGTTGTATTGTTGGTATGAGAGTGGTTGGCCTTGTTATGGTGATGGCTGGTGTTGTTGTTGGTGGTGGTGGTGGTGGTGGTGGTGTTGTTACGGTTGACCTTGTTTATCATTCATGGTGTCTTGTTACCAGGGGGTATATCTGTGTGTATGTATGTGTGTGTGATAGAAAGATACATAGATGCACAGATAGATAGAGATTGGTCGAGGTTAATATTTTTGGTACAGAGGGATTTTGGACACACTCTTTCACTCTCTTTATTTATCCTTGTTTGTCTCATTATCATCCATTAAATTATTTCCTCCTAAACTGTAGGTACTGTATGTGTGTATGGAAGGAAAATTATTATTCGTATGTGGATATTTGTGATTCAGTCTCAGTCATTTTTATTGGCACAGTAATGTGTAGATGTAACTGTGCTGTACCCTTTAAACAATAAAATAAAATTAAAAATAGAACGTAAAGTAGATGGAGTATGGAAAATAGGAGTAAAGGAGTGACGCAGAGGAAGGGAGGAGGTAGGGAGTCTGGCGATGGAGGTATAGGAGGAGGAAGGGCCCCTCAGACCTGATTTACGTGTGACGTCACCTGGGTAGGAACTGGTCTGTCTTGGGTTGGTTGGTTGGTTGGTGGGTTCCGCTGCCCCTCCTTATAGCTTTTCACTCCAACAGCCCTCCCACTTTCCCTCTTCTACGTCCCTCCATCCCACTTTCCCTCATCTCGCTTTTCTTCACTACCACGCTATCTCATTCCACTTTCCTCCGTCCCTCCTACATTCTCTTCTCTTTCTTCTTCCCACATTCACTCCTCTTCCTTTCCTTTCCTCCCTTTTCTTTTCTTCTCTCCCACATTCACTCCTCTTCCTTTTCTTTCCCTTCCTTCCCATATTCACTCCTCTTCCTTCCCACTCACTCAATTTATCAACTCACTCCGTTTCCTTCTCTAGCTCCTCCAAATGCCTCTCGTCTCTCCTCGCTTCAGTACAACTCCAATGCACTTTCACCCATGACTCTCTTCTCTCCCTCATCCATATTCTCCTCCACTTTCTTCTCCACTTTCTCTATTCTCTCTTAGTGAAGCTTGACGCTCGTTGAACACAAAATACCAGACATTCTTGAGTGAGACCTGTTACTTTCTTCATTCTGGTTAGTTGGTTGGTTACATACGAATGAAGACTTGCACAGTACGGTAGATTAGGGTACACGAATTAGGGTTATATATGAATTATGGTTTATCAAAATTGCTGAATAAAAAGCCAAAAACATACACAATATATCCCACCTCAAAAAAGATATAATAAAACAGTTTGGACACGTGGTGGTATTGTTGTGTGTTGGCATGTCAGTGAATGATGTCCAATGTTAACTAACGATTCTGCGTCACTTATAGGAGAGAAGCAACAAGCACGGGACACTCACTATTTTATAACTACCCTTCGTGTGTTTGTTGTTACTGGATTATCGTGCCGCAGTGTTCCCAGTATTTCGTCTCATCTTACTTTACTTTCACCGACCTTCCCGTCTTAGTTTTATCATAGCTCTTTTTTATTTCCATCCCCTTACCAGTCGTTTTTATTTTCCCTCCCCTCCCCTCCCTGTTTTCCTATTCCTCTTACCCCTTTTCTCGCTTCATCTCATCCCCTTTTCCCCGCTTCATCTCCCCCTTTTCCTTTTCTCCTTGTTTCACCTTTCCCATTAACTTCCACCACCCTCTCCCTCTCTTTCCATTCCCATGAGCTTCGATCCCCCCCCCCTCTCTCACCCTGTATATTTCCTCCCCTCACCTCACCTTCCTCATCTGTGCTTCATTGCGGTTTTTCTCCCTTGGTGACGTCATGAAGGCAAGATCTCGTCTCGGTGTGGATGTTATCTCTCTCTTGCTTCCTCCTCCTCCTCCTCCTTTATCTTTTATTTATTTTCTCGTTCATTTTATATATGTACTTTCTCCTCCTCCTCTCTCATCACCTTCATTTTGCTTCTTTTCCAAACGAGTAAACACGAACCCACTGACACAGCTCGCGTGTAGGAACGAGTGCAGCTTATTTTCTTTTATGATTAAATGGTGATGGAATGCACAGTCTCTCCTCCCAGTTGTTTATAGTCTCCAGGGTTTGATATGAGGGGAAATGAGCAGAGAGGGAAATGTGTGAATAATCGAAGTAGTGTTGGTGATAGTAGTAGTAATAATGAAATAATATTAGTGGATAGGATGGTGATGATAGTCGTATTGATAACTATTAAACTAAGGGTGGTGTTGGTGTTGGTGTACAGTGTCGGCGGAAATGAGAGAGGAGGGACCACCCACCACCTCTGTTATCTGTCACCCAGGCCACCGCCCATCCCACCCTCACCTCACCTCACCCACATGTCACTCCACCCTCACCTCACCCACCACACTTGTATTATCATTGCACATCTCTTTATCTTTTTGTGGAGAGATTACAGTCGATATTAAAGTGATAGGAGATACTGTACTTCGTCTGTTAACATTACTCCAAGATACGTTACTTTACTCCTGTTGTATGTGGTTCTTTTACTTCTCCTTTTTATCCCATTCATCCACTGCCACTCGCTATTTTCCAAGCACACTTTATTCCTCATACTGTGTACAGTATGTGCTTTTGTATAATTTGCTCATGGTTTTGTGATGCATATATTGATTTCTTTCAGAGATTACTGTTTTATTAGAACACATAAAAATCTGTACAGGATATAGATACAGGGCATGTATATGGGATCTTTTTCCTTAAAATGTTTCATTGAAATATATTCATTAACAGCTGCTTAAAGGTTTTCACTTTCAAGCAATATAACAAAATTGACAAAAGAAGTGAAAGGAGGAATGTGAGATGAAGAATGTCACTTGAGGAGAAGGACAGACAGTGAAGAGAAGCGGTGGTGGTCATGTGGCTGTGTGTGTGGCTGACTCCTGGGTAATATAATGCCTGACAATGTTGCAGCAAAGGCAACACACACACACACACACACACACCTGCCACATGTCTGTCAATGTTGTATTCCTTGTGGGTGTTACAATGATTCATTACACCACACCTTCCTAAACACTCACAAGGAACACTACATTGGCTACTGTTGATGGGTTTGTTGACTTGAGGGTACAGTCGCAGCACATAGTCCTTAATTAAAGAGACTTTCCCTTACATCCTGGTCAAGGACTATTTGCCGCGACTGTACATACCCGTGAGCCAGTAGTCCCGTCTTCTGTTGCCTTCAAAGAAACACATTTCACTATCTCCCTGGCTCCCCTTTTGTGGGCCTGAGTATCTGAGCAGTTTTGGTCAACCTCAACTACAACAATGCAATGTGTGAAACTGTGCAGATAGAAATTACTGGAGTCATGGCCAAATATTAATGCAGGTATTCTCTCTTTACAGGTGGCTATAAAAATAATTGACAAGACACAGCTCAATCCTGGTTCCTTACAAAAAGTGAGTAGAAAAGTATGTTGATGACTTGATCTATGAAAATTAAAAAGTTGTGGTCATATCATTACATTTAGTTTGTGATATACTGTAATTAAACTTGTCAATATTTTCTTCTGATTGAATAATAGTTTTGGCCAATATCTGTAAGCTAAGAGAATGTTATTTATATTGTATTTATATCCTACACTTGTAGGATGTTCAGTCAGTAATTAGTTATTTCTTTTCAACAGCTGTTTAGAGAGGTGCGGATTATGAAGATACTAGACCATCCAAATATCGTAAAACTCTTCCAAGTAAGTACTACAGTTATATTGTATGAAATAATGTAATGTAGCATAAATTTTATGTAATATATAATGATATATTTATATATTTAATTGTGTGTGATATTGGTTTGTGATGATTAAAACTTGTGCAGGTAATTGAGACAGAGAAGACACTATACCTGGTGATGGAGTACGCCAGCGGTGGGGAAGTGTTTGATTACCTCGTCTTCCACGGCAGGATGAAGGAAAAGGAAGCTCGTGCTAAGTTCAGACAAGTGGGTTCAATTTTTCTTGTTTCTTTCCATCTTTGTACAATATACTGTATACTGGACTTTCTTATATGTAGGTAGATGTAAGACGGTTATAGTATATATAGTGAAAGTACTGAAATGCAATATTACATATCACTTGGATTATTTCCTTGAAATGTAGAACTCAGATACTCCAGTACATTGATATTCTCACCTAATTATTCTTATTGTGTATGGTTCTATCTTGTTCATGAAATTTTATCTCGGCCTCATCCAAGTTCTCTGTTTATTTCAGATTGTTTCCGCTGTACAGTACTGCCACCAAAAGAAAATAATTCATAGGGACTTAAAAGCTGAGAACCTGCTTCTAGACTCTGAGATGGTGATCAAAATAGCCGACTTTGGATTCAGCAATGAGTTCACTCCGGGTAACAAGCTTGACACATTCTGTGGCAGTCCTCCCTATGCTGCACCCGAGCTCTTCCAAGGTATAATAGGCACACTTACCATCCTACAAATTGTTAAGTTCTTAGGTTGGATTATAGAAATAGTAGTTGTGATTATCCAGAGGATGTACAGTCGGCAGCATAAATTCGCGTCCATCTGATGTACTTCATAATGCTAATATGACCAGATAGTTGCATTCTGAACCTCTTTCTATCTTAGCAACATGTGTAATTTAGCACATGTGAAGTATATCTATCATCTCTGTATTCAAATTGTGTTGCAACTTCAATATAGCTCATACATACGTAGGTGGATATGAAGCGAACTTATACTGCCGACTGTACCTTTACAGATGATAATGCAAGGGAAAAAACAAACTTTATTTTGTACTGGAAATGTAATAATGATGAGTGTCCTACTACTAAAAAAAATTGTTTCAGGCAAGAAATATGATGGTCCTGAGGTTGATGTGTGGTCACTGGGTGTGATCTTATACACACTGGTCTCAGGATCTCTACCGTTTGACGGGTCCAATCTCAAGGAGCTACGGGAGCGTGTGCTGAGGGGGAAGTACCGTATCCCTTTCTATATGTCTACAGACTGTGAGAATCTACTCAAGAAGTTCCTTGTGCTCAACCCTGCGCGTAGGGCTTCACTAGAGGTAGAGTATGGTATCAACTTTTAGATATTAGTGTACAGTATGTGGAAGGTTGTATGAGGCATGAGAGGCCTAGGAACAAACCTGAGGTTGGAAGGTGTAATTACCTTTTGGTGGTAGGCTTATCTGTGAATGACATTGCTGTGAACAGTGTTAAAGGGTACTGCAGAGGGTGGGGATGAAAGTAAGGATGTACTGTATGTAGCAAGAAATAAAATGTAACTGTTAGGAAGAGTAAGAGGCATCAAAGCTAGAGATACTGTAGGTTAGAAAGGAAAAATGCATCAGTGAATTTCTTTCTCCACAGACCATAATGAAGGACAGATGGATGAACATTGGGTATGAAGACGACGAGCTGAAACCCTACTTAGAACCCACGATGGACTATGACGACCTGAAACGCATAGAGATCCTGAACGAGATGGGCTACTCACGTACAGAGATTGAGGAAAGCCTCAAGAGTCAGAAATACGACGACGTGTACGCCACCTACCTCCTACTGGGGCGACGATCCTCTGATGTTAGTACCTTATTGTATTTTCATCATAAGGCTCCACTTAGCACTTACATTAACACATGTTTTATATGGTGAAAGTATTTACCAGTTTGTTTACTTTAGGGCCATATAGCTTGGTGCATATATTATTCTTCTCAGTCACTGAAATCATTAGTTGTGCAGTCAATAATTTAACCAGATTATTTGCTCTGGTTACTGTACTTATGAGATTTATGTGTCAGTGATAGATGAAGGAATGCTATATGTTATTGATAGTGTTAGTGGTGGATATGTTGACCATAGTGCAAGAATGAGAGGCAGAATGGCCCAGGTGGAACATTGTCTACCAACAGTATACCTTCTGTAATTCAGGAGCTCCACATTAACTAGAATAACTTATCTTCAACCCCTAACAGCTTGAGAGTGACGGGTCTCGGTCTGGCAGTTCCCTCTCCCTGCGTAACACGTCTCTCACACCACGTGGGCAGGACTCGGGTGGGGCAGGCCAGTCCCCTTCACACTCCCACCGGGGCGTTCACCGCTCAGTCTCCGCCACCAACTCCAAACCGTCCTCGCGAAGGGCATCCTCGGGTGGGGAGACCATTCGTGAGTTGATCAAACACGGGCATCGCAACGGCTCGCACCTCACCCACCTACTCCCTGGCCTCGTTGATTGGGCAATATTCTCATCGCACACCTTTACCATAAATTAATTGATTTGTTAATATTTTCACAGTTTTCTCATTTGGTTTTATTTCACGAAGTGTAGTATTTGAAAAACAAAAACTTACAATGTACATATTATGAATCAAATTGCAGCACACAGTCTGACAAATCAAACGGTTCATAAGTAAAAGTGTGTGATGAGAATATAGTTCTTTATATGACTAGCTCCTCCACCTTGCTGATATCTTGCCAAGCCTCATTCATCACCTGTGTGGCATCTCTCAACATATTGCTGCCACTCTAATTTCCTAATGCAATGTTTTCTATCTTCATGGTCTCTCTCAGTAAACTCTCTGTCTTAAACTCTTGTATTTTCTCCATCACTTTTCATTTTATGATTCTTTACACTCGCTCACGCTTCACATCTAACATTTGACAAACCTCTATTGACACTTACAACACCTTAGTTTTCTTAACAATAGTGATTTCCAACTCCCTTACCTGCTCTTCGTTCTATGTCTTTGTTGAAATGTGTTTATCCCTGAATCCTAGAATAATCTTTGTTTTTATTGACTACTCTTTCCAACTTAATCTAACCTATCTTATGAACTGCACTTCCTAATCAAGATTTCTGTTGATTATGATGTCTACCTTCCAACTGAATTAAACCCTTCCATTCTGCCTAGCGATAATGCTTAGACCACAACACTGGAATTGGGATGATACATAATCTAAAACTGCATCTTAACTCATGTTTTGAGGCCAAGGCACTCCAATAATGCTTGATTCAAATGTTGCAAATTGATATACCTGAATCTGAGTAAAAGTTGATGCTAACACTGAAACCTTCTCGTTCCCTGATTATGCAACCTGCATCCAATAACTCTGGACACAACCTGTGTCATTAGGGAATGGGCATTTGGATTTCTCATGTAATGCAACCTAACCTACATCAACCGGGAACACGGATAAATTGAACAGCTTTAGAATGTATTAACTAATGTTAAGCCCTTATATGTTTTTATAGATGATATAATTTGACTAACTATATGCTGTCCTATAACGAGCATCATGTTACTGGCTAGTTCATCCCTTACCTACTCACACCCCTGTTTCTCAGTACGCTATACTAAATCCACATGTTAGTTATTGTTTACCTTGCTACCCAAATGCCTTGTACATGTGTTCCCTGTAGAGTAAGGATATTCAAACAGTGCAAAAGTCATGAAAAATATTTGAAAAATCTTAATCTGGATATTGATTACTTCTGCCACAAGGAAGGAATTGATGTGATTGTTACAAATTTGATCTGATCAAAATAAGTCATGAAGTATCCTGTGCTATAAGTCCAGTCCACTGTTACTTACCAAATGTTGGAATATCCGGCACCAGTTGTCGCTGCTTGCTTGTGTGAACTGCTGTCACCTGAGCCACGATGTCCGTTGTTTTGAATCCTTTGATGTTAGCTAGACTGATACATTAAATACTATATCACTTAAGGAATGTGTGGTTCTGTTGATGAAGTGGAGACTTATGATTCTTCCAAGCTTGTCAAGAAACATGTCTCACTATAGATTGTTTTTGATATAGTTTGAATGCAACTGCAGTCTCCAATTAGTCAACAGAAGCTTACTCTCCTTAATTAAACAATGTACACTTGACTCATTTTGAAATAATTACACTTTATTCAGTTTAAAAAATACACATGATTAGTGAAAGGATATAATTATATTGCCATTTGTGAATAATATTTATTTCAATGCACTTCTGTGCTATACAATACCCATTGAAATGTTGTCTTTTGATATGACTGTCATTTAATGTTTTGATGTTATCAGAATACTTGGTATTTTCATCCATGTCTTCATTCTTATATAGTATATGAATTAGGATATCAGAAGTACAGTATTCATTCCCATCAGTAGTTCATTTTCTGTTGAAAAATTATCATTACATACAAACCTGGCAAGGCAGAAAGTAGATGATTCCCATCCAATACTTTTACATTTTTTGTGAATGGTTATTTGAAAAAGTTTGCAGAATATTTCACACCACATAACTCATTGAAATGATTGTACATAGTTGAAAATTTGAAACGGTAGAAAATTGGATAGAGGAGATCTGCTGTTACCTTCACGAATCCACACACAAACCACCAAAGGAAAATGATTAGCATATAAAATGAGCGGCTTTAATGAATGTTGTTATTTGTATTACAGTACATGAAAATCTAAATCAGTGATAGGTTGAAAGCTGAGGTATAGAGTTGGTTGCTGAAAAATGTCTTCGTATGAAAAATAATCAGACTTTCTCTTCACTTCTACTGTTGTCACTTCCTTCTTCAGATTTCTACAGGGTTGGTTTGGACAGGAGTCTCAATGTTACTTTTATATCTTTTGGATTTCTTGAGCTTTGGTGTATGCAGAGTAAGTTAGTCGTAAGTGGTTTTAGAAAGGGCTGTCAGGATAGATGGAATGAGTTACTGGTTGCCAAAACTAGAGGTTTACTTAACTGTACAGTTCTCCCTCAATATGTTATACAATAGGACCGTTCGCATCAAGCGTGAATCTAGGGGTTGACACCACATACCTCCAAATTTTTAAATTTTTAAATATATATTTGGGACATCGAAAAACCTGCATATAAACCCTTCTTCATTATAATAATGTATTTATAATTATTTTAAGATTTCAGTAAGCATTTTAGAGTGCATATTAATGAGCTAGCAATATAATTTGTGATGTTTTAATGTGTTGTGCCAATTTTGGAGTGTGTGCCTCAATGGATAAACATTCATCGGTTTTACATATACATGTGAATATTTCTTTATTTTTAATGTAATTTAAATATTCCAAGTGACCACCAACAAAGGTAATAATAGAAAAAGAAATTATTTCAGCAGATACTCGCTGCCTACAGTACGACATGCTTAACAAATCAAAACAATAACAAACACACCAACCAAGTGATGTATGATGTGTTCTCGTAGCATCGGCTTGGTGGTGGTCGCTATTTCTGCTGGGAATGATTTTCCCTCGTGTGATTTATTACAATCGACAAAGAAGGCTTCAATACAAGATGGAGATGAAGATATAAGACTCAGTCTGATGCTTGTTGATATTCGTTCATACGCCAGCCAGCCTCGAGATCAGCGGAGAGTACGGGACTATTGCTATTTCAGCTATTAAACAGGCAAGAAACTAACAGTAAATGATTCTGTTTCATTACACGGCTGTTAAACTGGCTCATTTGACTTCATAGTGATATCCATGAAACTGCTATGGTGTGTGTTCATATAAATAATGATACTAAACTAGCTTCTTAATCATAATTATCGTTTGTTACCCTATACAAAATACATACATTCCTAGTGATGATTATGGTCGTTGGAATATTTTTATACAAGCACATATACACAAACTACCTGTAAACATAAATATTTTATACTAATATCAATAAATATTTGCCTTAAAGATAGTTAAATATCTTTACATATATGAATTGAAACCTCTCCACTGAGTCAGCGTTCTATAAGCTCGTACTCCCCTAGACAAAAAAAGCTTTATTTCCATATTAATCACATAGCTATTGACTCATGGGGCATTTATTTATGAAAATAGTTAATAAATTTACTTCAATACATATGTAAAATCAATAAATCTTCAAGCTGGTCCTTATATAACCAACACCAAAGAACAACATAAAAAACATCACAAATTATAATGTGAGCTCATTGATAGGCACGCTTATGTTCTTAATTGAATCAAAATAATCTTGTTAGTATATCATAATATCAGGGGGCCTGTGGTGAGCTAATTTGCATTGTCCTTTTTATGAAAAACGAAATTTAAAAATCTGGTGGTATGTGGCAGTTTTTTTTCTTATTGCGAACGGTCCTATTGGGATGCATTTTTGAAAACCTTACCATCAATTGAAAATTTGTATAGCAAGACCTGAATAATATAGAGGTAAAAAAAAAAAATAATTTACCCTCCACATGCTCTAATTATTTAAATGTAATAAATAATCTTTGCTGTACATGTGACAATAATGATAAGAATGAATTTACAGTACAGGGTTAAATATAACTCGATATCACTCAAATATATTTCTGTACAGTTGAAGCAAATCTGGAGCACCAGACAACTAAACCACCATAGCACAAAGTATTCTTTGGTTGCACATTGAATTCTACTAAGTAAGAGAGGGTTAGAATGCAAGTAAGGTAAGCCAGACCTACTGTACTCTTTCTAACACTGGTGCTGACCCTTCAGGCGGGGGCGGGACAACCCCCGTCTCAGCCAACGCACAGAACCACGCGGCGACCAACAGTTTCCGGCGGCAGCACACGGTGGACCCTGCCACCATGCGAGAGAACACAGCCCGTCTGGCTCAGGGAGGCGCGCCCACCACATCCTCTTCCTCCTCTTCTGGATCTCGCTCGGCTGTGCTCAAGAACCAAAATATCACTGCACTTGACTCAGCCAGTGGACCTGGCAAAACTGGAGGTACAGGTACACACTGAATAACACTTTATAGGTTTAGATAAAACAGCCACTCACACATATTGGGTAGTAGGGGTAGACAGCCCCAACCAGTGAGGTACTACCACCATCATGCTGTGGGACTAATGAAATTGTCTGGATTTTTTCTTTCTTCCAGACTTTAGTTGCTGATTACTTTGCTTTCTGTTCCCTGCTTATGGGGTATCAGGCCAACCTCAGCTGCTCAGTGCACACAAATTTATGGCAATCAACACCAACCACCAGTATTTAAACTGAAGAATACCTGTTTTCACCTATGTTTTGCACAATGCAGTACAGTAATGTATTGTACATAACTGGACACTGACACTACCACCTAATCTCCCAGGAGCAGAAGGACAGTTGCCTGTCTGTGGTGGGATAGCAGCCCCAACAATGAAAATCTTCATTCATGTTGGTTTCTGCTGTGGCTAATTCCATGATCAACTCTTATGAATGGAGTACCTTGCATTATATACTGATCACCAGGGGTTCAGTTCCTAAGTTGCTTAGTCACTTGTATAGTATTATTGTTGTTATTAGATTCAGTTCACATCTTAAAATGAAGACAATAGCCTAAAATTGCCAGGTTTACTCAAGTTTCCAGGCCATCTGGTAAGAATGAGGAGAGGTTTTGACTTGTTAGCATGATGCTTCAAGCATGTCCATGCCATTGCATGAAGAAAACTTTGCCAGCACCAATCAATTGCACACCATTTTGATATAATCACAAGACATGATCTTTGCCCCATACCACAGAGCTTTGACTCTGTGGGTCATTGACCAAGGGTTTGCAGGTTTGAATCCTGGTCATGACAGCAGTCATGATTAGATGCACAAAAGAATATCCTTCTGGCTTACTCCACTGTGGTATGTAGTAAGTGGAGAGTCATTTATGGATGAATCTTAGTTTCTTGTGTTGAATAGTTTGGCAGACAAATGAGGTCTTGCCAGTTCAACCATGTGCATGTGTTGCTTGAGACCATAATGGCCAGCCTATGCCCACAAAATGGTTACTGTTTTGTTATTCCATTGTTGTTGTTGATGTTCCTCAAGCTACTTGGCCAAACAGCCTCAAGTCCCGAAGGACCAGGATTTCCCATGTGACCTTTGTGGAGTGTGTGTTGTGTTATTAGCCTGTCTGGTTGTGTGCAAAGCAATCTTCCATAATAAGTTCAGTGGGGTGGGGTGATAGGTTGAATTCTGGACTGATAATTATGGTATTTATAATGAGATGTGTGAAGAAGTGTTCAGCTGTCCTATTGGAAAGGAGGGTGACTGTGGATTTGGTTGGGGCTATTTTAAGTCTAGTGAATCAGGTGTGAAGTCTGTTAAGATAGGGTTGGAGAAGGTGACTGGGTGTGTGTATATTTGGGTGAGTATATGTAGGAGTGAGATGTATGGGCCAGGTGTATAGTGGATACTACCAGCCAGATGGGTGAATAAAAGGCACTTCCACAATTGTGGAGGGCCTGGTCATTCAAGAAGTGTGTCAGAACAGGAAAGGATGGACACTTTTAATATAGCTACTGCCTTAGGAGAGTTCCCAGAGGGAACAGTTTGTTAGCAGTAGGTAGATAGGTATGCAGCAATGTGTTATTTAATTTTTTTTTCACTTTATACAGAATTGGAAAGCAAGTGGAAAACTTAGTTTGCTCTTATGGTGCTTTAATTTTGCTAGAGAATAGATCCTTATTTAAAATGTAGTTTAAAATATAATAATGTGTGAATTTTGTAAATTACCTTATGAGACAATAATATGTTTGTTGCAGGGGCAGGTGCAGCGACGAGCCCTGGTGTTGGCAAGTCTCGTTCACAGAAGAGTAACACAATGACCAGCAGAATAAGCAGCTCAGGCCGCCGCTCCACCATCACTTATGATCCCAGTAAAGCTTCATCTACAGAAAAGACAAATATTACAAACGTTCCAGATTCCGCCAGGTAGGCAATATTGTTATTGTGAGTCTGTGTGTGGTAAGAGTGGTGCGTCCCATTGGTCAAAATAAAATAAATACATTTTTATGATTTAAATGGTTGAAAAGACGAGGGAAAATCTTATTTACATCATTTCGTACACTTTGAGTAACGTGCTGCCAAATTATGACCTGAAAATGGGACACGCTAAAGTATTTACTGACTTTGAATGTTCCTGTCCTGGTCTCTAGTGGGGATGTTTGGTTCCACTGCACCATTGCCTCTGACATGAAAAACAACCAGCTTGACACTACCTGTTTTGTGATGCCAGCCTGCTGTCAGTTGTGAAATTCTTTCTGTGGTGTTTTTTAGGAGACAACAAAGAATAAGGCTTGTGTGAGGAGCATCACTCACTGTGTTGTTAGTGACTGATGACTGACTGCCTCTGCTTGGAAACCTTTTACTTTGCCACAGGTGGTGCATGTCTGCTCCCTCACTCACTCCCTTGGTTCAGTCCCACCACTAAAGTCAGTTCTGGGTTATCAGGTTTTCATGTCTTAAGCCTGCCCCCCCCCTCTCCCCTCCCTTCCCCTCCCCTCCCCTCCCATGATCACTGTATCCTTACCCTTGGTTTACATTAGTCTCTAAAGTAACTTGATCATCTTTAATTTTCACATAAAGAATCTTCAGTGTGACTATTCCTTTCTGAGCAAGCTCACATTTGTACCTAATTAATGCTTCCATGCTTATGATAACTAACAATTGTCTTTTGCATTTCTGTAGTTTTTTTAGTATTTAAAATGAATATTATGTATTTTAATAAGTAATTAATATTTATCCATCAATATTATACATAAGTATTTTGTGACAGGCATAGAAAGTGATATATTTTCACAGGTGACAGCATTGTCTATTTTTCAGGTAATTTTTTCCTTGTGGTGTAAGAGTTAGTCCTCACTGTTGACCAGGCTTTAGTATCACAATTTGTGTCATGCAATTTTCAATTCAATTTTATTGGCACATCTCACATTTTGATTGAGAAATATTTTTGTACTGATCCAGTTAAATATAATAATTGTATTTGAATGACTTGATGCCACTCACAGCTTTTTAGATGCCACAGTTACCTGCCCTGCCACTTTTATTATGTACCAAATATATATATATATATTTTTTTTTTATTCAGGATACAGCACATTTTTGAAGGGTTAGGGGATTTTCCTCTTCTATTATTGAAATTATGTTAATTCTTTAGATATATAATTGAAAATATAGGAAATAAGTTATATCTATCAGTTCTACTGAATATAAATGTTTTAAGTTGTGCCTCATGTGAGGTGGACATATAGACGTTGAATTGTGTTCCTTGTACCTGTAGGGGCTCAGAGGGAGAGAGTAACGTGTGTAGTGAAGCCATTGTTCCCACGGTTCAGGAGTGAGTACAGTTTGACCCCCTCCCCTCCCTAACCACTACCTTCACTAATACCAGTATTGCCACTCTCCCCCTCCCCCCAATGCTGCATAGGCACAACTGAGGACCATATGCAAAAAATGTCCAAGGCCAGTTGATGACTGGTGTGATGGTGCTATGTAAAGCTGTTATAATCAGTCATTATAATAATTGTCTACAACATGATTTCTGCATATGGTCCTTACTCACCCTCACCTCAAGCAGCTTTGTAACATATTGATGGTTCATAGTAACATAGATACTTAAAAGGCAGATACTGAATGAGAATTCTTTACTAAAAATAAATATCTCCATACATAGGTTAACAGAATATATTTGATTGAAATATAACCCTTAGATGTTATGAATATTATGCTGATTGTAGTATTATATTTGTATTCTTTTAAGAATTTTCCATAATTCATATTGCAATTATCAGTCTATAAAGTTCAAAGTTGCATACTGTGAGATGGGTTGAGTAAATAGCCTGTATTGCCTAAACTAATACTCACACATACAGTCAATTTCCTCATAAATCTC
This sequence comes from Petrolisthes manimaculis, assembly GCA_034508575.1. NCBI lineage: Eukaryota > Metazoa > Arthropoda > Malacostraca > Decapoda > Porcellanidae > Petrolisthes > Petrolisthes manimaculis. Next base: position 58,562 of record JAWZYT010001332.1, on the reverse strand, counting down.
AGGAAAAGGGTTCTGGTGACTACATGAAAGCATCAACCCCCTCCAAGGCTATGCAAAGGCAGTTTCTCGGGACTCCTTGCCTTTCCCAACATTACTTACAAAGTTATTAATTGGTTGCTTGTATTTGTTTTTGTAAATGGACTTGGTATAAAAATCAAAACTTATAAATTTGAGAAGTTTTTTCAAAATTGGATAATACAAATTTTTACTGCTTGTGCCACTCCCTCCCCTGTAACCCATGGGGAGTTCACACTGCCTTTTATGTGCTGTGGAGGAGTAGTTTAGAATGTGATACTAACATACAGTAGGTTGTGACAAATATTTTTGCGTCCTAACTGTAATTCACACGACAGTAAAAAATGCTTTGTGTGAGTAGTTGGCTTTAACTGTGGTGGAGGTTTCAGTTAGTCTTGTTTCTCTTTACTATGCAGTCACCGTAAAAGAAAGGAGTAGATTACTTGCTTAACTTCCATGGGTAAAGCTAACAGGCAATGTTACTCCAAGGTTAACAACAATGGCTGAAAAAGACTAGTGAGAGACCTAACTATCTATCTAACATGTAGGAGGAGGAGGAGGAGATCCCCCCTTTGTAGACTGTGATGATGGTGAAGGCTTTTGTAAACAACTGACCAACACCAGAGAGGGAAAACAAACGACCTGACCCCCGTGTGTTTGTCTTGTTCTTGTCTGTCAGTGTCCACATTCCCGTTAGGCGCTCGTTCTTTCCTGCCAGACTGGCCTGCAAAACTCTGAGTGGTTTTATCCGAGGGTGAGTAATGCGCTTGTGTCCGTGTGCCGTCATCAAAGAGAATCCCTGGCACCATTCAGTTTTTTTATGTTTTGAGGGTTCATCTAACCCACGAATAGGATTCCGATCCTATACATACATACATACATGTTTTGGCTTTGATATCTTCACTCTTGTCAGTTGGTTTTTTGACTCCACCTACTAAACTGTTGTCTATAATTATGGTGAAGAACAAATTGAATGGTGCAGTACAAAGTTCCACGTATTTTAATGAAGTGGCTGCCTTTTCCTTATACCTTGTTGTTATCGAATTCCCAGTTGTTAATTTAATGAGATTTTCCTTATTGCGAAGTGTATGTCTTGACTGTTGAATGGCTATACTTACATTTGATCTCCCCCTCCATACTCTTACGTCTGCCTTTGTGTGAACCATAGCTCGTGTAATGTCATTTTGTTGTCCTAACAATTGTGCACTAATTGTATGATGTATAGCAGAAGTGATTAATTAACCTTATACATAATATTCCTTATGCCAACACTTAGCGCCACCCACCCTCAGATAAACAGCAAAAATTCAGCTTCTGGTTTGCGCTCCACTTTTTCTCTGGTATCTTGACTGAGACAGATTCATTGGTAACTTTAAAAAAAAATATGTACAAGTGCACTATAGTGCATTGCAAACCAAAGATCTGAATTTGAAGACAGCACATATACTGAACACATGGGACCCACGTACAACCCAAGACAAGGTAGTAGGTAGTTGGTAGGACACCAGACAGCATGTAGGCTGTCTTACTCCTGTGTTGGTCCAGCTAAGTGAGTTCTAGCGTGCTTGGTGTAGCAGACAGTTTTTCTGCTCCTGCAAATCTTGCTTGTAGTGCTAATGCTGCTGCTACCACTGCACTAGTCTTCCTGTGCTGACTGCTGGGTGTTTACCCCAGACTGAGGCAGCTCCCGTGCATGTTAACTAGGTCACGGCCACCTTCTCGTTGAGCCCTTGTTTATATATATAATCCTTCACAGGGATTCTAATAATGCTGCGTCCATAGCTTATGTGTAAGGGACAGAACAGAGTGATGTTAATGTCTCAGTAGCCCTTACTTTACCTTCGTAGCATTGCTTTTTGTAAGGGGGAATGATGGTCATAGATTGTGGCTGAGAAGGGGGTAAGTGACGGCCTGTGTGTGTGTGTGTGCGCGCGTGTGTGTGGCCTGTGATAACTCTGGTTGTCTTGTGACCACAGTGGCGTGGCTGCGGTACCACTGCTCCCTGGGGCCCCTTCCTCCTCTGTGGTGGGGGCCCCGGTGGACTCCCTGTCCCATGGCCACCCCTCGGCAGCCACTAACTCTCGACCTGCAAAAGGTCATTTCAAGTCAGCGTCCATTTCTGCGGGCACGGGTGCTGGTCCAGGTCGAGTGGATCTCTCGCCCCTAGACCACCCCCTAGATCCTTTACGGTCAAGGTAGTATGTCTCTGTGTGGGCGCACACACCTCGTTGCTTCTCTGCCTGCCTCACACCTTTTCCTGACAATCCTGCACCTTCCTCCACCCGCACTCCTCCTGTTCGTCCTGTTAAGCATTGCATGGCAGCTTATATGTCCAGGCGTAGCTCAGCTACACATCACACTCCATTACACTTGGTGGGTCACACTACCTACACCATGTATTGCTAAAGGGTGGTGTGACGAACCTATCACTGAAGATTTGCATGACATACCTATTGACCTGTGTAGTAGTTTTATTGCTTCCAGATTCTGTTAGGACTGTATGAGAGATGCATAGGAAGTGTGCACTGGTATTGCTAGATATACTTAGTTTATTTTACTCTACTTGTTTAGTTTTGATTTATGGTCACATTTATTGATACATATGAAACATTGACCTCAATATTATCTAAACTCTATAAAATCCCGTATGTGAAATAACTTTTAATGTCGAAGAAAAAGTGCCACAATAGCATTATCATAAAACCCAGTTACTTTTGTGTGACTCATGTTTATATATATTTTTGTTTTTTAAATATCTTTGTGATAACTTGTGATCTCGTGGGTTTGAACTAATCCGACCGGACCACTGACATTGCCGGCAAGCATCGATGTTTACATGTATGTCCGACGTCCCTGCAGCTCGTCGAACAAAACCCCTGTGTCCCCTGTCTCCACCAATCGCAACCCCTTCCCCCGCAACCACACCAGCCGGTCAACGTTCCACAGTGGGCAGAACCGGCGGAACAACAACACATACGGGGGTGTAGGAGGCGGACCCTTTGCTACCCAGGACACCAGTGTTCTCTCCTCCGCCAGCAGGACCAGTTTCTTCTCCAAACTCTCATCCAAGTTCTCCAAACGGTTAGTGGCACTTTGTAAATTGACTGGTTGCCTATTATAGTATTTATCTTCATATTTTGTTGAATGAATGTTGATTTTATCAAGCTTGTGTTCCTATACTTCATATTTATTGTAATGTCTAGTTTTGGCATCTTATAATTATTGATGTTTTAGTGTTTGTTAAGTGGCAGTTCATGTATACTTAGTGACATCTGTACACCATTGGGTTAATAAGTTATTTTTCTTTTATTTTATGATTTTTTTTTTGTGTGTGTGTGTATGTGAAAACATGCACATGTGTAGTAGCAAGTATTCAATTTTTGTTTCATGGTTTATCAGTGAAAATTTTGCAGGCTTCACTTTTTTTCTTCTTTTTTTTCTAATGGCTGGAATATACTACATGCATGTCACAATATTGTTGGTAAAATGTAGTAGAATAACTACCAAAGTTTACCCAACATTTTTTTTATCACTTCTTGAGGATTAATGGATTATTATGAACTTGCATTCTCACACCTTTTTGTCCATTTTTTTTATAAACTATTTTTGTACAAAGTGGTATTATCAATATGCTAATTTTGATGAGCATGAAACTTTAGTGTGGTTCCTCTCAGATAAAGTAAATAGTTAAGAAATTAGTTGATAATGTTAAGACTGTTACTGGTATGATCTATGATTAGAAAGTAAATATCTAATTTAGAAAAATTAGTCAACAAGTGTAATATTTTAGTTTAGATTTTTTTTTATTTTTTTTTTATTTTTTTTTTACTATTACTCCAGTTAGCTTTGTCATTAATTGTATGTTAAGGCTTAGAGTGAGTTTGTGCATGTTTGTTTGATTTTTGGCTTTGTTTCAACTTTCAGCCCCCTGGAAACACCACCTAGACAAGCCGCTAGGTACGTTGTCGATAGCTGGGGCCCCCTCGCACTACACACCTTGGCTGGACACTTTGATCATTGATATAGTTTACATTAGGTCAACTTGTACCTCAATCAGCTAGACTAATTAATTCTTTTTGAATCATGCATCTGAGCTTCAAACTTTGGTGTTGATATAGTTTAGCCACTGACATGTGAAGGGTCTGTATGAAGTAGAGTCAGTGGTACAGACTGGATGAATACAATAAGCTTAATGCAAAATTACACATTTTGTTGTGATTTGGGGAAGCATATCATACTCATCAGAAAAGGGCTTCTGGACAGTATGTCACATATTAGGGGCTAAATTTGATTAACTTGATGTTTCACTAGGTTCGTATATACAATTAAGGATGCTCAGGATATGGGACGTCTTGTGCACTTACATTCCCAGAAATAAAACAAAGCCAGCTGTTGTAGTTAAGAACAGGTTATTGTGCCCATCAGGTTGCTCAAGATATGGGACATCTGAGCATTCCCACTGCCTAATAGATATTCCATTATTTTATTACTGTTATTTCACACACTTGCAATGCACCAAATTAGGTAATAATATGTGCATTCTTAAATACTAGCATTCTGATCTGTATTTAAGATTTCTTGCTGTATTTGCAACAGAGATACTGACCTAATATTCAATAACTTAAGATGTTCAGAGGTCATTCATAGTATTTGCCTGCATTAGTGATGTGGGCCCCTTCGGCCCCAGCCACTAGCTTTTAGTTCTTCAACTGTCCCTCTTTTTTTTCTATTTCCTTCCTGCTTGCTGTCTCACCTCTCTATCACCTTTTTATGGCACTATATGACCTCACTGTTGCAGCGCCTTATATCAATCAATCAATCATAATATTTGTAATGTTTCTTGTTTTGAATTTTTGGAAGTTTTAACTGTCGTCTGAGAAGTAGATAAAAGTTTTTAATTGTTCCACAGTTATTCATTTTGAATTTATCAATACCGTAATGTAATGTGTTAGTAATTTTTTTCAATAATGGAAACTTGCATAATCACAAAGGGATGATAATGTGAAGTAGAGGTGTAATGTGAGCAGTATAATTTTATATAAGGTAAAACTGTGATGTTTGGTGTGTTATTTTGTAAAGCATATTATTGATGTGTAGTCCTCTACCCTTGCAGCCCCTCAGTGAACAATGATGAGCAGGTGAAGCCTCGGTCATTACGCTTCACCTGGAGCATGAAGACCACGTCCTCGCGTGACCCCAATGACATCATGGCAGAGATTCGCAAGGTAGACCAACCCCAGCACCATGAATAGCAACGACAAGTAATCCAACCCCTGCATGTCCTGCTTTAACACACTGTCTTCATGCTAGCAGCTATCTCCCTCAAGTTTACCTCCCACCACCAGCGACAGTTTCACCCCCCTCCCCCCACTCCTCCCATCTGTACTACCCCTTGCCACAGACTTTTTCTTTTACTGTCCCCCTCCCCACCCTTCCCCCACCCACAACAGACTTTGTTCTTCCTTATCAAGTGTCTTCTAGATCCCTTTATGTCTTGTTCCTTTTAGTGTTGGTCAGTTTCTTAAATTACTCCTAGTACTGACAGTGTCACCCTTCTAGTATTGTCAATACAGTATTATGTTTCCCACCGGCTGCTGCTACTACTTCAGTGTTTACCAGCGTTGCAGCTCCTTTGTCTACAGTGTCTTTCAGCTTCTATCTTCATTATCATCTAACTTCTGTTTCTTCAAATCCCAGATCTTAGTGTAGTAGAGGCTCAATGGGTGTTGTTGCTATTGATGAGGCTGCCTGTCATCCTGTAATGTTAGGGTTTTGATTCTTTGCTCTAGCAGTAAGTGCTCAGTTTGATTCTTCTGGCCATCCATCCATACTGTGTTGGTCTGTGAAATGATACAAACATGGAATGAAATAGTGGAGGTAACTAGTAATCTGGGTGATACAAAGAGCCAACTGTACTTTCATACGTGTTAAGGGACAATGTAATGATGAGCACTGCAACAAAATGCCATTACAGCAAATGCCCCCATTATATTTTACTTATCACAGTCTGTAATGTTTCCCATTTGTCTGCTGCTGTTTCTACAATGTCTCCCAACTTTTTCTTCTTCCTTTTCCTTCAGTGTCTTTAAGCTCCATTTTCCTGAACTTTACTGGACACTAAACACATGCCTGCTGCTGTTTCTGAATCCTTTTTGTATTTTTTTTCTACCATCAATGTCTCATATCTTGCTTCCAGTATCTTTCTTCACATATCTTGGTCCTAGTGCCTCTATATTTTCCAGTGCCTCCTCATTCTCCTGTATTTGGCTTACCTACCTTTGCCTTGGCAGTCTCCATTATCCTTCCTCACTTCCAGGGATCATTGTTTTCATATTCTTTTCTCCATCTGTTTTTTTTAGTTTCATCTCATTAGTAACTTTTTTATTAATTTTCATCCCTCCTCAGTCAGGTTGCCTTGTTGTCCTTCTCCTTAAAGGCTCCTTGTTTCCTTACCTTCAAGACCATTCTTAATATTCTTTGTTTATTTCTCTCCAGTGACATTTTCTATCCTCAATTTTAAACCATATTCACCAGATTTTTTATATTTAACTTCTCTTCCATTTCTACTTGACTGACACATTTTTCTCCTTCATAATTTGTACACTCTAAATCTTACTTCAATTTGACTAGCTTACCGTATATCTTGTCTACTGGTACAAATCACAAACAGTGTATGAGTGTTGCACCCTTTTGGTGTTTCCCTGTAACCCCAACAGCAGTAAAAATGTTCCATCCCAGTGTTGCATTCCAAAGTTGGAGGCAAGCAACCTAAATTATCCTCCACACATAATACATTTACTGGAAGGATTTTCACAGTATATCCTGTATGTATTAATGTTGGTCAGGAATCCACAAAGATCATGTCATTACCACACACCCTTAAGGGGTTAGTACAGTGTTGGTAAATATAGGGGAATTTATTCTTCCAAACTATGCCAAGTAAACAGGTTACCATTATTTTTATTAATTTGGACCTGTTTCCTGAAATACAGTATTTTAGAAGAATCAATGCACTCTACTGTACCAACATATATTACCCCCCTTAATGAGTTTAGTGGATTTGTGATATGACAGATTTGTGGAGGACTTAATAAGTACCATATTGTGAACTATACAATGAAAATGTTACAACACAACTCCTATATGATAAAGCCAATGTATCCATGATAAGTGTAGCTGGCCAACATAGCATAAAATGAATTAAAAACTTGCTCAACCCACTGAATGCAAGTACAAAGTAGTTGCTAACTGTAATCATATAGGATACATTATCTCCTGTTGTCATTCAGTAGTGTTTGTCTCCAGAGTCTTGATTATGCAATTGTTATGTGGGTTTAGTCAAAGTATAGAGATGGTTAAAGATATTTTGTTGAAACTTGAATGTTTTTCCTTTCTTTATATGATTTAGGATTAGTAAAGTAAGAATTTTACAAAAGCAAAGTTCAGGATTTATATATTATAAAAATCATTCACAATTAAGCTGTATGAGACATGAACTTGAGGTTGTTTTGACATGCAAGCTTAAAAATGTATTTTGGTGGTGTTTTTAAGGAGCATCATTTACAGTTTGGCCTCAGCTCTACATTGACTACACAGTTACATGCTTCTTAGCCAAAATTGTCTCTGAAACAAGTAGTTAACTGAGCTGTTACAGTGTACTATAGTCAATCCCAGCTTTATAAGCATTAAAAAACAAAAGACTTCTGAGGTGTCCAACAATATGCAGTTTTTGTATTGGTACTTTAAATCTTTTAGGATCCCAAATGTCTAATAGTTCTTTGATGTCTCATTTAATGCAATACAATGGAGGTTATTTTTCAGCCAGATGGAAAACATTAACCCGTCACCCACCAATTAACTTGGGTGTTATGTATGAGAAGGTACTTGTATTAGAGAATATACGGTATGGCTTGATTTAAAAGATATCCTTACTTGTATGACTGTCAAGTGTAAGATTATAAAACCTTAATTTCTGTAAATATTCATACATCTATATTCCCATTCCTTGCCTATTCATTGTTGTTTAAATCTTCTCTATGTTGTCTCATTTGTTGCCTATCGTTTTTACTTTTCCTCTATACTCATCACACACTGATCAGTATATTATAAATCTTTGTCTTCCTGTGTATCATTAATCAACACTAATTTATGATCATAAGAGATACAGTATTACAAACAGTGCTCACAAAGAGTTGGCCTATATAATTATATATACAGTCATTTTACATTAAGCAGTAGGATAAAATACCATCATTTGACAATAAGTAGAATTTAACAGAACATCAATTGAATGTATTTTTTTTCCATATGTAAGAATACTGTTTTAAGCTTTTATTTCTTTTTCAAAAAGCTAACACATTCACAGAGAAATGTAATAGATTACTTTTTCCTTCTATTTTCATTATTTAGTGGGGTTCATGTCTGTCATCTTATTCTTAGTTGTTGAGGTTCATTTCCTGATTGCTTTAATGTCCTGTTTCTTTTTAATGATAGAGTTGGCACTGGCTGCTGAATGACATGGTGTGAATGATAATGTAATGAAATATTATTAATGGATATATGTAATGATAGGATCTCTTACTCTACCTATAAAAGGACACACAAGAATACTTGGGTGTGTGAATGGGAGTTGAGGAAAGAGATCACTGATTGATTTTTGGACCAGTAGAGTGAAAAATGCTGATGAATGTGATATGAAAGAATTGTTAAGATTGATTGTTTGACCATATGTTCAGTCTGCATAAAGTGGGTTTTGAAGGTACAGTACTGTACTGTTTCTTGGTATGTTCCTGTTATTCACTATTACTTGCTTGTCTGTCCTTAGTAGTTTTCTAATACAGAAAGCCAGTTACTTTAGTTTTTGTATTGTTTCAAATCTGTTTTGTCTTTGACATTTTATAATGGTTTCCTTTCACATCAAGATATTTTCAAATACTTGAACTTGTGTTTATTTTGATTAATATCTTATGATTACTATTAGTCATCATCTTACAGACTCAGCCACTTGAATTTCTACATATTTTAAATAATATTTTTCTTATTTACTTATACTGTGTTAAACTTCTTATTGACTTCCTTATACAAATGTCCACTATAGTCTACTCTCTTTAATACTGCCACTCCAGACACACCTCTGCTCCCTTCTCCATTTCTTCCACTTCTCAGGAGTTTCTTTGATGTTGTTAAATTGTAGTATTAATGAACCCTATGATTGTGTATGAGACCTGGTGGCTTATGATTCCTCCAGACTATGTATACTGTACCATGAAACAAGCTACTTCAATGTAGGTGGTGTTTTGTGACAATGTTTGAAGGACACTCTAACCTCCAATTTTCTGACTACATCACAGGGTTCCTTAATTAATGAAGGGAGGTCGGTCTAAAATTGCCTGTTCTTTTGTAAGGCCTTCAGTCCATCCTTGTTGATTTTGCCTCTGTCACACATACATATACATTTCCTCCTCTCTCACCATATACAAATATTTCTTTGACTCGGTTTTATAAGTCTATAGTAATAGAAAACAGACAGCCTCAGAGTTCATCACCCACCACCACCACCACTGCTCTATTCTCAGTTCCCTTCCCTCTCTGTTTTAAAGCTCATTACCACAGCTGATGATTTGGCCTGTGGCATTGCTTGATTATTTGAATTGTTTTTAGTTTTGTCTCATGTTAAGAATTTGAGTCATTGGTTTTGTTTTTATTTATTTTTTTATTTTCTGGAGTTATAATTTTCAGTGTTTATTTGTGTGTTTTGTTTACAGTGGCTTTTGCATTGATAAAGAGCTACAGTAATACTCCCATGTGTTGGACAAGACATCTAATGTTATCTGTTGCTGTTTGTGTTTCTTTGGTTTAAAGTTTTTCCTCTTTTCACATTGTCTACTCCCAATGATGGTTATGAGGAAAATAAAGTAGGTTGTTAGATGGGTGTTTTGCAGTTAAATGTTGAGAAAATTTTGGAATTATGCCTTTGATCTGGTACAGTACTTTGACAAATCATTGCATATGCATGATAATTTTAATTTCCTGTTGAAATATCGTGATTTAATTCAGTGGCCTCATAAATGGTCAAATTTTAGTTTTGCATGTAATTCCTTTGCGGAAAGTCCCAGTTTCATTTTTTTATGTTAAGTTGGATTAGCCTTACTGTAGAGAGATAGCTTCTGTATCAGGACAGTGTCTTGTATTTGTATTGTAAGTGTGATTTCAGAATGAGTAACTTTTTTTTTTTTTTTTTTTTTTTTCTTCAAATAACAGTACTTTGCATCAAGTTGAGCTTGTCTTTTGAGTGATATTATTCTGTTTGAAGCATGGGAAAATTAAGGGGACTATGATGTTGGTGAATGGAAGGATACTATTTCCTCTATAATATGTCTCATAACAGTCTTAAAGTAATAAGTGTTATGTTGTACAATTTGGAGGAATTAGTTGCCATTATATTCACTTTGTGTATCACAGGTCCCTTAAGAGTCGTGTATAGCTGGTGGAACGTTTGCCTTGAGGACTAATTTGCGGTTGTGCCACTTTTCCTTCTGTTGCAGGTATTAGATGCAAACAACTGTGATTACGAGCAGCGAGAAAAGTTCTTGCTCCTTTGTGTCCACGGAGACCCAAACACTGACTCCTTAGTGCAGTGGGAAATTGAGGTAAGTTAAGGAGCTTCAATCTTGAACTTTTATAGAGATATAGAGCAGAGTCAATTTTGCCCTAACTACTTGGTTAGTTTCCAGACAATATATCTTGGGAGTGCAAAAGGGGCCAATGTTTAATACACATTCTGTTGTTACTGTGGGCTGGGATTATCATTATGTATTTTACGCAATATAATTTCAGATTCCTGGTTTGTATTGGGAAAAGCTACATAACTTAGATACGTATTTATCCAAAAGTATTTGCCAAAATATATTAGCCGATCCATTCTACTTTAAGATTAATATAACAATGGATGTGTATAATATTTTGTGTGGTTTGTTACAGGTGTGTAAGTTGCCAAGACTTAGCTTAAATGGTGTCCGGTTCAAGAGGATATCAGGAACATCTATTGGGTTTAAGAACATTGCCAGCAAGATTGCCAATGAACTGAAACTGTGACTACAAGGAGAGTTTGAACTAGGAGATTCTCTTGTAGAAGTACCACTTGGGCACCACACAGCCTAAGCTCATGGTCTTCTCATCAGGGCAAAAAAAAATAAATAAAAAGAAAAAAAAATAGAGGCGTCTGACCAGTGATGTGTCTGGGTCACACAATTTTGTTACAAGATTCAGGGAATTAAAACATATTCCGAAATGTGCCTAACATCCATCTGAATTCTTTTTGTTAAAAGTGTTAATGTAGAAACCTTATTGTAATATTAAAAGTATTTGGGAGAAATGTTGGCACAAACGCTTTCGGAGGTGTTTTCAACACACATTTTTGTGCTCTGACCTGGACTTGTTTTATCGGGCCCTCTACCCAAGCTCATCTGAAACTTAATTAAGAAGCTCACCCATGGAAATATTCCCTGGGCCTCTCCTGAAGCACCTTCGGCTTGTTGGCTTCCTACCCTCACTCTCCAGGTGCACTGTGGACCCTCGCTGCTCGGAAATACACTTGCCTTTGGGAATTCATAATGGCCACAGGACATGTTTGCATATAATGAACTAAGCTTTCCTGACTCTTTAACCTGTGAATGAAAATTATATCAATATCTGTGATATATATATATTACACATTATATATTATAAAGACATAATATATAAATGCATATATATGTATATCATGAATTTATTGCTGGTAGCAAAGTGTGATACCTGAAAAAAATGTACCACATATGGACAACTTGTGAAGGACTTCAACTAAGTGTCTTAGTACTTATTGGGGTGCAGCAGCACTGGCCAGGTGATGTGGCAAAGCATCACAACACTGGTCAGGGTGGTGTGGTTATGGCAGTGTGGTGGAGTGTTAATACTCAACCATACAGTCAGTGAGGCCAGACCCACCATATCATGTATCCTCCTGTGTCAGCCTCACCTCACCTGGGACCTTCTCATCCCTATGTGTTGCACTCGCAAGCAGATCAGAAAGAGGTCCCAATGGAACTGTTGACCTTGTTTTCTTATGTAAATACTTTGGCTGTAGGACTACAAAATTAAAAGTTGCCCAGTTTTGTTATGTATAACCTATAGGATGAAGTTGGTGATTTGAATATTGATATGTACAGTATTGTAAAGATTTGGTCACTAGCTGACTGCGAACATAACCCTAATCCTGGTTACAGAACTCTAGTGTGCGACGTGTAGCATGAGCAGAGCTTCACTCCCAGTTGACCCACCCACTTCTGTAGAAACCAAAGACTGGGACTTCACTTCTGTTGTGCCTGGGTTATATAAACTTATCAAGGAGTAGTGCGTTGCGAGTTTGAGCAAACTGTCAAGATTTTTTTTTTCTGCCATATGCCCCACCTAGCCTTGTATATTTACAAACCCCCTTGTTGTAAATGATGTAGTCTTCTGATTGGTCAAGACATCGATACCACACTTGATTTATATTCATATTTCTTTGCTATTATTGCATTACAGGTTTCATCTACCCCTTGTGATTCATGGCTTACTTCATACCCACCACCTCCCTAAGCTAATCACCACCACAGAAATTTTTCATCTTTATGTGTTGTGCCTCCCCTTCTTCATATGTGCCACCTTGCCTCCCCCCCCTCCCCTTCCACCCTCCACCAGACATTGGCTGAGGCCTTGGATGCCTCACACTCCTGTCTTGCTTTTACTTCTCATCCATTATGTAGATATATTTACCTTGCATTGTCATTATCATTTTATTTTGAAATTGTTGTAATCATAATTCATCTTGGTTAGACATAATAGTGGTGGCAGTTAGGTAATTGATTTTTAAACTTTTGTGGGATTATAATCAAGTAAATTTATAGCTGCTACTGTTTAAAATCATGAAATGATTATGTATGAACCATATAGCACCAGTTTTTCCAATACGTATCTTTGAAGTTTACTGTTTTTCTAAAAAAATGTAGAAAAATCATCTGAGCCAGGCATTTTAGTGCTGGTAACCATGAGCAATATTGGGGTTGTTTGTATGGCAGACCAAATCAAATAAAGGTGAATTTTTAATAATAAAGTGTGTGTAACCTGTTGGTACTCGGCCTGGTCACAGCACCCGCCCCACCATGGTCACCTCAACAACAAAAGACCATCTTACTTGTTTGATTTATCATTTTTTTTTATTTTAACAAGATTTATTTAATGCTGCTGCATATGTTCATTCCTGTAACTACCTGTGTACATACTCAACTAGTAGCCCTTGAAATACAGTGACAGTTCACATAAAATGAGTTTATTTACATTCCTTCATCAGAGGACGAGGCTCTTTAGTATGGTTACATTATTGTACAGTGCAGTATATATATATACATATATTATGTAGTTCACAACTAGCTCGGTGTTGTTAAATGTCTAAAAAATGGGATATATATATATATATATATACACAGTGTTAGAACTGCCAAACCAGAAAGACAATCACTCCTTGCTTTCATTTGATGCTTACCAGTGATTGTCAACAGGCAAGTTTAAAATTGGGAGCCAGAGTAAGGAAGTACAGTACTTTTAATAAAGATTAAGTAAACTAGACAATTGGGTTTTTAACCAAGTGGTGTTACATTAAAATGCAATAACATTTTTTGGATGAGCCTGCTTCAAATTATTTGTGAAGTTTGGCATGGCTTGCTTTATAATCTCAGCTCATTGTGTGTGTGTGTGTGTGACTGGCAGGGCGAGGCAAGCAATGGAGGTGATACCAAACTAAAAAAAATAGCTAGCTGTAGAAATGAAAGATGTACAGTACAGAAATCATAAAAGATTTAATGTATGTCATATTTGTGAAATGTATACCATGAAGTATGTGAATCTATTGTTGACAGGGAGCATATTAAAGGCAGACTCAATATTAAAACCAAGGTAGAATTGTGCACCAGGAACATCAGGACTGAAGAGTTTGTTTCCTTTATAATGTTTTTCAATAAAGAGTTTTATATGATAACGTATGTATTTACTAACATCTAAGGCTTGTTGATGATCTTTATTTTTTATATTAAGTTATCGGAAAACTTGAAACCTGAAGCAGTTGTTGTTGAAGTTCCTCAAGCTGTCTGGCCGAGCAGCCCCGAGCTCCTGAGGAAGGCCATGACCTGAACCGGGCTTTCCCACAGTGTCCTCAGAGAGTGTATGTTGTGTTGTTGGCGAGTGTGGTTGTGTGTATTGCAGTCTTCAATAATGTGTTTGATGGTATGGGGTGCTGTGTTGCATCCTGGACAGGCATCCACAATGGCTTCATCCAGCCTCTTCTGGTATGTCAGAAGGGCCGGGTGGTGGCCACACCGCAGCCTGGCCAGGTGGACTTTGTCCTCACGGAGAAGGGAGGATTCAGATGGATGGATGTCAGGAGGTCGTGCATGCAGCTGTGTGTTGTTTTAGAGTGTTTGGATGGACTGATGAGTGATTTGGGTATGGATATGTTTCTGGACATTGGTTTGGGGTGGGCAGGGTGTAAGAGATGATGGTATTTGTGTGTGGTATCGTGTGCTAGGTGTTGTTTTAATGTTCCTTGGCATGTGTGGGTGTTGTACCATGTAGTGTAGTGGATGTTGTGGGTTTGTGGAGGCTGCAGCAAGTGTTTGTGTGCCTCTCATGTCAAGATGATCCTTGATTTTGGTTTCATGGTGTAAGTGGTCTGTAGCTGTGCAGCCTGTGATTGTTTTTAGGGCTCTGCTGTTCTGTATGGTCTGTAGGGTGTTGTGATGAGTCTCAGCGAGGTTTGAAGCCCAAGCAGGGCTTGCATAGTCCATCTCTGATCGAATATATTGTTTGTATACTGTGATTGTAGATTCTTTGTTATGTCCAAATGTTGTGCTGGCAAGTGATCTGAGGGCTTTAAGTCTGTTCATGCATTTGTTTTTGATGGTCGTGATGTGTTGTTTGAATGTCATGGATGTATTGTACGTTATGCCAAGTATTTTGTGTGTGTGGTATAGGTGTGTTTATGGTGAAGTGTGTGAGCAGTAAGTGATGATAAATTTGATAAGTTCTGTCAGCTCTTACTATTTAAAAATACAGTCGGGAATGGTTCATAGTGAAACGCTACATATAATGTATTAATTTATTTAATATGTCATGAAGGCAGTCCCTGATTAACTGTGCTATCAATATTTTGTTCTTTTTTAAATTTCATATACATATTGGCAGCCTTGACAAATGAGATTAATAATCAAACTCATCTGTAATCAGTATATTAGAGACGAAAATATTTTATTATATGGTCTTGACAGTAAACTAGTCCTGACATATAAAAAATAATGAAACATAGATAAGGACATGAACATTATCTTGCAACAACTACTTGTTGCATCGAGACTTAAACATTTTCCCCCAGTCTTTGGCACCAGCAATATTTATTTCCTCATAACCCGGCATCTTGGTCTTGCATCTCTCCAGCCAGGACACAACATTAGGGTGACTTGTTAGGTCAATATTAGCTTCCGGGAAGGTCTCAACGGTGGCTGAGAGAACGTGGTCAGCAATAGTAATATTATTCCCAACAGCAAAGTCATGACCTGATAGGAAGGTGTTGAGCCATCCCAGGGCTTCGTGAAGCTTTTTCAGCTTCTCTTCATCGAAGGTCTTCTCACCTCTGAATATCACTGGGAACTGTTGAAGGAAATTTAGTTTAGGACAAAAATATCTTGTAAAGTCATGGTCTAATGTACTGCAACACCTTCCAATGAGATGGCTTCGAAAAATTATCCGAAACTATAGCTGTTGGTGTGTGCAATTTTGGTTCATAAAATTAACTCAAATAGCTCGCTTTTATTCACCAGGTTGCAGTACATTAGACCATGACTTTACCACAAGAGAGGGACAGAAAAGGAATTATTCAGCAGGTCTGAAGGGATGCTCAAGCCATAATACCACCCAATGGAGTAAGAGCTCTAAGTAGAGTCCATTAAACTCGTTTCCTCAAAGTTTATCCAGTTATTTTGTTAAACTAAACACTAAAATAATTAAGACCTGCCCTCCTTTAATAGATTCTAAATTATTAAATACCGCCATAGTACACTCTCTTGGGTCCTGCTGGTAACAATTAGTGACTCTGCTCTGCAAAATAATTACTTTATAATATTATATGCTGCTATTAAATTACGACTAGCATAATCAGTAACTTATAGTTATAGGCTATAGATGACAGTTTGCTATACTCCCCCCTAAAATAAACGTAAAAATAAAATAAAAACAAGAACATGAAGGAAAACCCTTCAAAAGCTCCGGCTCTTAATGATTCAAGTGAAATGAGTGAGTGAGTGAGTTGAACCCCTTTTAAGAAATGGTCGACCCAAGAAGAATGAGTGAGTGAGTGAGTCAGTTGAAGCTCTTTTAAGAAGCTCTCGGCTGAGGCCGGAGCTAATAAGAGCAAAGTGAACGAACGACTTAGTGAACTCGTGATCGTTGTTGGTTGAAGTTGACTTACCACATACTCTCCGAAGCGATGGAAAAGTGTTCCTTGATCGAAATAGTTGAGTCTGTCTACCTCTGCTCTTTTCCTGAGGTCACTGGGATACAGAGTATCATCCTTGCCAAACTTGGAAGCCAAGTAAGAACAGATGGGACGGCTGTAAAAATAATATGGTAAGTGTTGTTGCTGATTACCGACCATACCTCATTAGTCACCAGCAGGTTAGGGGCTTAAGTTGGGAATTACAGGAAATTATTAGATACACTACACCACTACCCAAAATAACCATCATAGGTAGCATTGGATGGGATTTCCTACATGGGTGTTTATCAGATTTCTCAGATAATGGAAAGGTTAGGATATGGCAAGACATTCTAAAAGAGTTATTATGACTTACCTCTCCCAAAGTACAAAGTCTCCGTCCACAAGTGTAGGAACAATGTGTTGTGGATTGAGAGCTATGAATTCAGGGTTCATATGCTCCCCTTTAAAGAGGTCAAATTCTTTAAGGTTAAGATTGACCCCTACTGCCTTAGCCGTGAGCATGGCTGAGCGGCAGAATGGAGAGAGGAGTGAGTAGTATAAATCACAGGACATGGCTGCAACTGCAAGGAAAATGTTTAATGTTAATAATGAAGTGTTTTCTTATTCACTTCTAACTTGTACTAGTAGTTGTTATGTCATTGATGAGTATAGCTTTCTTAAATGTTATTCGCTTCAAACTTGCAGCAGTAGTTGTTTGTCATTGATAAGTATATCTTGGCCATGGGCCTAGCTATATCTTTCCTAAATGTTCATCGAGTAGTGGAGAATATCGTAGAACACTTTATGTTCTATTTGCCGGTCCATCCATATCCAGATTGTAGATGAAAGAGAATTGTTAATTTGCCCTTTAGACTCAACGTTACTTACTGTAATACGCAACACACAAGTAATATTTGTGCTAAAGTATAACAGCGTTGAAATAAATGAGCGTGTTCTTACCGTGTCAAACAGTGGAAGATAAGAGATCCTAAGGCCTGTGCTGGAGTGGTGTACAATATGTTCTGATATCCTTATAACAGTTGCCAAGTGATATCCGTTTGGCTGGTGCTTTTATAACCTTACAACAACCTCCAAGTCCAGCCTTCTCTGGTATTGTTGTCGGAAACTGTACGATAGTTTGATTATTATTCATAAATACACTTATGATTCTTTGATCATTAATACTTTTAATGCATTGTATGAATATATTTTTAGAATTAAGATTTATTTGTATCAGTTGATTAATGGTGCACCAGTAACTTGAATATTATTATTAATTTTTACTGTACTTGTGACTCTGACAACTCAACCAGGGAGAAGGTATTCACATCGTCATGATGATGATGTGCTTGGCCTTGGTGGTGGTGACGTGTTTGTATAGGAATCCCCGTAGAAGTAGGGAAATATTACCTATTGTGTTGTGGCAGGTACTCCTTGAGGGTTTGAGCGCCCCTTCGCGTGCTAGTCATTGCATCATAGGTTTCTGGGTAATACTGTACACCCACAGTTAGATGTTCTGTCTCCTTGCCTGTTTAATAGCGACCAGCTGGAGCCTAAGATTTACAGAATTTGGCATGGTTCTTTTTGTAATCTCAGCTCATGGCGTGTGTGTGTGTGTGTGTGAGAGACTGTATGAGTCATAGACTCATAGATAGTGAGTAAAAAGACTTACAGGGCGAGACAAGTATAAAGGGAGGTGATCCATATTTTTAAATTGAACATTCTGAATAGAGGTTGAATCAGTATCGAGCTTCGAGTTAGATGAGATCGAGATCCTTTCTCTACCCTACTATACCACCATTACTATCTCCCAGATGAAGCATGTGAACATAACTGCGACATAATATTATGAAACCAAATTAAGCAATAATATGTTGTTATAGGAAGAGTATAAAAATAATAAGTGTCTGACTTTATTCTCTTTAAATATTAACCATCCCCCACAGGGCTACAATAAAGATTGTTGTAGGATCTGGTCACTTGCTAGTGAATTTGACGAGATCTGCCCACTTGAATTAAAATCCACGTGAGGTGTATGTAGACTTGTAGGCTACTGCAACCACGGAGGCTATTTTTTTTAACTGCTGTGTGGACCGCCAGCACACGGGGGTGAATTATTATCCCTTTACATGCAGCAGTCTAAACTCCCTCCCCCTTATGGTCCCTTCAGGGCTGGTCTCACGGAAGGTACAGCCCCACTTGTAGCTCTTGTGGTAATGTGGACTTGGGACCACAGCACTGGCTGTGGGATCAAAGACCTTCCCCCAATCTCCCTGGAGGTCGGAGGCCCCCAGACTCCCTGGTCCAGTAAGCTCTGGTCCCATTTCCCAGTCCCTCCTTTATTTTTATTTTTTACTGTTAAACAGAGAGTACCAGGAGTCAGAGGGGCAGGAGGCCATTCTGCCCCAGGAGAACATCAACAATAATTCAGCAATCGACCTCTCTTACTCTCATTACAGAATTTTATATTTTTGAATTCGTTACCCTTTGGCTTCAGTTTACCTGTTATTCTGAATCTAATTACATTGACTATTTATCTCTTCCCTGATTTTACTACCCTCTGTAGGCAATTCCTTGACACTTTTCATAAGTGGAGAATTACACATTCTGTCCCACTCTCCTTGATCAGAAATCTCATTTGTTTAATTCAATGTTGTCTCCCTTGCCTTCACTGATCCACCTTGGACAACAAGCAGGCTGGTACAGTACCTTAACCTACTGTAATTATGACCACCTTAAATTGATGATAAGTGAAACTAATGGGAAATAACTAAGGGATTATAAAGGGAAGGTTTCTTTTCAGCTGGTGTTTATTTATTTATTTATTTCTTGCACAATTCAACAGAATGCTTGGTCAATCAAAATACCTAGGTCTGGTTTGGATAGCCTGATGGAGTATTATATAGTACAAGTATATGAAAAAGGAGAAGTAAGTGTTATCAGGTCAGAGAATGTAGGATAAAGTAATAAGTGTCAGTGATGTGATAAGAGCCAAAATAATTAGTACTCGGTAGTATCATCCTCGTCTTCTAGGTCAGCCCCATCAAGTCCCACCTCCTCATAGTCCTTCTCCAGTGCTGCTAGGTCCTCACGGGCCTCTGCAAACTCTCCCTCCTCCATGCCCTCACCAACGTACCAGTGGACAAATGCCCTTTTCTGGTACATAAGATCAAACTTATGATCCAGTCTGGCCCAGGCCTCAGCGATGGCAGTGGTATTGGAGAGCATACACACTGCCCTGGACACCTTAGCCAGATCACCCCCGGGTACTGTGGTGGGTGGTTGGTAGTTGATGCCCACCTTGAACCCAGTGGGGCACCAATCAACAAACTGAATAGTCCTCTTGGTCTTTATGTTGGCGATGGCGTTAGTAACATCCTTCGGCACGACATCACCTCTATACAAGAGACAACAGGCCATGTACTTTCCATGTCTTGGGTCACATTTAACCATCTGGTTGGCTGGCTCGAAGCAGAAGTTGGTAATCTCTCCAACAGACAGCTGCTCATGGTAGGCCTTTTCTGCAGAGATGACAGGAGAGTAGGTGGTCAAAGGGAAGTGTATCCTCGGGTATGGCACAAGGTTAGTTTGGAATTCTGTGAGGTCCACATTAAGGGCTCCCTCGAACCTTAGTGATGCTGTGATGGATGAGACAATCTGGCCAATGAGGCGGTTGAGGTTGGTGTAAGAGGGTCGGCTGATATCGAGGTTTTTGCGACAGATGTCAAAGATGGCCTCATTGTCCACCATGAAGCAACAGTCTGAGTGTTCCAGGGTCGTGTGTGTGGTCAGGATAGAGTTGTACGGCTCAACAACAGAAGTCGCTGACTGAAAACATATCATATCCCGTGAGCAGGCAGAAACAGTATTCATGAATACTAAATAAAAATTCATGAAAAAGTATTGATTTTAAACTATACAGTACAAATATATTTGAATCTGAACTAGACAGAACTTGATATTATAAAATTAATTTATAATTCAACTTATGGAATAAAAAGATTCAAGTACTGGTAATGGGTAAGGACATGGGTAGTAAATACTGTGATGATAAAAGATAAAAATGCTATTGATGTGATAAAAAAGGAACGGATATAGAAGGAACTGAAAAGTATTGGCTGGGGCCGAAGGGGCTTTAAAGTACTTCCCATAACACTGCAGTGATCAATACTTTTCCTATGGGAAAAATGACCTGTAATGTGGGTTGGTGTGTTACTGCTAATGACTGACCTGAGGTGCCGGGTAGATGGCAATTTCCAACTTGCTCTTCTTGCCGTACTCTACAGACAGACGTTCCATCAGCAGAGAGGCAAACCCAGACCCAGTGCCACCCCCAAACGACCGGAACATGAGGAAGCCCTGTCCAGAGGTGCATTAGGTTACATGAGAGAGAGTGAAAGAGAAAGTGTATGTATGTATGTGTGTATGTGTGTGTGTGTGTGTGTGTTTGTGCAAGAACTAAGAAAAAATATATGAGTACAGTATAGAGAATCACTTGCAGTTAATACCTGAACACATGATCTTTTATATCATCATGAAAGCCATCAGTCGATTTTCACCTACTCCTCACCCACCCACCTGGAGTCCAGAACATTGGTCTGCCAGTTTGCGAATTCTGTCAAGCACCACATCAACAATCTCCTTGCCGATGGTGTAGTGGCCACGAGCATAGTTGTTAGCAGCATCCTCTTTGCCTGTGATGAGCTGCTCTGGGTGGAACAGCTGCCGATATGGCCCACTGCGCACCTCATCTATACCAACATCTCATATTATAATACTGTAACACTGACATTGTTTGATGTCCTAGCCAGATTCCAGCTAAGTCATATTGTGGTCCTATTCTAAGCTACATCTCCGTTAATTAAAGCACTGTAGTGGATGACATATCAAGGATAATAAAGGAGATAACTTATATGCACTAGCCTATCTACTCATAGAAAGAAAATATAGAGTATGTGTTTGTTACACAGGAAAGACAGACACTGACCCACAACAGAAGGCTCAAGGTCAACAAAGACATTCCTGGGTACGTGCTTCCCAGATCCCGTCTCGCTGAAAAAGGTGTTGAAGGAATCATTGGTAGCGTCTCCTGTTCTCTCAGATGCCATACGACCATCGGGCTGGATACCATGTTCTAGACAGTACAGTTCCCAGCAGGCATTGCCCATCTGTACACCAGCCTGGCCCACATGGATCGAGATACACTCACGCTGTCGAGAGAAAAATTTCATGAAATAGCATGTAGGGTCGAGAAATGTTTTACTCACGTTCTAGGTAGTACTGGTATTATTTTTACTTCAGCCGTGCAGTAATTATGTATATATGAGAGAGAGAGAGAGAGAGAGAGAGCGAGAGAGCGAGCGCAGAGCACATACTGTAGGTTAAAAAATCAACTAAAATCTCTTCCGTGACTGATCTCTCCACTGTTAAAGGAGGGACATTACACTACAATTATGTAAATTCTCTACTGCAGGCTACAGTATATAATCATAGTATGTTGCAAAGATTTTTTTTCTACCTTTGAACGACTCAGAAGATATGACAAGTGAATATAAAACTTTTTTTAAGGTAATCGTGTTTACTTCAATGGATAATCATAATTAGTGAGAGACATAAATGTAGGATACTCACCATTTTGCTTGATGTAAAGAATTAGCTCAGAGGAGACGAAAATAAGGAATTAATGGAGAAAGTGATGATGCTCTTCTCACAGGAGCTGCTTTGGTTGTTCCCACGATGTAGAGCTTCACAGACTGACTGGGTGGATTGGGAAGGCTGGTAATCTCCCTTCTAGATAACCCATGGAGTTTGTACTATGGTGGGGGGTAAGGGGAATATGGGGGGAACAATATTGAAAGTGGTGTAGAGGTCAGGGAGAACTTAGGGAGTAATTATGAGGAAATAAATGTGATTGTGGATGTGTAAAGATGCTTATAATGAAGGTTAAATGAGTAAGGTGGTTGGAGTATTGGATAGGGATGATGTAAAGTGGTGTAACTAAAGGGGAGATGAGATTAAAGTGAAGGGGGAAGAAGGGGGTATGTGATGATTATGCATACAAGTGGTAGGTAAGAAGAGTTATACAAGTATTGCCATATTGGTAAATGAAACTGTGTTGAACAATAATCTAGTTTGGAAGGCTACAACAGCATATGGATATTCATGTATCATACAATGCCAGTCGAATGTAGGTTATACATGTAAGTAAATCTTATTTCATTAAGTACTATGTAGGAGTAAAGTGCTTAACACAAAGCCTCTTTGTATAAGTCAATCCATTGTTCATTTGACAATCACTGAAAGATAGTAAATGTGATGTGTCAGGATGATAAAGTAGCCAGATGATAAGGGAATACAGCAGTCTCTTGATAAGATTTAATATGATGTCCACAATATACAAACCAAAGGCTCAATTCACTAACAAAACATTAAAAAATTATACTTTAATGAAGAATACCACAGTGAAAACCTGTTTATAAAAGAAGAACAGTTAAACATTATGTCCTCATCCTAACTAAATGTCAAAGTCACAAATGTCATCAATATTTTCTGCTGCTGCAAACTTACTGTACACTGCATCTATATTACGTGTTCCATCTGTATAAGTTGTCGTTCCAATTTGTCTCTTTTGGTTATGTTTTAAGTTCAGAGCAGATAACTGTAATGCATGTTTTGGTTTGTCTAGAGATGTATTGCATAACTCAGAGTCATAATTTGGGTCATTCCTCACACAAAATTTCTTGGAGTGACTCTGTAAGTCTTCATGTTGGAGGTGATTAGTTTGGTCACTTTCCTTATGATGTACCCTTTTGTTTAATGTCATATTCATTTTACCTGGAGGTTCTCTTTTGTTCTGGATGTTACAGATATTATACACTTGATTGGTAATATTGTGTGTGTTCTTATTGGATGTTTTATTATACTTGACTGGCAAATTTTCTTTGCTGTAACTGAACTGATCCACCTTGTATGAACTTGAAGGTGAGGTTAAATCATTTACAGAACTTTTATGACTATAATCTATACCGTGAGTCGCCTCATACTTAAAATATTCACTTATGGCTGGTCTTTTATCCACTGAGCCACAGAATTCATCACTGGGCATTTCTGCATGAGTTTCTAGTTGGGGAAGTCTGCTGTGATGACTGTTATTGGCAAAGTGTGATTTTTGTGAGGCAAGATGCCCTTTGTTTGTTGGTTCCAAGTGACTTCTGTGTTGTTGAAGTCCACTCTCTGTTGTGTGGTCCTGTGTTGCCCATCGTCTTTTACCTGGCAGCTTTCTTCCTGGATTCCTTTGGTGCCTGAAAATGAATATAGAATCAGAATATTAGTTTTGGTATGTGGCTGCAATTGAAGTAAGGGGAGGGGGGGGGTTCAAGCCACAAGACATCATTACTTTTATTAATTTGGTTCTGTTCCTGGCATACCTTGAAGGAATTAAGGAACTCCAATGTACCAAAAATCTACTATACAGGTACCCTTAAGGCTGTGAAGGATGTTAAAGTGTTTAGCTGGAGTGTGGTCTTCAGTCTCATATAACATGTAATAATCTATAGTATAATGAATGGGTAGAAAATTATGATTTAGTCCCCAATTGTCCATTCCCTAGTCACAGAAAGTATCTAGAACTATTTTGTACACTACTTCCTAAAACATCTAGTAATATGCTGAAAAATTCATTTGGTTTTTGACCTCCTGCTTTATGGCACATATGCATTTTGAAATTCTAGGCTGGATAAGGTGTGGGGGACGATTTATCGAGAACAGATCAATGAAGGTGCAACAGAATTGAACAAAATTTCCTAAAACCTTTGAGTAGATGTTGAGGATGCTAAGTTTTCATCAGAATCATCAGAATCACCGGAGAGGAAACTTAACCACTTGCTGTCATGGTTACCAGAGGTGGTGGGGACAGGATCAGTAGTTCCTGTGAATAAGAAGCATCCTGTATAACATTATCCCATTCATGAAGTATCCAGTAATTTTCAAAGATTGCATGAGGGAAGGAATATTTCAAGATTAAATAATGGTTTTGGAGGAAATGTGGCAAATGTCAACTTGATTTGTTTTGGAGGAGTCTAGAGTGTAAGATCATTTTCCATACTGGTAACTCTCAAGGTGGTACAGTATCATTAAACTACACCTCCGTCTCGTATAGAACGATTCTCTTATAAAATGAGCGGCCAAAATAAGTGAAGCAAATCCGAAGAGTTCTTATACTAAACGAGCAAAATCATAATGAACATGTCAGGAAATTATATCACTGTCGTCTGCGAAGTGTGGGTGTGTGTGTTCCCACCACTTCTCCCACTCCTTCCCCTACTTCCCCCTACCCTCAGTCTCTATTCACCCTAGACCAAGGTCAAGGGAATACAGGCCTAGCGTGCGTTGTGTGTGACTCACTCGTTTTTAGTAATTACGAGTTAACCACCAGCTACAACATTCAGTCATGCCAACAAACAATTATCACGCGCTATCTCTTATCTCTCCCCCTTCCCCTTACCACCTCCACCACCATGGATGTCACCGATTCATCTCAGTCACATGAGTCACCTGCGAAAACCTTAATACAAATTGTAATATGCATGTAATATGCTTAATACGAATTGTAATATATATTCTTGTAGGATTAAGGCAAGAAAAAACTTAAAAAGTATTTATGTTAATTTCGGGGACAATTTTGGTAATTGGCTCCCCATAGGTTACGTGTATCACATAGAACGATGTCTTCTATCGACCTATTGGACGTTCTATACGAGACCAAGGTGTACTTTGACAAAAAGGCACTTCGTAGCTAAATTCGTATTGCTAAATAATGGGAATAAAGCTAAGAAGAGCCTTTTTGTTGAAGAAGTAGTTTAATCATTCCACCGCCACTTTCTCCATGACCACCTTGGTGTGTGTAATCCAAAATCTCTGAGGTTTGGTCTTCAGCTATTAGCGTTGATAAATCCTGCTCCTCCTCCTCTTCAATTTGGTCATCCAGTCTCCTTTCTTGTTCAGTCTCTAGGTCTCTTCTAATTGAGTTAAGCTTTTGTACATGTATCCTACAGTCCTTGCCCGAGCCCTGACCATAATCCTGGAAATAAAAACAATTTAATGCTTCAAATTATACTATTAACATAGCAATCATTTGTGTACTGTACTTTTCTGGTAAGAAGAAATGGGTAAGAAATTTTTATTTTTCTCTTATTACTTAATATTGATATACAGTACAGTACTGTACTGACTGTACTGTATATTAATTCAAGATGGCCACAGAGTGTTTACATCCAGGTCCCAGTAGATTGCTAAGGTTAGGTCCCAGTAGTCTGCCCTGGTTAGGTCCCGGTAATTTATCACAGTCCTGATTAGGTTAGGTTTATTTCATTTTATTTTCTGCTTTAAGAGTATTTTTCAGACGGATCTGTAGTTCAAATCTGGTGAAAAAGAATGGTTTCCGAGATTGGATGTGGGAGGGGGGGGGGGACATCTCCTAAAACAATAATTTGCGATGGATTTTAATAACAGATTAGTTAAAAACACGCTATAAAACATTTTATTAAAAACATAATAGTTGAAAAGACATTATGGACAAGTGCCAATATTTTACCATAAATAATTAACATGTAATAGCAGAGTGGCGCTCTTGTAAAGAATGACCTAAGATGCCTGATGGATTTATATTAGACGGCACAACAGTGAGGTCAATTATAGCGCCAGAAGAAGGTGATAGAGAGGTGAGACAGCCACCAGAAAGGAAATAGAAAATATAAGTGACCTAATAAAATTGTAACCGAACTTTTTTTGTCCCACCTCTCAATCACCTTCTTCCTCTTCCTCAGGCGTCACATGACCTCGCTGTTGCTGTGCCCAATATCCATAATTATCAATCCACCAATATGATAATAACTTATAAATTATATACTCACCCTTTTCACAGACTGTTTACTTCCACAAATCTTACACACAAATTTTTTATCTTTCCTAACTTGATGTGATTGGAAAGTTAAACACGAGAAGCACCTCAATACATGGAAAATCTGAACCATTATTTATTTAGTGTGATATTTACTTTGATAATTATGGGGACAGTTAATCAGCCGCAGTTATCCTTTATAATTATTTGTTATCAGTGTTGTCAGCTGAAAAAAAAAATGTGAAATTCCCTAAATCCCAATACTACCGGCTAAAAATGTCCGAAATCCCAAGACTACCGGCTAAAAATTCCCAAGAAATCCCAAGTCGGCAAAAAAGTATTGTAACTTCTCTAGATAATTATAGTTGATATAAATTTAATTAAGGGTGGTTTTTAATACTGTGGGATGAGGATTAGGATTGGGGAGGTAATGATTGGTGATACTATTTCTAATATATGAGATGGGAGATGATTCCACTCTTGAATGCTACAGGAAAAAAATGATACAGTATGTGCCTAAATATATCGGTGTTTGTCTGAAAATTTCTTTATCTTGGGAGAAAACTTCTAATTTTGGTTTACATTATCGCATGTCCATTTTCTTATTGTTTTTTGTCAGAGAAACTTATTAATAAGGGGAGACTAAGTAAAATATAAATAATTTTAATATTATGCATATATCCTAATAATCATGATGAATGTCCTCATAGAAATAAATTAACATAACAATGAAAAGTATGTACTTCATTGACAAGTGGTGCCTTAAGTATATTAATTAAGTATAACAGATTTATATTAGCATTATAATAACACTATACAAGCATCATGCAAATGCAAACCACAAGTTGCACATTGACATATCAAAATTCACTCATAATTCTATACAAGTTAGACCACTTTTATTGATTCATTTTATTGTGTGTGGAGTCTGCCTGAATCCTGGAATATGCGGATACTGGAATATGTGGATTCTGGAGTGTCAGTGTGGCAAATGGCAGCAAATGGCAACTTAAAATAGCTACTAAATGGCAACTATGCAATAACAACAAAAGTCAGTGAAGTGCCAGAAGTTGTGAGGACTGGGTGTTGGGGATTGGAGTCCTTCATTTCACTCGAGACTATGG
Source organism: Petrolisthes manimaculis (assembly GCA_034508575.1). Classification (NCBI taxonomy): domain Eukaryota; kingdom Metazoa; phylum Arthropoda; class Malacostraca; order Decapoda; family Porcellanidae; genus Petrolisthes; species Petrolisthes manimaculis. The sequence continues at coordinate 30,985 of JAWZYT010001332.1, read as the reverse complement.
CATCCCTTCCACCTGTATTGTTTTCTGTCATTATTGTGTTAGTTTGTACGTGTCAGCCATCATATTCTTCAACAGACAGAGGTGAGAGTTGTGTGCTTCCATGTATATTGAATTATAAGAGTTATCAATAGTGTATAAGAGAGGAAAATAAATGTTTATGATAATACTGTTTACTCGTGTTGGTGCCCAGTCTTGGATGCCATACTCTTATTATAAATACCCATTAATATTTTTATCTCCTATTTGAATATGTTAATTATATACTTTACATCATGATGGGAATTGTTAAGTAGTTCTGAGATGAAAAATATTAGTGTTTTTTTATATAGGGTGTCCAGGATTTTGTGTTTTTTAATGACGTCAAAATATGATGATGATGATGCCAGATGAAGATGCCACATGGGGGGGGGGGTAAGGTCAGTGCCACATATATACATACATACATATATTCCTGGCACACACACATACGTATACATATATACATACATATTATACATATATACATACATCATACAAAATACCCTTTACACACACACACACACACACACGTACCCCTGGCACACATACACACATACACATACACACATGTATATACCCCTGGCACCCACGCACACATACACACACATATATATATACACATATATATACACATTTACACACACATACACATACATATACATACACGTCACGTCATTAGCTGATGATGATAGATGATGATGCCAAAGTAGATGGGGGTAAGGTCAGTGCTACATACACATACATACCCCCTGACACATACATACATACGTACATACACGTCACGTCACGTCACGACCTCTGCCACGTCATTAGCTAAAGTCACGTAGACACGTATGTCATATTCTGACATGGGAACTTTCAGTTTGATGCAGGGGTGTGGGTGGGTCTCTCTCTCTCTCTCCATGTTTTCATTTTTTTAGCTATATAGTGACGTAAACTATCCTGACTTGGGTGTGGTATTATATAGTTTTTCTCTCTTGTTTAAGGAGTATTTAGGAAATATACAGATTTATAATACAATTTTTTAAGTATTTATAAGTAATGTGGGAATAGGGGTACACCCAAAACCCCCCCAAGCCTATATGCAAGCTATATGTACCCCCAAAACCCCCACACACACCCCTGAACCCCCCCTCAAGCCTATCCCCCTACTCCCACACACCCCTTAACCCCCCCCAAGCCTGTCCCCTACTCCCACACACCCCTAAACCTCTCAAGACTGTCCCCCTATTCCCTTAAGAAGTTCAACCATTAACATATTATTATAACATATATTTACCGTACTTCAAATCACACCTTTGAGTATTATATACATCTTAATTATTAGATATTTTGTTTCCTTTTCAGACCTGCTTGTGCTAACAGTGGCAACTTCTGAGACAGATGGGTTTGTGCGGTATATGCGTTCTCTTCATATCTACAACCTGGATGCTGAGGTATGCAAGTTATATGTGTACTATAACTCATTTACATTTGTTAATATAACTTTTTTTTATTCCTTTACATACCAATTGCAAGTAGAATTAGCAATGCTATATTTTGTTAATGATGAATAAGAGAAAGGATTGGCTATTTTTATGCAATTTGTTTAATGCTGGATATTATACCATAGGAAGAAATTATATTGGGAAGTTACGACAGTGGAGTGGATTAATAAAGATGTAGATAAATGTGGTTAATACATTGTAATAGGAAAATAATGTTATCCAGCACAGTAATGATGAATATTAACTTTATATATATTTGTTTATATTTATGTTTGTGTTGGGTGCAGGTGCTTGGCATGAATCAGGAATGGGAAGGTGGAGACATTGCAAATGATGTTGGAGGAGGTCAGAAGATCAATATCCTTAAACAAGAATTAGAGAAGTATAAGGATGACAAAAATAAAGTGATCATATTTACTGACAGGTAAGTTGATACTCTGTTTGCATATTTACATTAATGTACTCTTAGTTATATAGTATAATGTTATAAGAAATGTTGATATAGTTTAGTACTACCATAATCTATAATCGGTTCAATTTATTTATGAGTTAGATGTACTGTAATCCAGAAATATGACATACTGACTTTACCATATATAATTAGAAGTATGTATTCAGTTTGTTTTGTCATATGATGGGAATGAGAGATAAAAGGTGGCAGAGGTACTGAATGAGTATGAGGATTGAGTTGGAGGAAGAGGGAGACTAAAGATAAGAATGGGATGAAACAAGGAAATAATTATACATGCATGAGTGAATGTGGGGTGGAATGTGATGTCATTGTACTGAAAGGAAGTGATATGGCAGCTTGAAGGCTAATTATTTGTGGTCACCTCAGAAAAAGTGAATGGATGTGATATTTGATAATAGATGGACTCTGTATTCAGCTGAAATATAGTACTCGCCCACAACATTTCTTAACACTTTTTGCCACAGTTACGACATCATCTTTACTGTAGGCAAAGCTGTTAGATAATAAATAGACATTGTATGCATCTGAAATATTATACTCACATGCTACTTTTTCACCACAGTTATGACGTCATCTTCACCTCCGGCAAAGCTGTCATTTTAGATAACTTTGACACCTTTGATGCTCGTGTGGTGTTTGGTGCAGAAGACTACTGTTGGCCCAACAAAGATCTGGCCTCTCAATATCCAAGGGTGTCATTTGGGTACAAGTATCTCAATTCTGGAGGTGAGATGGTGCAATGAATTATTTTATTATGGTTTTCAAGTTCGGGACCTGGTGTGAGAGGCAGACCTCTGGTTAGATGGTAGAACAGAGTGGAAGAGTATGTAAGGGAGAGAAAATAAGGGTTAGAGGAGGGCTTGACCAAGTAAAGAGGGAGTGTTGGAACAGGGAAACCTGGACACTCTTCTGCCATGGCCACCATCTTCAGGAGTGTTCTGAAGGGGAGGGAACGAGGTGTCAGAGCTATAGAAAGATAGTTAGATTTAAGATTCATATGACATTATAATTAGTGGATGATTATACTCCTGAGAATGCTTTTGTATGCATTATTTATATATCGTGTTGTCTGAATAACAATATTAACTTCAGATTAATTTCAGGCTTCATTGGATATGCTCCAGAATTGTACAAGATTGTCACATCACATGACATTACTAACCAGGATGATGATCAGCTTTATTACACAGAAGTATACTTGGATAAGCAACTGAGAGAAAAATATAGCATCAAGCTGGATACTCAAGCCAAGATTTTCCAGAACCTGAATGGACAGTTTGGTAAGCTTGTAAATTCTCATGTCATCCCTGACATACAGAACTTAGGAATGACTACAGTATCTAATGTTAATCTTTCAGTTTGAGGCTAGATTAATTGATGAACCCATGAACTAAGGATTTACCTTACAGGTCATATTTCCTGCCAGTCTTGCAATGCTTAATTATTGGTCCCCCCAAAATTACAATTTCCTTTAATGACCATGACGTACCGTAGTGTCCTTTTTTTTTTTTTTTTTAAATAGTCCGGGCAGTGCCAGGTTCTTCTGCCAGTGTAGGATATAATTTGAGACCAGAATACAAGTAAATATCATTGCTCCTACATTAACTGAAGTGTGTATCACCAGCGGATGTGTCAATGAAGATTGGTGAGGGTGATGTGCAGATTGTAAACACAGTTTACCAGACGACACCAGTTGTAATACATGGCAATGGTCCAACCAAGGTACTTCTTAACTCCCTTGGCAACTACCTGGCCAAGTCCTGGACCCCTGAAGATGGTTGTCTGGCATGTATTGAGGACAAGAAGGATATTGGTGCACTAAATGTAAGTACTGTAATGCCATCATTTGTACAGTATACTGTACACTCACTCCAGAAAGTATTTACTTGTAGAGAAGTGTTGCCAAGTTGGTGCTTCTACAAAAATTTCCATTGTTGCATGGTATGTTAATGAAGTACTGTATATTTATTATTTTGTTTGTTGAATATGTATGTACGACTTATAATATACAGTACTACACTTTTATACACATGTTTATATTTTTTACAGAAAAAAGATTATCCTGTTGTGTTGCTGGCAGTATTTATAGAGAAACCAGTGCCATTCTTAGAAGAAATGTTGGAAAAAGTGGCAAATCTTAGCTATCCCAAACAACGAATGGATTTGTTGGTGCACAACCAGGTAATGAGATTATATATATCACATTTTATTTTTGAAAATTTTGAGTACCGTATATGAATGACAGAGTGAATCAGTATGATGGAAATGGAGTTGATGAAATGAAAGAACTTATACACTACATAATCCATATATTCTACTTAGTATATTGATATTAATTTTATTGACAGATAAATAGAAAAATCTAATACAGGGTAAGCATTGGAGGTGACCAATGAGAATATATATACTGTATATTGACTGTACTGCATTCTGAATAAAAACCAAACCATTGATTATTTCCAGATTGAACTACATAAAGAACTAGTGAATAACTGGGTGGAGGCGCAGGAATCAGCTGGATACCGTTCAGTACAGCAGCAGCCCTATGACCTCAAGGAATGGCATGCCCGTAACAATGCTGTGTGAGTAACAATCATTCGGAATATAAAGTGTAGTTGTCTTACCAAATTCAAAAAGAGGGCGAGACAGTGTTGAATCTTGCCACTCAGATATCCGCATTCCAAGTACCTTTACCATTGAAGAAATAAGATGGTGTTCACAATTTACGTTTCTGGAGGTAGTTTTGAAGTTGTACTGCCATGGTTTGTTTGTAAGCCTTCAACACTATTTATGTCATTTGATCAGAAAAGAGAGCTGTTTGTCTGTACATGTACTGTGATTTAAGTTTTGTTTTACCCTGCTAATATTAGCTCTTGTTCCAGGGATGTGTGCTTAAAGAATGACTGTGATGTCCTCTTCAGTGTTGATGGTGAAGTTCACTTTGATAATCCTGATACTCTCACTCTGCTCCTCAAACACAACAGGTGGGTTGGTCTTAGTGGTAATCTATCTATAGCTCTGATGCCTAGTTCATAATTCTCCCCAGTGATCCTATAACCTGTCTACCCCTCATTGCTCTCTCCCTAATTTCTCCTTCCATACTCCCATGTTTACACAGAACTGTACCCAAATACTTAAACTCCTTCATCACTTTTTTTTTCAATAAAGGTTTTCATTATTTTAGGCCATTCATATTTTATTAGTACACAGTATTTGTATAGTGGCATTTGGGTACTGTATAGTGAAACTGGAGTCAAGCTTATATAAAAGTGTGGGAGACTTAAAATTTCAGTTTTGCATTGTGTTTTACATATGTTGTATGTACAGTACATATACTGTATATTATACAATACATGTATGTTATTTTGCCAGTACAGTACTTGTGAATTGTCTCCTAAATAATTGACACTTTTGTCAAAAGAAAAGAATGTTATCATCTTGGATATTATCTTATTATATGGTAGGCCTGTGCTGGCAGCCATGATGACAAGGGATGGACAGGCTTGGTCCACTTTCTGGGGAGCTGTAAATGATGAAGGATTCTATGCTCGCTCCAATGATTACATGGATATCTCCAACAACAACAGAAGGTAAGTACTTGACTCTTTTCTCTTCTCTATCTTGTATTATTTATCTTTATTCCTTTTTATTTTCTTCAGTGCTTACCAAACATTCCACAGACATATATATGTATAATGTAAGAATATGGTGAGAATACTGTATAGTAATACGATACTGTAATATATTAACACATAGTACTGTAATATCAAACAATAGAAGAGGTAATAAAGTAATACTGAGGCTTCTTCAGCGTGTTGCTGTACATAAGTTTGTAAATACTGTTAACAGGTAGGAAATGATATGTTATCTTTTAACTATACGGCCAAAACCCAGTTAACACAAATGACTTACATGTGTGGCAATACATTGTAAAGTAACCGAGCATTACGAAGCTAAAATGTGAGCTTTTGATTGGCTGAACCTCGTCACTGAGAGGATGCTACTAGAGATTTTGTAGTGTACTGTAGTGGTCCAAGCTATAATACAACTTGCCTCTAACTACTGTACAGCTTCATTCACTCATTTCAGCTTGGTGGTGCGTACAGTATCATGATAACATATAGAGGCTGTAATGAGTGTAAACAAACATTTCTTCATGATGGTACAGTACATTTCAATATTATGTTTATCACATTTTGTCCATGTTTATATTCATTACATTCACAAAGAATCTCCTGTTGCCTTGAGAATAAGGAGGTCTTAAGAGATATTAGAAAGGTATATTTACAGTCTGCTGATTGGCCAAACAGTTTACAGCCATAATAATTTAACAAGGAGCTAAGTTAATTATGTACAAAATAAGAGGTTAGGGAATATACTCTATATGCTCATTAAGGGCTGTATTATTTAACAGACCCAAAAGGAATAGGATTGCAGCCAAAAGTATCCCATCCCTTTTGTTAATTGTACTGCATTGTCAAAAGAAATGAATTATTGGGAATGAAACAGTACCTTGAAAAAATAATCCATAAATCTGATTCTCATTATTATGACCAGAAGTTGAGATGGATGTGTTCTTGTAGTGACAACATGTAAACATTCTTAAAACTGTTCCCATTCTCTACCTAAGAGGATTGCCTACCTTCTGAGCCACCGAGGTCACACTAGAGAACATTTCTGATATGTGATTGTCAAATAACTGCCAACTGGCATAGTAGAGATTTATTTGTAGGTCCTGTCATATCCAACAGACCTTCACAATGACTGATATCAGAGAGTATTATCAATGTAATATATATCAGGTGGAAGGTGTATGACATTCATGTTGGTTGATACTTCAACTAGTGTGTCCAACAGAGCATCATACCAGACATATGGCTGCTAACATATAATAATATACAAGACTAGATATACGACCAAAGGAGAATTATAATCGTTAGTAAGTGAGTTGTATTGTGGGTAAAATATTTGGTTAACTCATTGAGAAATAGTTCCACCTGAAGTTATTTCTTTAGGTGTGCGATGTAGGTAGTGCGGAATGCTTTGCTGTCCACTGCATACTTGTTGTTGGCATGACACTCATAGATACCTGCATCAGCCTGGGTTGCTGGGTCAATCTCCATCTTGCTCTTGAGGTGGTTACCTTTCTTCCACTCATGCAGCTGAGGAGGGAAAGCATTTGAGTGAGTGAAAGCCAGTTTATAGGTGATGACAGATGTGTGTGCATTTATGTTCATGTGAGTTTGCACATTGGTGCATGTTAGTGTTGTGTGTGTGAGTGTGCTTTTATAATGTACAGTATGTGCATGAGAGAGACCTACACTTCTTTATGAGTATTAAATGCATGAGATTATATTTTTACATGTACAGTACTGTAAAAGTTTCATTTTGCTTAATTTCTTAACTCCATGAATTTTTAAGGATTTACAATGAGAATCTAACCTGGCAGGATGTTTCATACTAATTCCATCTTACCTGCATGTATCTGTGAGCATAGAGTTCCACCCCATCCTTGAACCAGGTGATCTGAGGCAATGGTGAGCCACGAGCCACACACAGAAACACAATCTTGTGACCCAAAACATACTGGTAATTGAAATGAGACGACTTGGTGATCTTGGCTCCCTGGAATACATATTCAACTTGTTAGTTTATGATGAGGCAACAAGATGGAAATATTTTGAGGGTGGTGAGAATATATAAATAGTGATAAATGTGGTACAGTACTTAAGAGTGTCAACAACTGTTACTGTACTTTACTCTTTAGCCTAGACTGATGAAAATACACATATACATAAATTAGGAAGGTCAGGTCAGTTTGGGTTATTTTGTAATGGTTTTGGTGTAGAGGGAAGTAGCCATAGAAAGGTCAGGTCAGGTTGGGTTATTTTGTAATGGTTTTGGTGTAGAGGGAAGTACAGTACCCATAGAAAGGTCAGGTCAGGTTGGGTTATTTTGTAATGGTTTTGCCGTAGACTCGTAGAGGAAAGTATCCAAACAAACAACTTACCATAGGGTTGGTGTAGTACTCCTTGGCTTCAACAGAGGGGTAGGTGCCCGTGATGGGTTTGAAGTCCTTGCGTCCCTTGTAACGTCCTGATAACTGGCCGCGTTTCCCCGTGCCGATGGTCTGTGTTCCCACCACCATCCCCACCACAGTCATCACCAGCACTAGCCTCACCCACCATGGCATCTCTGGTTGCATCTTACGTTTTTAATCGGCCCTGTGGGTGTGGTGGGTATGAGAGTCAGGGTGGGAGATCGGGATATGTGTCTGCAAAATGTACAGCCACAAGCACTAATAAATATACAGTTTTGGTTGAAGCTTTGATCAGTCCAATTCACCAACGAAGTACAGTCATTCCAATGGAGATCTTATTGTGCATTTATTTACTTACCGTCTCTTGGTATTCGAAGCACACCTGGATACTTATTAATTAGTGCTCGTCACTGTACTGAATTCTGGGTGTGATGAAAGTTAGGTAAAAGTGACAGCAGTGTTGGTCAC
>JAWZYT010001332.1:0-10000 GCA_034508575.1 Petrolisthes manimaculis | reverse complement strand
TTATTATTATCATTGTTATTATTATCATTGTTATTATTATAATTGTTATTATTATCATTGTTGTTATTATCATTATTATTATAATCATTGTTATTATTATCATTGTTATTATTATTATAATTGTTATTATTATTATTTTAAGTGACTCCTATCTTTGTAATAATTATGTTGAGTGAGTCTCCCCTCTTTATACTCCATTCTCTCTGGTTGTTGTCATCCTCCGTTACACTCTTGGCGTTTTCTCTTTTATGTTGGCCCTGTGAAGTACGTTTTCTCTTTGCTCTCTCTCTCTCTCTCTCTCTCTCTCTCTCTCTCTCTCTCTCTCTCTCTCTCTCTCTATGTAGTGTAGTCACCCCTTTACTCGACTACACACTCTCTCTCTCTCTCTCTCTCTCTCACTCTCTCTCTCTCTCTCTCTCTATTAGTTAGCAACTACTACTACACCTACGGTACCTCCTTGGTATGGGTCGTAAGACCTTTTGAGGTGCTACTTGTCCTTGTAACTCCTTGTAACTCTCTCTCTGTTGCCTGTACTTCCTTTGTATTCATCATCCTCCTCCTCTTCATCCTTTATCATCATACTCTTCCTCCTAACATTCTTCTTGGTCTTCTTTCCTCCTCTTTATCACCTTCCTCTTCCTCCTCCTCCTTTTTCTTCCATTTAATGTTAGAGTGACACAAGGAGCTCCCAAGTCCAATTAAGGCTTTCCTTGGTGTTGCTTCTCTTCCTCCTTCTCTCTTCCTCCTCTTCTCTCTTCCTCCTTCTTCTCTCCTCCTCCTCTTCTCTCCTTCTCCTCTTCTTACTTCCTTTTCTTCTCTCCTTCTCCTCTCTCCTTCTCCTCTTCTTACTTCCTCCTCTTCTTTCCTCCTCTCCTTCTTCTCTCCTCCTCTTCTTACTTCCTTCTCTTCTTCTCTCCTCCTCCTCTTCTCTCCTCCTCTTCTTCTCTCCTCCTCTTCTTCTCTCCTCCTCTTCTTCTCTCCTCCTCTTCTTCTCTCCTCCTCTTCTCTCCTCCTCCTCTTCTCTCCTCCTCCTCTTCTTACTTCCTTTTCTTCTCTCCTCCTCCTCTTCTCTCCTCCTACTCTTCTCTCCTCCTACTCTTCTCTCCTCCTACTCTTCTCTCCTCTCCTCCTCCTCTTCTTATTTGGCTTCTTTGATTTTTATTCTCCCTTCTATTCACATTTATTCGTTCTCCTCTATTCAATTTTCTTGTCTTGTCCATCTTTTATCTTCTGTCCTTTCATCTCCTCCTCTCCTCTCTTACTTTATCTCTCTTCCCTTCCTCTCATTATTTATTTCATTCTCTTGTAATTTTTCTCTTCTTTTCTGTCTTTTTTTTCTGTCTCTCTCCTCTCTCTTTCCTCTCCTAATTGTCCCCTTGCACACACACACACACACGCACTCTCTCTCGCTCTCTCTCTCTTTCCATACCAGCATAAACACCTTCACATTTCTCCCTTCCTATTTACCTTCCTCTTCTACATACACATACGTAATTACATATACGTATACATTATTATATACAGTATAAATAAGTTAAGTCGTTTATATATATATGTATATGGATTTATGTTTGTATGTATGCATATATTTGTATCTTATTTTATGCATGTATGTATGTATCTATGTCGTGAAATGCATTGTGTATATTTTATGTAAGTTTGTATGTATGTATGTATGTATGTATAAGATAAAGTACATGATAACACACATTGTCTCCAGTAAATATATTCATAACTTTTATTAGGAATAGACTCGTGTGTGCACCTAATAATATAATATAATATATAGGCTACATTCTGGGTATACCTTTACATTGGAGTACCTGGATATATCTTTATACGTATATATATATGTATGTATGCCAGAAAACACAACCAACCAGATTAACAAAAATAATGATGGCCTGTTGGTGGTGTTGTTGTTGGTTGGAATAGTTTGGAGGAGATTAAACAACAACAACAACACCAAATACACTGTTGTAATTTTTTCAAACCTAATTATAACATCTACATCTCTCCAGTTATTACTATATGATACACATAGCACTGTAGTCAGGTAGATTGGGCTATAAATCAGCTATTATTATTATTTATTATTATTATATGCATATTATAGTAACTATTATATATACTGTATATATATACTATGTTTAGGTTATATATTTTATGTATGCTTGGTAAAGGTACAGTATATGTACAGTCCCTCTCTCATCAAATTTAGTGTGTATCGACTATTATTATTATTATTATTATTATTGTTATTATTATTGTTATTATTATTATTATTATTATTATTATTATTATATTGTTATTATTATTATTATTATTATTGTTATTATTATTATTATTATTCTTTCATTTAACAAGAAGGGTTTGGATTCCTTTTCTGTCAGCATAGTAAAATATATATGACAAAATAACAACAATTTGGTTACACAGCCGGTACTTTCGATCGTAGACGCTTTAAATGTGGTCTAAAGTGTAGTTAATATTATAAGATTTTATATATATATTCCCTTTCTCTTAAAGGACCCTGTGATTGTGTATGAAAATTGGGGGCTTCTGTTTCCTTCTGACTATGCCATGAAACAAGCTCCTTCTACTGTACTGTATATAGGTAGTGTGTGTTTCGTGGCAATATTTGAAGGACTCATTTATCTCCAATTTGTTTTACTACTTTACAGGGTCCCTCAATTAAGAGTTGTTTTGGGGGTTTGACATGTGGTGTGTTGGATGAATGTGTGTTTGGGTGTGTTTATGGATATGTGGTGTGTTGGTTATGAGGAAACATGGATGACTGTGTGTGTGTGTGTGTGTGTGTGTGTGTGTTTATGGATATGTGTACATTGCATATAATTCCACCTGGTACAATCAACAATAACAATCCTATGGATATATGTTTGTAAATCCATACTATACACTATTGCAAAACCTACTGCTGACCATAATTATTGGGTATAGGTGAGTGAAAGAGATTGGTACCGATATACAGTCGACCTACTGTAACTGTACCAAGTAGATCCATGATGTGGGTTTATGAGATGAGAGAGTGAGAGTATATATTATAGGAGGTTGTGTGTGTTGGACGGGCTGAGGTTTGAGCTTCTTCTGAACTGGGTAGTAATGATGAACTGACACTGAACGCTGAAATAAAAAAATATACAATAAAAAAGCTCACATCCACAACTCAAAAGATGATGCATATTCTAAGATACGGTACAGTAATTTTTTTGTTGTTGTTTTTATACTGATGCGTCTGTGAAATGAAATTTAAAACAAAAGCTCGCATCTACAACTCAAAAGAGGATGCACATTCTAAGATACGGTAGAGTAATCTTTCTCGTTGTTTTATACTGTGAAAAGTTTGAGTTATAATAGTCGAACATTCTAAGATACGGTACAGTAATCTTTCTCGTTGTTTTATACTGTGAAAAGTTTGAGTTATAATAGTCGAACATTCTAAGATACGGTACAGTAATCTTTCTCGTTGTTTTATACTGTGAAAAGTTTGAGTTATAATAGTCGAACATTCTAAGATACGGTACAGTAATCTTTCTCGTTGTTTTATACTGTGAAAAGTTTGAGTTATAATAGTCGAACATTCTAAGATACGGTACAGTAATCTTTCTCGTTGTTTTATACTGTGAAAAGTTTGAGTTATAATAGTCGAACATTCTAAGATACGGTACAGTAATCTTTCTCGTTGTTTTATACTGTGAAAAGTTTGAGTTATAATAGTCGAACATTCTAAGATACGGTACAGTAACAAAAAAGAATTACCCCCTTAATTAATTACCAGATTGAAATGATAAAACTACACATAAGATATATTTTGTGGGTCTTGGTTAGGACTTTACTGTATATTTTCCTCACAAACACCACTAAACACACCCAAATACACAAGATGTAATACAGAAAGCTAGAACCAGTAAGTGAAGAATAGAAAATAGTTCAGCCCTTATACCATAACTCCATACAGTACATGCTTGTGTTTCAGAGTTGTCATGAGTGATGGAAGATGAACTAAGTGAATATAAGTTATTTAAGCTAGATAAGTATTGACCAGAGGATTGTAAATAAGAAAGAAACGAGCTACAGTGATTGTATATAAGTTTGTGATTGTATGGGAGAGTTGTATAGATGAAGTTAGAGTTAGAAGTTAGCATTGTAAGTCCCCTTCCATCATTTGAGGCAAAAGATGGCGAGTAGACACTGTTACCAATTTTGTGGATATGGTTTGATATGGTAACAGAATATAAACAAACAAAATCAGGAAGGAGATAAACGTAAGGGACCCTGATGTGGTGATGTAGTCAGAAAATTGGAGGTAAACGAGAGTCCTTCAAATTATTGCCACGAAACACACACCTATATATGGAAGGAGTTTGTTTCGTGGCATAATACAGGAGGAATCAGAAGCCTCCAATTCCCACACACACGATCACAGGGTCCTTTATAAAAAAATAAAATAAAACGTAAACAAGATTGACATTGTGATTATCATTGAGAGGAAAGAGAGAAACGTGAGAGATGATTTAGTGATGTAATTACACGAGCACCACAGATATTGTATGATATTGTATAGAGTTTATATAGAGTAGCTGCAAGTATGAAAAGTACGAAACAAATGTTGTATTAAGTCTATTTACATCTAGTATACTTTCTTCCATTGATAGAAAATAGACACTGAGATTATTATTAGTAGTATTAGTATTAGTATTAGTATTAGTATTTTTATTATTATTACTACTATGTTTTTAAAGTGTAATCACCCTTATCCACTACCTCATCCAACCAGTTTAAGTTTGTTATTATATTATAAATCACTATTCAGGTGATTTCTTTGCTTCTCTTCTGTGGTGTTGATTGTTTGTTTGTTTGTATGCTTCACGTTTCTGTGCTTGTTTTTGTGATAATCTTTCATTTGCTTGCTTGCCATTAATCCTTCATTATTTTGCTTGCTTGCTTGTTGGTATTCTTTCACTTACTTGCTTAACTTAGTAATTCTGTTCCCTGTTTTGCTTTCTGGTATTACGAGTATCATTCATTTATTCATTCATTCATTGGCTGGCTTCGTTACTTGTCATTAAAATCCTGACGTAATAATTTCGTTCCCTGTGTCTTGATATTTTTTTTTTTTTTTTTTTTGTGTGTGTGTGTGTGTGGACGTCATTGGCTCACTCGTCTTCTTCTTCTCACTCGAACTGTAAGAGGTAGTCGGCACTGAAGCCCTTAACATCGACGGCGTATTTGTTATCGGCTTGACACTCGTAGTAGCCAGCGTCCATCTGAGTAGCCGGGTCGATCTCCATCTTACTCTTAATATCACCATCACCTTCCTTCCACTCGTGTACCTGTAAGTTGGATGTGTAAATTATGGGGTGGTGGTGGTGGAGGAAGAGTATGATGATGATGATGATGATGAAGGAGGAGGAGGAGAGGAAGATGATGGAGAAAAAGGGAGAAGGAGGAGGAGGAGGAGCAAGAAAATGAATTAAGGTTAGAAGGAGGAAGAACAAAGAGACCAAACGTGATGTACAGGAAGAGAAAAAGAGGAAGAAAATAAAGGAGAAAAGAGGTGATAAGATAAGAGATGATAGGAGAAGTACACATGATAACAGATGGAGATGATATGAAGCAAGCAATATTCCCTCTCTATAATTCTTGTTATTTACTTCTCGCTAGCTAAGATGTGATTGTACTATTGTGGACAGTCAGGAGTCACAGTCAGGAGGGCCGCGATATTATTGTCCTCAACTGTACACTCGCAATCCAAAATGTGTATCCAGGTCTTGTTGTAGTTTCGAATCATTTGACATACTAGTGAACCAATGACAACACTTATCCTGTTTCATATTTGCTTGAGGTCCCTTAATTATTCGATCAGGCAATTGGAAGCAAGCCTGGATACATATATTGAATTGCGAGTGTACAGCCCCAGTGAAAACATACATATTATAATTTAACTTACTACTTCCTTTACTTTCCATCATAGTAGTAAATATATAAATGATATTATCAATCAAATGAACACATTAACAAACACAACACCGTCCTGCATCACTGTAAAATACTATATGGCATTTACATTAAATAATTAAATAAAGTCTACGGTAACATCCAGTCACATTTCAGTAACACTATTATTTGGAGATTTAATTAATGTTTGTAATATCCATGATAAAACCTAAGTGATTAAAAGTTATATATATATACACACACACATCCAGAAGACAGCAAACTAACATAGTAACAGAAGGAATAGCATAAGTTAAAATGGATACAATCTATGAATTAAAAAACAAAACACAAAAATAATATCCCAGCCACCCACCCACCTGGAAGAAGGAGTGTGCATACAATTCAATGCCGTCTTTAAACCAGGTAATAACCGGTCTAGGACTGCCCATGGCCTTACACATAAACACTATCTTACGGCCCAGGACATACTCTGACTCGAAGTGGGACCAGGTCGTAATCTTGGCCCCCTGGTGAGAGTGGGAGAAAACATTAGTAGGTGGTGCTTGTGTGTGTGTGTGTGTGTGTTATAGAGTGTGACATTTGGCTGGTTCTTCCGCCTTGAGTGAAATATTGGCTGACTGATGAGTTATGGATGAAGGCCAACTCACTCACTCACTCACTCACCCAAGATGTTTTTTTTTTTTTTTTTTTTTTTTTTGCCTGCCTACGTGTGTGTGTGTCAGTTTGTGTGTGTGCCTACGTGTGTATGTGTTTTTTGTTTGTTTTTCGTGTGTGTGTGATTTTTTTTTATAGAAGAAAAACATGCGTATTACGTAACATAGAAAACATTTATATACTGCCTTATAAATGTCAATGAACCTGAAAAGAATATTAAATATAAACACTAAATATAAATTATATAAACTAAACCCAACTCTCTTTTTTCTAAATATAAATGAAATAAACTCATACAAACTCTCCTTTTTATAAATATAAATGAAATAAACTCAAACAAACTCTCCTTTTTATAAATATAAATGAAATAAACTCAAACAAACTCTCCTTTTTATAAATATAAATGAAATAAACTCAAACTAAGTCTCCTTTTTTCCTTCAGGTAAGAATGGCTGACAGTGACTAACTCAGTAACAGTATTAAGTGAGTATAAAGTGTATTAAGTTTATAAAGTTTAAGTTTATTATTGGTATTGTTTTGGGTGGTAAATCTGGAGAGAAAAATAATTCCTCCAAACTATTATTTATTCCAGGCAACAGGATACTATTATTTTTTTTTATTTTTTTTTTTTATTTTTTCATGTAGGTCTTGTTTCCTGGTATATTTTTGGAGGAATCAAAGTGAATTTTTCCCTTAATTAATGAAGTGACATGATTTATATTATTTTATATTTTTGTTATTCGTCTCTTGGTTGGATGTTGTTGTCTTTCTTGTATCCTGTCTTATTTAAAACATAGGTTGTCATTTATAGGTTACTTAAGATGGTGAATCATCGTTGTAGTAGTAGAAGTAGTAGTAGTAGTTGTAATAGTAGTAATAGTAATAGTAGTAGTAGAAGAAGTAAAAGTAGTAATAATGATGGTGGGCGAAAAATAATGTTTGGTATAATTAGCTATTTTTTTAGGTTTCAGTATATATATATATAATGTTCCCTGGTAAAACATAATAAACTTTCATCGAGTATGTAGCATATTGTCAACAGCGGAATGGATGTAGAGAACAACACGGAAATGGCAGCATGTTGCCATTAAAAAGTGTGGTGCCTTGATTAGGGGAGGATATGGCGATGAAGGACGGCAGAGGATATAATGATGATGATAATGTAACAAGCAGAGGATGTGAGTTGTTGAGATAGTCAGTTGACGGCCCACTACAAGGTCCTTAAAGAGAGAGGGTATGTGTGTGTGTAGGGAGAGAGAGAGAGAGAGAGAGAGAGAGAGAGAGAGAGAGAGAGAGAGAGAGAGAGGGGGAGGTGAGTAATAAGAGAACTGGAAGGGAAGTGGAGGGAGGGAACTGGAAGGGAGGTGGAGGGAGAGTACTGGAAGGGAAGTGGAGGGAGAGTACTGGAAGGGAAGTGGAGGGAGAGTACTGGAAGGGAGGTGGAGGGAGAGAACTGGAAGGGAAGTGGAGGGAGAGTACTGGAAGGGAGGTGGAGGGAGAGTACTGGAAGGGAGGTGGAGGGAGAGTACTGGAAAGGAGATGGAGACTTCACACATTGACGGAATACATCGATAAATAAATAGGTAGATATAAAGCCATAGATTAATGGTAAGATAAAAAAATAATCTGAAGTAAAAAAATGCAAGATATATGTATGTAGGTAAACCCTGTAAGTGATCGTGTATGGGAATTAAAGGCTTCTGATTCCTCCTGACTATGCCACGAAACAAGCTCCTTCCATATAGTGTGTTTGTTTCGTGACAATACATGAAGGACTCATTTACCTCCAATTTTCTGACTACATCACTTAATAAAAGATAAAGTTTATGTACAGTCGCGGTCAATAATAATCATCTACATATGGGGACCTCAAACAATTTACTGTAATGTTTTCACGTTCACGTATGATGTTATTGTTTTAAGTATAGTGTGTAGCTGCTTGTATTATATTAAAAGATGGTAGTTACCGTCTATGTAGGTCCCTTACAAAAAGATACAGTCTATGTAGGTCCCTTAAAAAAAGATAATACAGTCTATGTAGGTCCCTTAAAAAAAGATATAGTTTATGTAGGTCCCTTAAAAAAAGATACAGTTTATGTAGGTCCCTTACAAAAAGATATACAGTATAATTATGTAGGTAAACACATCAACTACTAACCGGGAGAACATCAACAACAACAACATCATCAACTACTAACTCCATTGTGATTGTAGTAGGCTGCACTTGCTTCTGATTTGTACTTGGTGATGGAACTCCTGCTTCCATACTTGCGTCCCTTCTTGCCCCTTCCCTTGGCCCTCTTACCCTCCGTTAGGTCCAAACTGGCCAGCAACACCAGCAACACCACCACCGTCCACCACCACCAACACGCCCTCCATGGTACCTTCATCCTTCTCTCCTCTCCTGGTGTTGTGGTTGGGGTTGTGGGGGGGTTGTGTTTGTGTCAGACTCCTCTCACTTCTTCGGCAGTAGTGGTATAGTGGGAGGAGTAGGAAAAGGAAAAATAGTAGTGGTAGTAGTAGTAGTAGTAGTAGGAGGAGGAGGATGAGTAGTAGTAGTAATAATAGTAGTAGTAGTAGTAGTAGTAGGAGGAGGAGAAGGAGGATGAGTAGGAGTAGTAACACTTGTAGTAGTAGTAGTAATAGTAGTAGAGGCTTTTTTTTTTGGTAGTTGTGTGTGTGTAGTGGGTTCTCTTCCTTCTCCTTCCTATGTCAGGGTGAGGTGGTTTGGTCTGACCTTCCTACTCACGTCTTATGTCACCCATACACCTGTTGAAGGAATACACTGTGGTTAGTATCATATTTAGAGAGAGAAGAGAGAAAACTTGAATGAATAGCCTGTGGTTAGTATTATATTTAAACACACACACACACACACAGACAGACAGAGAGACAGAAACACAAGCACAGACACAGACAGAAAGAGAGAGACATATACACAAACCACAGAAAGAGAGACAGACAAACACAAACACACACAGAGAGAGAGAGAGCAAGCTACGTTTATTAAGAAAGACATTTGGTAACCACGGACTGCTATCATGAATGAGGAAGGGGTAGAGTAGATGGGGTCATTGAAGAACAGTTGGTGGTTTATCGACGTTCATTGAGTGGGTCATTGTAGTACGGTAGGTGGGTCATTGAAGGAGACAGCAGAAGGGGGTGGGGTACGGATGAATGGGTTGGGGGTGGATGGATGGGATGGGGATATTTGGGTGGATAGGATGGGGTTGTATGTGTGTGTGTGGGTGGGATGGGGTTGTAATATAAGTAGTAGTAGTAGTAGTAGTAGTAGTAGTAGTGATAGTGTTGGTGGTAGTGGTTGACATACACTATATAACAGTCCTCCACCACTCAGGGTAAG
>JAWZYT010001331.1:0-114392 GCA_034508575.1 Petrolisthes manimaculis | reverse complement strand
CTAGTTTTTGCCTCGCCTCCCATTATCACTATTATCCTCCTTCATTATCTCCCTCTTCTTCCTCCGCTTCGTAATAATACACTTGAGGGTTTAACCATTTTCCCCTTTTCCCCATGCAGCAGCTTCTTCCAATTTATATCTATCTATCTGCTATCTCTTGACACACACATACTCCTATACACATACACACTCTCATTCATACATACACACTCTCACTCATACACACACACACACACACACGCACTGACTCACTCACACACACACACTCATACACACACATGTAACTGTAATGGTTAAAATTGTCAACAAGACTTGGATGCATATTAAGGCTCTTTACTGTACACACAATGTTTTGCCTCTCCCCCACCAAAACATATTATACAGAATACGTTTAATTACTTTCCGAAGACCTACCTACCGAGACCACTTTTACAGATGACCAGTTGTTTTGTATATATGATGATCATCTTATTTACCAAGACATAGACAAGATAGTTATAGGGAGATCAGTATGTGTCTATAATCCTTCACATCATATATAGGTTATAACTGGGTAAGATGTGTGTGTGTATGTGTGTATGTGTGTGATCAGTGAATGGGCACTTTTAATCGACCCTCTCTCTATGTGGTTAGATTTGCCTGTTACTGGGAATAGACTTTATACTGTAGTCATGCTCATTTTTGCCCATGGTATATTATTGACACTACGAATGTTCTATATATATTTACAGGTTTGTTATAATATGTGTCCTGGATTATGTATCATTGTTTACTGTGCCCCTCTAAGTTATTCTACCTCACCCATCTACACTACTGTATTTCCTACTCAGCACTGAAACAACTAAGTTCGACTTTAATCCCTTCCCTTGCCATTTACATCCAGCAGTCACCCCCCCCCCCTCTCTCTCTCTCTTTCTCTCTCTCTCTCTCTCTCTCTCTCTTTCTCTCTCTCTCTCTCTCTCTCTCTCTCTCTCTCAATGTTATGTTCTTTTCTAACACGGCACTGACACCAACATACATTCATACCATCCCATTAACACATTCATCATTTTACCTACTATTTACATCCAGCAATCAACCCTCTATGTTCTCTTTTAAACACAGCACTGACATCACCCCACATTCATACCTCTCATTTTCACTTTGATAATTTAACTTGCCATACATATCACCCATATTCATACCTCTCATTTTCACTTTGATAATTTAACTTGCCATACATATACGCCACCACCTCACCCTTTTCTTCTCTCTCTCTCTCCCTGTGTGTGCAGCAACAAGTGCCTTAACGAGAAGCGACGGCGGGAGCAGGAGAACACGTACATCGAGGAGCTGGCCGAGTTGATCCAAGCCAGCCTTGCCTCTGACATGAGCTCACTCTCTGTCAAGCCGGACAAGTGTGCCATCCTCCAGCAGACAGTCAACCAGGTGAGTGTAATGGGGGTTTGTGGATGTTATACTTGTTGGCTTGTCTTTTATTTACCTGTCTGGGGAATATCTGAGGCTGTGTGTTATCTTAACCTGCCAGTCAGTTGTTGTTGTTGTCGTGGTACCTACCCGTCTCATATTTACCTGCCAGTCAGTCAGTCAGTTGTTGTCGTGGGTGCCAGTTTCTTATATACCTGTGAGGGTGTATATCCATGGGTGTGTGTTACCTGCCAGTCACTCCCTCACGGCAACACGGGGATTAATCAGGTGCTCGCTCTCATTATCTTTGGTATCTGGTGGTCGGTTATCACAGATTGTGTGTAGTTCTGCTCAGGCTTGTCCACCTTGTCTCGTTACGTCATGGGGGATGTGTTTTAAAAGAAGGCTAGATTTAGACAGTAAGCACACGCACACAGACGCACGAACACACACACTCACTCACTCTGATCACTCTCACTCACTCACTCTCATACACACACACTCTCATACACACACACACACACACACACACACACACACACACACACACACACACACACACTGTAAAGTATCCCTTTCTCTTTCTGTCACCATGACGACGCGTGTTTACCAGTGACAGTTTCTACACTTCACCACACAGCTTCCCTCCAACTCTGTGTGTAGTTGTCGTAGGTGTATTGGTAAATGTGAATGTCCTCCGCCACTCCCACCCTCACTTTCGCATCATACGTAGAAGGACAGGTGGACTGGACAGGTAGGCAGGCAAGAACAGGTATGCATGCAGGCAGAGAGAGAGAGAGAGAGAGAGAGAGAGAGAGAGAGAGAGAGAGTAAAGGAGAACATAGTGTACCTGGTTTGGTATTTTTCCCTCTACCCTCCAACACATTTTCTCCTTCCCCTCTCCCCTCTCCCCTCCTTCCCCTCCCTTCTCCCCTCCTTCCCCTCCCTCCGAATCACCATATTTTCCTTGTAACACTTCCCCCTTCCCTCCTTTTCCTTCTTTCTTCCCTCAATTTCCCTCTTACCCCTTCCCTCTTTTCCTCCCTTACCTCAGTTCCGTCCCTTCCCTCTTTTAAAAAAATTCCTGTTTCTTCTCTTCTAAAATAATCTCGTCGGTTTCTCAGAGGAAAAAAATAATCTAGACGGTAAATTTGAGTTCAACAGTATCCTCCAAACTAAGTCACGATACAGTCAGTATAAGTAACATTAAGGGATACATTTTTGTTTCTTGGGATAGTTTGGAAGAATCAGTAGCAACAATCGAATTCCAAAAAAAAAAAAAAAAGAAATGAGGTTATCTCCTAAATTATTTCAGTTATTTTCTCCAAAAGTTGTCATCCATACACTATATATAATAAATGGAACAAATTACCTTAACTAATGTGTGTGTGTGTGGGCATATGAACGAAGAGAAAGGGTATAGACAGAAGAGACCTGTGATAAAATGATAATAAAAGAGTCTGACGGAATGAAAGGGGACGAGTAGCAAAGCACAGGTGAAAATTAAAGCTAAAATAGACGAACGTTGAAAGTGAATAATCCTGTACAGAGAGAGAGAGAGAGAGAGAGAGAGAGAGAGAGAGAGAGAGAGAGAGAGAGAGAGAGAGAGAGAGAGAGAGAGAGAGAGAGGAGAGAGAGAGAGAGAGAGAGAGAGAGAGAGAGGGGGGGGGGGGGGATGAGTCGCTTTGAATCCCATCCGTGAACTTATATATTTATTTATTTATTTATTTATTTACACGGCATAAAACCCACAGGATATGTCACACGTTCATGAATTGAATAAACAACATTGAAAAAAAAATTGTCTATGAGAGAGAGGAAAAAAAAAGTGGGGGTAGAGGTGAGGGATGAGGGGAAGAGGTGAGGGGTTAGGGGATGGGGGGTTGAGGGGTGAGGGGGGGTGATGAAAAGCTTAGGGAATGTTGAACCTGTACATGAATTAAACCCTAAAACCCTAAATAAACCCAACAGAATTTACCAACAAAACCTTCCTCCCCATGCACCACCACCACCACCATCACATACATGTAGAATTTAATACACTAGCCACCATGCAGGGCCCCATGCTTGGAATTCTATGGGAAAAATGTATAGAGGAGAAATTGTGAGTGAGTGAGTGAGTGAGTGAGGATGGAAGTGGAAAACAGGATAGATGAAAAACACGAGCCTTATCTCCCCCCCAGTTGGTGAATGAGGCAGATTGGGAGATAGTGGTGGTGGTGGTGGTGGTGGTGGTAGTGGCTGCATAGAGAGATGTGGAGATAAGAGAGACAGAGTGAGAGAGAGAGAGAGAGAGAGAGAGAGAGAGAGAGGAGAGGGGGATTATTAGAGTTAGAGAGGGGGGGGGGGGAATGAGAGAAGAGGGGAGGGGGGTTAGGGTTTGATAGGGGGGAAATGAGATAGATAAAGAAGTGAGAGATAGAAAGGGTGAAATGGGATAGGTAGAGAAATGAAAGATAGAAAGGTGGGAAATGAGAGAGAAAGAGAAGGGGGAGAGCAAGTGAGGAGCAACAGAAAGGAAGGAAGGGAAGGAATGAGAAAGGAAGGAAGGAGTGATGTAGGGAGGAAGAGAAGGGAATAGGTGAGATGGAGAGAGAGAGATGGGGGGGGGGAGTGAAAGGGAAGTGGGAGGAAATGAGAGTGAGTTAGAGAAAGAAGGGAGAAAGGAAGGAGGGTTACAAAAGAGGGTGAGAAAGGGAGAGAGAGATATGGGAGAAAGGAAGGGAGTTGCAAAAGAGTGAGAGAGAGAAAGAGAAGGGAGAAAGGAAGGGAGTTGCAAAAGAGAGTGTGAGAGAGAGAGAGGGATTGAGTGAGTGAGAGAGAGAGGGATTGAGTGAGTGAGTGAGGGAGGCAACTTGTCCTTGCTGTGAGAGCTGGGGCGACCACCGCACACAAGGTCACCAGCTCGCTCACCTCTCTCTCTCTCTCTCACTCACTCACTCCCTTCCTCCCTCTCTCACTCACTCACTCACCTCCCTTCCTCCCTCACTTACTCACTCACTGCCTCTCTCTTTCCCTCTCCATCCCTCTCACTCACTCAACTCTCCTCTCCCTTCACTCCCTCTCACTCACTCCCTTTCTCACTCACTCCTTTCTCTCTTTTCCTCTCCCATCTCACTCACTCCCTCTCGTTTTCCTTCTCTCTTTATCCCTCTCCCTCCCTCTCTCATTTGACTTGGCTACCACTTGTCCATTATTTTGTCAGCCTTCCTCCCTCCCTCCCTCCCACCTGTCCT
Organism: Petrolisthes manimaculis; assembly: GCA_034508575.1. NCBI lineage: Eukaryota > Metazoa > Arthropoda > Malacostraca > Decapoda > Porcellanidae > Petrolisthes > Petrolisthes manimaculis. The sequence goes on along the minus strand of JAWZYT010001331.1, from coordinate 109,749 downwards.
GCCTTCTTTCAGTCACCCCCTCCCTTCCATGTCACTCCAACCTCCCTCTCCTAATCTGACTCTCTTTGAATTTCCACTCCCTCGCTCGTTGCCACTTGATTCTTTCTTACCTTCCTCTCTCCCTCCCTCCCTCCCTTTCTTCTCTCCCTCTCTCCCTCCCTCCCTCCCTTTCTTCTCTCCCTCCCTCAGACTCTCCTCGATTATCCTTCCTCTTCTTGACTCTTTTCTCCCTCACCCTGTCACACACACATACACACACTAACTCTCTCTCTCTCTCTCTCTCTCTCTCTCTCTCTCTCTCTCTCTCTCTCTCTCTCTCTCTCTCTCTCTCTCTCTCTCTCTCTCTCTCAATAATAAAAATATAAATGACCTTCCCTATTTTTTTTCAACCCTCCGTCTTCACTCCTAACCTTCCTCCTCTTCCCTTCCTCCTCTTCCCTTTCTCTTCTTCCCTTCCTCCTCTTCCCTTCCTCTTCTTCCCTTCCTCTTCTTCCCTTCCTCCTCTTCCCTTCCTCCTCTTCCCTTCCTCGTCTTTCCTCTCCCGTCTCAGCTTTCCCACCCTTCCCTTCCCTTCATCTCATCCCGTTTGGCACCCCTCCCTCCTTCCCCCCCCTCCCCCCCACACTCATTACATCTTACACCCTCCCCTCATTATCCTTCCCTCACACCCCCACCATGCACCCTCTTGGCTTGTCATATGTTCAATATCTTTTTATTTTCTATTCCTCTCGTGTGTCCCCCCCCTCTCTCTCTCTTCTCTCTCTCTCTCTCTCTCGTACAGTCATGATCATAGTTTCAATACAACAACAACAACAGTACAACAACATCAGCACAAGGCAAAATCTTCCTTTGTTTACTAACCTGACTGTCTCAATATACAGTATAGAGTAAGAAGGGATGTGATGTGACCTGCTCGTGTCATTTCTAAGGCTGCTTTGCTACCACATCCTCCCCTCGACCCTCTCCACTTCCCCAACCCCCTTCTACTTTTTACTTCCCTTAAACTTCTCTTATCCTCCCGTTCCCCTACCCTCCTCCTCTCCTTTCCTTACTACTACTACTAAAACTACTACTACTAAAACTACTAACTACTACTACTAAAACTACTACTACTTCTACCTCTACCATTAATTAATAGTACTACTACTACTATTACAGTAATCCTTGTATTCCTTATCTATTTTTTTCCTCCAGTTTTCCATCATTCCCGTTTTTCCTCTTATTTCTCCTTTTCCTATTTATTTTCCCCTTTTAACTTATTTTCCACCATCTCTTATCTATTCCATTTTCTTCATTATATATTCTTTCTTTTTTTTTTCTTTTTTTTTGTAATTATAATACCGCCCTCAATATTTATTTTCCCATGTTTTCCTGTGTAATGTCCTTGGTATCGTTTGGCTGTGTTGTCCTAATTCTATGATCAAGTTTTTCCTCATGTTTTTTTCATTGTTGTCATATTTAGTTTTTCCCTTTTATTTTTGCTTTGTTTTTAATTTCCACTTGACATAAACGAGGAAGGAAGGGGAAGACAGGGTGTGTGTGCGTGTGTGTGTGTAGATTTCGTTTTGCGTATTCATTTTGACCTGGTGTAACCCCTGTGTGTGTGTGTGTAGATTTCGATTTTGCGTATCTATTTTGACCTGGTGTAACCCCTGTGTGTGTGTGTGTGTGTGTGTGTGTGTGTGTGTGTGTGTGTGTGTGTGTGTGTGTGTGTGTGTGTGTGTGTGTGTGTGTGTGTGTGTGTGTGTGTGTGTGTGTGTGGCGCGCGAGTGTTTGACCTGGCTTGAACTCGTGTGTGTGTGTGTGTGTGTGTGTGTGTGTGTGTGTGTGTGTGTGTGTGTGTGTGTGTGTGTGTGTGTGTGTGTGTGTGTGTTGTAGGCAGATGACCTCTCGTAACCCCGCTGTCCTGTCACTGACCTGAGGAGTAGGACAGTGAAGAGAGCAAAAGAGAGAGAGAGAGATGGAGGGGGGAGGAGGAGGGGGGAGGCAAGGCAGTACAAGGGAGCCTAGAATTGTTAGAGAGAGAGAGAGGGTGGGGAAGGGGGGAATAAAGGCCTGGTAAATGAAGATAAGATGCTAGGGGGAGGGGGGGGGGGAGGGGGAGAGTTGGGGGGACAAGGGAGGTGAGAAAGGAAACACAAGGAGAAATGCTGTGTAAGGGTGTGTGTGGGTAAGACTGTGTATATATAGTATGTACACACACACACATGTATGTATGTATATATGTGTGTGTGTAGATCATTGGTTCCTAAACTGGAGGGACATTGAGATCATTGCGACTCAACAGAGGATAACTACAAATGTCATTATTATTATTATTACTAAACAAAAGAAAAAATAACAATATGAAGAATCCATTTATATATACAGAGAGAGAGAGAGAGAGAGAGAGAGAGAGAGAGAGAGAGGAAAAACAGGAAGTGAAGGTGGTGGGACTGGAGAGAGAACACAGGAAGTGGGTGGAAACAAGGTTGTGTGTGCGTGCAGGAGCAGGGAGTAGAGAGGGAGGGAGAGGAAGGTGATGGTGGGGGGAGGGGGGAGAGGAAGGTGATGGGGGAGAGGAGGAGGAGGGGAAGGTGATAGGGGGGGGGAGGGTAGGGAAGGGGGAGGGAAGGAGGGGGGAGGGAGGGAAGGTGATGGGGGAGGGGTTTGAAGGAGTAGAGGGTGATGGGGGGGGGGGGAGGGGGGGGATTGAGGGGGGAGGGGGGGTTGCGTATTTCCAGAAGCTTTTCGTCTACCCTGCGCTTTTGTGTGTGTGTGTGTGTGTGTGTGGTTAAATGGGATACAAAATCCAAAAAAATGAAAGATAAATCGATAACCTTCCGTTCTATAGAAATAAATAAATTAATACTTATATAAAACTATTATATTTCGGACTGAAGGCAAGTAGGATAATTCAGTTTGTGACACACTTCATCAATTTTAATTAATTGCTATACACTTATCTAATAATTTATTTTTCTTCTGTTTGTTGTGGTTATTATTATTGTTATTATTTTTATTATTGTTACTGTTGTTATTATTATTATTATTATTATTATTATTGTTTATTTTCAGTTATTGTTATTATTATTATTGTTTTATTTTTAGTTATTGTTATTATTATTATTATTAGTATTATTATTGTTTTATTTTTAGTTATTGTTATTATTATTATTATTATTAGTATTATTATTGTTTATTATTATTTATTATTATTAGACTTCTTATGTTGATGGGTAGATAGAAGGATGGGTAGGAGTAGATGAATAGATAGAAGATGAGTAGGAGTAGATGGGTAGATAGCATCATGAGTAGGAAGAGGGTAGGGTATAGATGCGGAGTTAACAGGGTAGATAGGGATGGAGGGGTAGATAGAAGGATGGGTTGGGGGGGGAGGGGGAGGCGGGCAGTTGCTGACGTGGGCTGACTGATGAGAGGCGGGATGGCGTCAGCAGAGCCTCCCCCTACCCCCTACCTCCCCCTCCTAGCCCCTACCCCCCCACCTCCCCCTACCTCCCCCCTACCCTTCACCTCCCTTCACGGTTGCCATGGCTGCCCTCTGGTCCTCCCCCCTTTCCCCCTACCCCACGCACATACACATATACGCACATAACGCAAGCACACGCAGAGGCAGACATACATACGCACGTATACATACGCACACACATGGACACACACAACCATATATTACCTACAAAAACACACACACACACACACAATCTGTAACAAACACATACACACACAATACTGGCAACACACAATACCAGTAACACACATACACACATTATTGGTAACACACACACACACACATTATTGGTAACACACACACACACACACACACACAATACCAGTAACACCCACACATACACACACACACAATACCAGTAACACACACACACACATCAATCCTTTCCAATGTTTTTCTCCTTCATTTGCCTTTCCTAATTTTTTCACCCATTTTCTCATCGTAGCTCACCTTGATCTGACCCTTGGCCTCTCCTCTCTCTCTCTCTCTCTCTCTCTCTCTCTCTCTCTCTCTCTCTCTCTCTCTCTCTCTCTCTCTCTCTCTCTCTCTCTCTCTCTCTCTCTCTCTCTCTCTCTCTCTCTCTCTCTCTCTCTCTCTCTCTTTATGTGTTTGTGTATCTATCTCTATTTCTATCTCGACATACAGGGAGGACAAACACACACAGGAAGAAAAGTAGGCAGGCAGATGGAAAGAAAGGAAAGGAGGACAGATGGAAAAAGGGGTAATGAGGGAGAGATGGATGGATGGAGAAGGAGGGAGAGATAGATGGATGGAAAGGAGGGAGAGATGGATGGATGGAATGTCGGTTTGTTTATGGTGTTTATTTAGGCCAAGACACATGGGTAATTCGTTCATTTCTCACCATTACCACCTTCACCTTTCCCTTCCTGCCCTCTTGTCCTGTTTACCTTCCTCTTTCCCTCCCTCCCTCCCCAGCTTCTCTCCCTTCCAGCCTCTCTCCCTTCCAGCCTCTCTCTCTCTCCCTTCCAGCCTCTCTCTCTCTCTCCCTTCCAGCCTCTCTCCCCCCTTCCCTCTCTCTTTCCCTCCATTCCAGCCTCTCTCTCTCCTCCCTCCCAGCCTCTCTCTCTCCCTCCCTCCCTCCCTCCCTCTCAGCCTCCCTCTCTCTCTCCCTCCCAGTCTCCTTCCCAGCCCCCCTCCCTTCCAGCTTCCCTTTTCTTTTTATTACCTGTCATGTCCCCTTCCCCTTGTCTTTCCTTTCCTACCTGCCCCCCCCCCCCCCGCCCCTTGTCTTTCTGGAAGCACATACTCTCTTTCTCTTCTCTTCTCTCTTTCTCTTCTCTTCTCTCTTCCTCTTCTCTTCTCTCTTCCTCTTCTCTTCTCTCTTCCTCTTCTCTTCTCTCTTCCTCTTCTCTTCTCTCTTTCTCTTCTCTCTCCCTCTTCTCTTCTCTCTTCCTCGTCTCTTCTCTTCTCTTTTCTTCTCTTCTCTCTCCTTTACTTTCATCTAGCTGGCTGTCTCTTGTTGTCTATCTCCCTGCATCACTCTTTCTCTTGTTTGTCATGTTTCGTTCCCTTTCTTCCTATTTTCCTCCCTTCCTCCTATTTTCCTTCCTTACTATTTTTCTTCCTTCCTTTCTCCCTTCCTATTTTCCTTTCTTCCTTTCTTATTTTCCTTTCTGCCTTCCTATTTTGATTCCTTTCTTCTTCATTCATTCCTATTTTCCTTCCTTCCTTTATTCCTTTTTATTTTCTTCCTTCCTTTATTCCTTTCTATTTTCCTTCCTTCCTTTCTGCCTGTCACTTACCTCTCCCACCACCTGCCCAGCCATTCCTCCTTTCCCTTTCGTGTCTTTTCCATCCCCCCCCTTCCCCCCTCAACCTTATGCCTCCCCCTCCATTCTGCCCTGCCCTTTCCAGCCTGATTTTGTACCTGTCCCTTCCCTCCCCGTCCCCCCTTCCCCTTCCCTCCCCTTCCCCTTCCCTCCCTTCCCCCTCCCCCTCCCTTCCCCCTCCCCTTCCCCCCTCCCTTCCCCCTCACCCCCCTTCCTCCTTCCCTCCCCCGTCCCCGTCCCCCTTCCCTTCTTCCTTCCTTCCCTCCCTCCCTTTTTACATATTTTTGTCTTGCCTCTTGTACACACCTGTTTTTCCCTCTCCCTATCTATATACATCTACTCAACCTTCAATGTATGCTCTGTAGTTATCTAAAAGTCAGTCACTCACTCTCTCTCTCTCTCTCTCTCTCTCTCTCTCTCTCTCTCTCTCTCTCTCTCTCTCTCTCTCTCTCTCTTATCTGTGTCCATATTCTATCTTCTCCACTTATCCTCCTCCTCCCATCATCTCTTCTTCCATCCCCCCTCCCTCCCCTCCTCCCCCTCTTCGCCATTCATGTTGGTAGGTAAATGGAGGGACAAACAGCATATGTATATATAGAAGAGCCTTTCTCAAGAGGAGGGAGGGTAATTGTGGTAGTTACGGTAATTGCAGTAGTTGTGGTAGTTAGGGCGATTGTGGTAGCGGCGGTGGTCCTCAGACTCCATCCTTCCTTCCCACCACTCCCCTCCCCACCCATTTCAAAGAGAGAGAGAGAGAGAGAGAGAGAGAGAGAGAGAGAGAGAGAGAGATTTTCTACTTACCGGTACATCCTTCATCTTTTCTTAACCTCCCCATTTCTTTTTCCTTGCTCTCCCTCCCTCTTTATTCCTCATTCCTTCACATTTTCCTCCTCCCTTTCCATCACTTTCCTCCTCTCTTTCCATCACTTTCCTCCTCTCTTTCCACCCCTCTTCCTCCCTTTCCATCACTTTCCTCCTCCCTTTCCATCCCTTTTCCTCCTCCCTCTCCATCCTTCACCACTGCTTTCCCTCCGCTTTCCCTCCTCCCTTTCCCTCTCACGCTTTCCACTTCTTTTCCTCCTCCCTTTCCATCCCTTTTCCTCCTCCCTATCCAACTCCCTTTCCTCCTCTCTATCCACCCCTCTTCCTCCTCCCTATCCACCCCTCTTCCTCCCTTTCCATCCCTTTTCCACTCCTCCCTCCCCATCCTTGCTCTCCATCCCTCACCACCACGGCTCGTCATTATGTCATCACAAAATCTTAGACAGACATAAGGTACAGTATCGGGTTCAGTGGTTCTCTGTCTCGACCTCTCCTCTAAATAACAGAACCACCAACCACTACATCAAGTGTATGTATGTATGTATGTATGTATGTATGTATGTATTTATGTATGTATGCATATGTATGTAGCCTATGTATCACTCCTACTCACGTCTTACTCGCCCATCATTCATTGTACAACCCACATACACATACATACACATACATACACATTCACTCACTCACTCTGCTCTCCAGTCTCCACTCTCTTGCCTACCATTTTGACACACACACACACACACATCTAATACGACTGGAAAAATGAACCTGCTAATACACACACACACACAGACGACTGGAAAAATGAATCTACTAACACACACACACACTCATACACACACACACACACAAGTTTAGATTAGTTTGCTCTGTTCAGGGAAATTGTTGTCCTCAGTTGTGTTTGTTTTTGTGTTACGTGTGTGTGTGTGTGTGTGTGTATATGTTTTGTTTTTGTGTTACGTGTGTGTGTTTTGTTTTTGTGTTACATGTGTGTGTGTTTTGTTTTTGTGTTACGTGTGTGTGTTTTGTTTTTGTGTTACGTGTTTGTGTATTGCTAGGTTTATTTTTCCAGTCGTATTAGGTGTGTGTGTGTGTGTGTGTGTGTGTGTGTGTGTGTGTGTGTGTGTGTGTGTGTTCCTGGGTTCCTTTTTCCAGTCTTGTTAACAAAAACATAAACAATATATAGTTGGGGGTCTTCATTCCCTCTCTGTTCTTCTCCTAAGTACTTCATTTATCTTCCATTTTTCTCGAGTGTTTCTTTCATTATACTCTCATTACTCCTTCCCTTCCTTCCCATTATTTTCCTTCCTCTCCTTTCTTCTATTTCACTTCACATATTGTCCTTCTTTTTCCCTTATATTCTTTTTTCATTCCCCTTTTATTTTCCTACCTTTTCATTCTTCTATTTCACTTCACATATTGTCCTTCTTCTTCCCTTATATTCTGTTTTCATTCCCCTTTTATTTTCCTACCTTTTTCCTGTATATTCTGTTTTTCTTCCTCTTTATTTTCCTTCCTCGTTCCATACCTTAATTCGCTTTTGTTACATAGGAGTGCCTTGATTCCTCCAAAGTATGCCAGGAAACAGGCCCAGATGAACAAAAATAATGGTGTTCTGTTGCTTGGAGTAGTTTGGAGGATTCACTTTCTCTCCAGATTTACCAATATCCTCCTTAACCACTCTCATGCAATATATATACTTCTCCACTCTTTTCTCTACGTCCTCCTTCCTTCACCTCTCCCTCTTTCTCTCTGTTACATCTTCCTCTTTCATCTTTTCCCACATTTATCTCTTCCCTCCTTACCTCTCCTCCTTTCCTCCTTACCTCTCCTCCTTTCCTCCTTACCTCTCCTCCTTTCCTCCTTACCTCTCCTTCGTTCCTCTTCCTCTCATTTACCTCTCCCTCTTCACCTCTCATTCATGTAACTCTCTCTTCACCTTTTCCCATTTACCTCTCCATCTTTCCCCTTTCCCCACGTTTACCTCCCTCTCTTTTCGCCTTTTCCCATTTACCTCTCCCTCTTTCACCTTTCCCCACGTTTACCTCTCCGTTTTTTTTTTCACCTTTTACCACATTTACATATCCCAGTTTCTCCTCTCCATCCTTTTAAACTTGTCCTCCCTCACCTCTCCACAATCTTCCTGTCCTCACTGTGTTCGTGTCCCCAGCATTTCCTTCCACTCCCCCTCCACCACCACTCCCCTTCCCCCTCCCTCTCCCCCTCCCCCTCCCTCTCCCTCTCCCTTTCCTTCCCCCTCCCCCTCCCTGTCCTTCCCCCTCCCCCTCCCTGTCCTTGTAGCCTCGTGTTGGTTGTCTAGAGGTGCACCCTGGTCCTGGTTACATGCACGTGGGGTAAAGGGGACATCCTGGCCATGTGGTATGAGGAAGTACGGGCTGAGTGTGTGTGTGTGTGCCCGAGGTGAGGATATGTGGATAACCTCAGTGTTGTTGTGAAATGTAGTGTGTGTGTGTGTGTGTGTGTGTGTGTGTGTGTGTGTGTGTGTGTGTGTGTGTGTGTGTGTGTGTGTGTGTGTGTGTGAAGGTGAGGATATATGGATAACCTCAGTGCTGTTGTCAAATGCAGTGTGTGTGTGTGTGTGTTTATATTCTCAGTATTGTTATGAAATGCAGTTTGTTTAATATTACTGGCTGTATGTAAAGGTGCTATATACACACTTCATAACAGTTGTGAGAAGCCATTCCACTGTGTTGGCAACAGATTAGCACATCACCAGTCCTTGTGTTGCCATCTCTACCACTCTACTTTTCATAAGGATGTGCCTGTATGTTCTGTCAACCTATCTACTACGCCACAAAGTTAAGATATAATGTTAAAAGACAAAACATGTAAAGTTAAGATACAGTGCTGAATGGCAAGGATAGGTTAAAATACAATGATTGAAAGACAAGAAGTAAATAAGTTGTGTAGGTGAAGTCAACTTGAAATGACTATGTGTCTGGTATATAGTTGGTAGTTAAAGCCACGTGCTCTGGATAAATAAAATGTAGATGGAACCTCGTGTATGTGTGTGGGTGGAGGTGGTGAGTGAATCATAGATGAAAGAAACCACGTGGAAGAGAAGCCACGTGGTGTTAATAAATATGAGAGTATGTCCAGGTGAAATGTTCTGGTGATGTAACTGCATAACAAATAACTACATAACAAATAACTGCATAACAAATAACTGCATAACAAATAACTACATAACAAATAACTGCATAACAAATAACTACATAACAAATAACTACATAACAAATAACTACATACACGAATTGTCATGTTATGTTGGTGACGCGGTGAAGTAATTTTGAGTTTAGAAATTGAAGTTGAAATAAAAACAAAAGATGGGATTTTTGTAGATATAGTCCCATTTTTAAAGGGATAGATAGTACATGTGTTCATATAATTATCTGGTGCAATTGATTCCTCCAAACTATTCCAAGCAACGGGACACACCATTAGTTTTGTTCATCTGGTCCTGTTTCCTGGTATGTTATGGAGGAATCATGGCACTCCAATGTACCCAAAAGTGTATCAATCGCCCCCTTAACATTCATCTCCAATTGCTAGGGAGATATTTCCAAGCCCAAACGAGTCCTTAGATAGTGTTACTGCTCGTGTGTTGTGTGTCGCATATACATTTGTTATTATTGAAGAGCGTGGGATATGAAGGCTAATGACCGACGGAGGGATTATTGGGAGGGTGGAGAAAGAAGCACTTGAACATTTAGAGATGACTTAAAAATGGTTGGCGATATGCAAGAGTGGACAAAAAGACAAACAGACAGACATGTACGTGGTGTGGGGGACAAACAGACAGACATGTACGTGGTGTGGGGGACAAACAGACAGACATGTACGTGGTATGGGGGACAGACAGACAGACATGTACGTGGTGTGGGGGACAGACAGACAGACATGTACGTGGTATGGGGGAGAGTGGACATACATACATACATACATACATGCACGTGGTATTGGGGAAGGAGGGACGGACTGACTGAGGGAGGGAGGGAGGGAGGGAGAAACATATACAGTATATAGCCCCAAGTCTTGTCCAATAAATATAGTAATATCTTTATATCCTTCGTGATTTGAAAGCACTCATTATTTTTATTTTTTTATTATTATTATTATTATTATTATTTTTAGTAGTAGTAGTAGTAGTAGTATCATTATTATTATTATTATTTTCTGTTACTTTAATGAGGGATCTGTTTCGTGGCATAGTTTACCTAAAAAAAAAAAAATCTCCCGTTTAAACCAGAGTGAAAACAAACCACAGTTACCTTTTAGTGTTTATTGTCCCATCTTCCTCGGCCGCCATATAACCTCACTGTCTGTAACGGCGCCTAAAATCAATCAATCAATCAATCAATCTAGCGTGCAAAACCACCGTGGAGTTGGCAACGCTGTTAGAGTGAGAGTGAGGGAGAGAGTGAGGGAGGGTGAGGGTGAGAGGGAGGGAGAGAAGGTGAGGGAGGGTGAGAGGAAGGGGGTGAAAGAGAGTGAGGGTGGGTGAGAGAGAGGGTGAGGGAGGGGGTGAAGGAGGGAGGGAGGGAGGGTGGGTGAGAGAGAGGGGGTGAGGTAGAGGGAGAGTGAGGGTGAGAGTGAGGGGGTGAGGGAGGGTGAGGGTGGCAGGTGGTGAGCTAAGACTTGTAAGGTGGCAGGTGGTGGTCTGGTAGCTTCAATGTAGGGGGAGTGGGGGTGGGGGGGGGCTATGAGGGTAGTAGTAGCAGTGGTAGTAGTGATAATAGTATAGGGAGGATAGGGGACATGAAGATAGTAGTGGTGGTAGTGGTAATAATAGTAGTAGTAGGAGGATGGAGAGATTTGAGGGAAGTAGTATTAGTAGTAGTAGATTAAGATGGGGTGGTAGTAGTAATAATAGTAGTAATAGTGGTTGTTGTGGTAGTATGGATGGTTGTATAGTATTTTTGTGAGGAGGAAAGGGCATTAGGGTAGTAGTTGTATTAATAGTAGTAGTAGTAATGGTAGTGGTGGTTGTTATGGTATAGTTAGTATGGTGATGTTTGTGTTGTATTCATGTTGGTGTATGTCAATTTGAGAAGGATGGTTGTATGGTATTGAAGTGAATGGTAGTGGTAATGATTATTGAAGTGAGTGGTAGTGGTAATAATTTTCGTTGTGAGTGGTATTAGTGTGTGGTAGTTAGTGTTATGTTTTAGTTGTGTGGTATTAGGGAGTGATATTGATAATGGTAGTAAGTGGGTAGTGGTAATAATATTGGTAGTAAGTGGTAGTGGAGGTGGTAGTTAGTGGTCGTGTTGATGACGTTAGGATAGGTTAGGAATTGATGGTGAAATGGGGGCAGAAGAAGATGGTGATGATTGGTTTTTGATGATAGTGAAAGTGACTGGCAAGATGGACACATTTTCTTCTGTATTGATGGTGAAATGGAGTCAAAAGATGGTGTTGATGATAGTGAAAGTGACTAGCAAGAGCGACTCATTTTCTTTTGTATTGATGGTGAAATAGGGGCAGAAGAAGATGGTGATGATGGGTTTGTGATGATAGTGAAAGTGACGGGCAAGAGGGACACATTTTCTTTTGAATTGATGGTGAAATTGGGATAGATAATGATATGAGTTTGTGGTGTTTACAGTGAAGGTGACGGAACAGATGAGGAAGGTAGGGATAAGTATGTACAGTTTATGGAAATTGGGTGAGATATGAAGGTGGTGGTTAATGGCAGGTGAGGGTATGAGGCAGATGGAAGATAAAACGAGATATTTGGCAGACGGGATGGGTGGTGGTAGTGGTTATGGTGGGGATGTAAGGGATGGTGGTGGTGGTAGTGGTGGTTATGGTGATGTGAGGGAGGTGGTGGTGGTAGTGGTGGTTATGGTGATGTGAGGGAGGTGGTGGTGGTAGTGGTGGTTATGGTGATGTGAGGGTGGTGATGGTGGCAGATGGTAGGCGGTGAGTGAGTAAGGTTGGTTGTGGTGATGGTGGTGGTGTTATTGGCAGGTGGTGGTGGTGGTGGTGGTGGCAGATGGCAGGCGGTGAGTGAGTGGGGTGGTGTCAGTGGCAGATCAGTAACATGGCAGGTGTTAGGAACTACTACATGCGTCTTCCTCCTCCTCCTACCTCTTTTCTCTTACTCAGTCTCCTCTCCCCCAACCTCCTGCTTTCTTCTCTTCTCTCTGACACTCCCACTCTCTTCTCCTCTCCCAACCTCCTCTCCTTTCTTCTCTTCTCTCTGACTCTCCCACTCTCTTCTCTTCTTTCTCTTCTCCCAGTATTCTCTCTCTTCTCCCAGTCTTCTCTCTCCTCCCCATTCTTCTATGTTTTCTCTGCCCCACCCTCCTTTCCTCTCCTCTCCCTTCCTCCTCTCCTCTCCCTTCCTCCTCTCCTCTCCTCTCCCTTCCTCCTCTCCCTTCCTCCTCTTCTTTCACTTCAAATGATTTCTCTCATTTCACAAGTCGTATTCCTCGTGGCCTGCAACCTTTCATTTCCTTCACATCATCACTCATTCTGTCTTCATCTGTGGACCTTCATGCAGTTATCAGCCTAATTAATTCCCATTCATAGATCACAATGTTAACTCGTTTTCTCTTGTTTCATTCATTACTCCCTCGTTTATAATTCATCCTTCTATATTCTTCTTTCTCTTCCATTCATCTCATCCCTTCTTCCATGTGGCCTTCTCTCCTATTCCTCATATATATATAATCATTCTTTGCTTCCCCTATTCTACTTCATTCCTTTCCCACTTTTTTTTACACACCCTTCTTTCATTCTCCTCGTCACCACACTTTCCTTTCTTCGTCTTCCCTTTTTATATTAGTGGTTCTCCCTTCTCTTATCTTTAGTATGTATCTTTTCCTGTTTCCTTCTATCATTCCCTTATCGTAACCCCGGCCTCCGTCTCTTTCATTTCCTTTCTAACACTTTAAACAAATTTTACCCAGTGTTTCATAAATACCACTTTTTTCCTCCATGTCCATTCTATCTGTCTATTCTATTCTATCTACTCCTTCCTCTATTATAATTATTTACATCTTGTTAACAATCCTTCCTTTTCATTTGTTCTCAATTTTCCTCCATTCCTTAATGTTTTTATATACGGTATATATATATTTTTGTTGTTTTTCCGGCTATTTCTTCCCCGTCCCTCGCTCCATTTTATGTGTACCGGTATATTTTTGTTGTTTTTCTTGTTATTTCTTGTTATTTCTTCCCCGTCTCTCGCTCCATTTTATATGTACCGGTATATTTTTGTTGTTTTTCTTGTTAGTTCTTCCCCGTCCCTCGCTCCATTTTATATGTACCGGTATATTTTTGTTGTTTTTCTTGTTATTTCTTCCTCGTCGCTCGCTCCATTTTTGTTATCTCCTTTCTCATCCCTTCCCACACCCTATCTCATCTTTACTGACTCCAAATTTGCATCCACACCTTCCTTCGTTTCTTTCCCCTCTAACCATTTTTCTCAGAGTCGTGGATGTTTTCTAGTTTCCCTTCCTTGTTTTTTCTCTCCCTTTCTCTCACAGTCTTGTTTTTTTATTTCTTCCTTTCTCTCTCTCACCGTCTCTCGTTTTCTCCCCATATTTTTCCTCTATTTTTCCTCTATTTTTCCTTCCATTCTTTCAGCTCCCTTTCTCATACCGTCTCTCAATTATTTCTCTTTCTTTTTATTCCTCCCGTTCTTTCTTCTTACTATATTTCCCCTTATCTATCTATCTATCTATCTATCTATCTATCTATCTATCTATCTATCTATCTATTATATTTATCATGCCACCTTCCCCACTCACCTTCTTCCCCCTTCGTTTTTTATTATTTTTTTTCCTATTTCACCATCTCTTCTCCATCCCTCCCTCCCTCCGTCTCTCTCTCCCTCCCTCCATCTCTTCTCTTCATCTCTTCTCTTCCCCCCCCCTCTCTCTCTCTCTCTCTCCATCTCTTACTACTTATTTACTTTCCCAATACATCTTCATCTCCCCATCCATACTATTTTCACAGTCATCATTTGCCTCTCCACCACCATTACACCCCCCACCCACCCCCACCTCCCTTACCCCCCACCCCCCACCACTACCATTACACCCCCTCACTTCCCATTACCACAATTTCCACTACCACTAGCCCTCCGTTTATTACCACCATTTCTAAAACTCCCCCCCATCACCACCACAATCAGGGCTAATACCACTCCCATCACCACCACTACCACCACCACCACCACCACCACCACCACCATCATCCCCATCCCCATCCCCTACCCACCCACCACCACCACCAATACTACTGCTACAAATACTACCAAAATACTACTACTACTACTACTACGGTACCACTCCACCTCCTACTACTACCACCATCACTTACACAGACACCAAGCTACTACTACAACTACTACCACTATTCCCATCTCTCACTATACCACCACAACTATCATCACCACTATATCAAAATGTATCCACAACCACAACTACCAACACATCACAACCACAACTACCACCACAACACAAATACCATTATCACTATCGTTACAGTAAAGATATATCCTCAACTACCAACACCACTAACACACACACACACACACACACACACACACACACACACACACACACACACACACACACACACACACACACACACACACACACACACACACACACACACACACACACACACACACACACACACACACACACACACACACACACACACACACACACACACACACACACACACACACACACACACACACACACACACACACACACACACACACACACACACACACACACACACACACACACACACACACACACACACACACACACACACACACACACACACACACACACACACACACACACACACACACACACACACACACACACACACACACACACACACACACACACACACACACACACACACACACACACACACACACACACACACACACTAAACAAACTACCATTAGCTACAAATACCACTAATGTCTATTATTTAACTACCACCACGACCATTATTACGACACCTACCAGACACACACACCAGTCTCCCATACCACTACCATTTATACCATTCTTCTACTACTATTACTACTACTACTTTTACTACTACTATCATTACCAACATCTGTACCTCAATTATATACATCAATCTGTGCTATCTACCACCACTACCACCACTACCACCATCATCATCATCACCATCACGACACCCACTATCACCCTAACAACCAACAGAGTGTAAGTAATGGAGAAAGAAAGACGTTTGCTAATACCGAACAATAATTACCTGTGGCTGGCTGTGATTGGTTGGTCGGGTACATGGAAAACTGACCCCACCAATCACAGAGCCGGATCCATTTCCTGAGTCCCCCCTCCCCCTCCCCCCCGCCAGTGTGGACCAATCAACGCGCCCGCTGCACTTTCCTGTTTGTTTATCATTTATTCCGGCGAGTTATGACGTGCCTAAATAATATTATTGTTGTTGTTGTTGTTATTATTATCGTTGGGAAATGTTTATGGGTCTCTGAAAGAATTATTATACTGAGCGTGATAGCGATTATTTTGTTCATTGTTATGCTAAAAATATTGGTGATAAAAATCGTGTTAATCCTCTTCCAAAATGAGATTAATGAATGCGTTTACAGATTAAGATGTTACGGTATAATTATGCATAAGTACTTTTTCAGATATTCATAGGTAAAGGCAGCAAGTATTGTCTCGAACATTGACACTAATTCCTTTTCAGATTAAAATGTTACGGTATGATACAGTAATTTCTCGGGTATTGGAGAGTAATATATTAATAGTCTCTCGGATTAAAAACTCATACACACCTTTCAGATTGAGATGTTACGGTCTGTACAGTGATTAAGATGGTCGAAAGTGAAAGTAGTGGTAGTAACCTCGCTGAGTATGAAGCTAATTTATACCTTGTTAGATGAAGGGAAGGTTTGTGAATTGTTTGTGAATTGGAAGCTCTTGTGATTCATCCAAACTGTGCCATGAAACAGATCCCATATTTTAGTACAGCCACAGTCAAATATCCACTAACACTTTCCTTCTATCGTAGTATATAAATATCTTGGTGATAAAGAACAACACGTGTATGATTTTGCAGCACCTCATAATAATAATAAGAACAACACGTGTATGATTTTGCAGCACCTCATAATAATAATAATAATAATAATATCCACCGAAACTTTCCTTCCATCGTATAGTAAATATCTTGGTAATAAAGAGCAACACGTGTATGATATTGCAGCACATGATAATAATTGAGGGGGTTGAGTTGACGTAAGGTGTTGTTGTATGATTATAGTTTGATATGATACTGATTTATATACACGATGGTAGGAAAGTGTCGGTGGGTATTTGATTGTGGCTGTACCATTGGGTGTGTCTGTGTTTTCTGGTATACTTAGGAGGAATCAATAGCCATCCAAATTACCAACAAAAAGAATCTCCCAGTAAGATGTTACGTTATAATATACGAGAGACTAACCTACCCACTCACATGTTCGGAACTGTTGCCCTAAATGTCTGTGAATATACCGGTGTTGTTTATAGTATTTCGTATACAGACAGTTTAGGATAGGATGGTAGGATGCACTCGGGTAGAAAGATGATATAAGATGGTAGGATTGTTTAGGATAGGATGGTAGGATTACTTAGGATAGGATGGTAGGATTACTTAGGATAGGATGGTAGGATTATTTAGGATGGGGAGAGAGCATTGTTAAGAAGTGGTGAGGCAGGGAAAGGGAACACATTAAAAGATACTGACGTCTACAGAGAGAGATAAAGATAGAATAAAATGGAGTAACTGTTCCTCACCTTCCCCAGCCGACACCTTCCCTTCCTTTTCTCTTCCTCACCTCCACTTCCCTTCCCTTCCCCTTCACTTATTTCCCTTTCCTCTCACTTTCTTCCCTTCTCTTCCTCTCACTTCCTTTCCTTCCCCACCAATCACTTATATCCCCTCCCTTCCCTTCTCACTTCCTTTCATTCCCCACCCATCACTTATATCACCTCTCATTTCCTCTCCTTCCTTTCATTCACCACCCCTCACCTATATCCCCTCCCTTCCCTTCCTCTCACTTCCCTTTCCTTCCCCACCCCTTACCTCCTTTCCTTCATCCCTCTCCAATCCCTTCTCTCCCCTTCCTTTCCCTTCCCTTCCCTTCCTTCCCTTCCTAATGTCAAGAGGAGACAACACGGGTTATTGGAAGGAACAGATTATATGTCGCTTTAATTCTCTTCAGAGCTGAACCTAATTTTTTTCCCACCCTTCAATATTCCACCTCATCACCGCCGTCACCCCCACCACTTTTCGCTCACCCTCGCACACACACACACACACACACAGAGTAGCAGCAGACCCTCTCGTATGTGTGTGTGTCGCTCCCACCCCTTCCTTCCTTCCTTCCTTCCTTCCTTCCTACCTTCCTTCCTTCCTTCCTTCCTTCCTTCCTTCCTTCCTTCCTTCCTTCCTTCATTCAGACGATGCCTAGTGGAACTGTGGGACGTAAATGAGTGAAAAATGATTATGGGGTGTGGTTGGTTTCCTCCCTTCCACTCCCTTCCACTCCCTTCCTTCCACTCCCTTCCTTCCACTCCCCACCCCTCCCCTCCGACGATGCCCAGTGAAACAGTGGGACGAAAATGAGTGAAAAAATCAGTGTTGGTGGCAGGAGGCTGAGGCAGAAGGGGAGGTGGAAGGGGAGAGGAGTTGGACTGGGTATCTGATGAGTGGGTGGGTGGGTGGGTTGGTCCAGAGAGGAAAAACTGATGGCTCGAATTTTTGTAATGGAATTTTAGGCTCTGTTGGCAGTATATAATATAGGATGGTTTTTTTTTTTTTTTTTTTTTTTTTTTTTTTTTTTTTTTTTTTTTACCATATTGTAGGATGACTGACCCCCGAATGGTTTTTGGTGGGATGGTTGGGGTAGGATGGTGGTTGATTCTAGTATGTTGTTGTTTGTTGAGGTATAGGATGTTGTGCTGGGTAGGATGGTGGTTGATTCTAGGATGTTCTTGTTGTGGTGTAGGTTTTTTAAGGATAGGATGTTGTGGTTGGGGTAGGATGGTGGTTGATTCTAGCTAGGATGTTGTGGTGGTGGTAGGATAGTTTAGGATAGGATGGTGGTGGTGGTAGAAAGTGCTGGAAAGTTGATAAATATTTAGTGACTAGATAATGATAATAACAATAATAATAATAATAATAATAATAATAATAATAATAATAATAAATCAACACAGAAAAAACAGAAAATTAATAAATATATCGTGAGGGGATAATAATAATATGAATAACACGGAAAGTGCAGGAAAAAAATAAAAAAAATAAAAAAAATAAAAAATATATAAAAATATAAAAATAGATAAATAGTGAGTGTAGGTTGTTGGAGGAGACAGGATAACGAGAAGGATGAGTTAGGGTGAAGCAAAGTGGTTCAAAGTGGAACATAATAGGATGGCTGGCTGTGTGTGGGTATTGACTGACGAGCTTCCCTGATGATAGGATGGGATAGGATAGGATAGGATGGGTGATAAAGGAGGGGAGAGTAAAAGAGAGGATGGGATGGTTAACAGTGTAGAGAAGAGGAAAGGAGAGGAGAGAATAGGATGGGATGGGATGGCAGACAGGATAGGATATATAGGATGGGTGAGGTGAGGATAGGAGAGGTTGGGATAGCAGACAGGATAGGATAGGATAGGATGGTTGAGGTAAGGTGAGAATAGGAAAGGTTGAGATGACTGACAGAGGATAGATAAATAGGAGGAGTGAGGTGGTGTGTGAAGAGATATAAGGTGAGGTGAGGTAATTTGAGGATAGAATAGGTTGGGATAGCTGACAGAGGAGGGATGAGGTGGTGTAAGGTGAGGATAGGAGAGGTTGGGATGGCTGAAAGAGGATAGGAAAGGAGAGGCTGGTTTTATCCTAACACTCCCAGGCTTGACACTCAGGATTTCAGGTCGTGATTTTGATCCTATAGGGAAGAATATCCGTATAGAGAGAGGATAGGATGTTGGTGTGGGTAGGTAGGTAAGTTGGATGGTTGGTAGGTTGGTAGGTAGGTAGGTAGGTAAGTTGGATGGTTGGTAGGTAGGTAGGTAAGTTGGATGGTTGGTAGGTTGGTTGATTAGTTGGAAGGAAGGAATTTTGGTTGGTTGGTAAACAGGTAGGTAGGTAGGTAAGTTGGTAGGTTGGAAGGTAGGTAGGTAAGTTGGATGGTTGGTAGGTAGGTAGGTAGGTAAGTAAGTTGGATGGTTGGTAGGTTGGTAGGTAGGTAGGTAAGTTGGATGGTTGGTAGGTAGGTAGGTAAGTTGGATGGTTGGTAGGTTGGTTGATTAGTTGGAAGGAAGGAATTTTGGTTGGTTGGTAAGCAGGTAGGTAGGTAAGTTGGTTAGTGGAAGGCTGGCAGGCAGGTAGATAAGTAGGAAGGAAGGAAAGTATGTAAGTAGGAAGGCAGGAATGAAGGAAGGATGACAGGTAGGTAGGTAGGTAGGTAGGTAGGTAGGTAGGAAAGAGATAAGATGGTTGTGTGTTTAGCGGTAGGATGAAGGGCTTATATTCAAATCAATCTTTCAACCCACGTCAATTAGTCGGCTTCCTAATATGATGAGAAAGGCTAACCATTGTGTCACTTAGAAGGGGTTGTGGAGAAGGAAGTGGAGAAGGGGAAGGAAATAAAGATGATGATGGAAGGAGAGTAGGAAGAGGAGGAGGGAAATAAAGATGATGATGAAGGAGAAGGAGGGAAGAAAGGTGATGATGTAAGAGGAGGGAGAAGGAAGTGGAGAGTAGGAAGAGGAGGAGAGAGAAAAAAGAGATGTAGAAAGTGGATATGTTGGTGGTGATAGAGAGGAGGAAGAAATGGAGGAGGAGGAGGAGAAAGTGGAGATGGTGGTGGTGAAAGAGAAGAGGAAGAAAGGTGATGATGGAGGGAGGTAAGTGAGTCTGAGGTGAGAGGGATACGAGGAAGAAGGTATAATGTGAGTGGAAGAGATGGTGAAAGAGAGTTGGGAGGGGAAGCTGTGGTTGAGGGGGCATGAGTGATGATGTGAATGTGAGATGATGATGATGATGAGGAGAAAGAGATGGAGAAAGTGGAGATAGTGGTGGTGATAGAGAGGAAGATAGAAATGGAGGAGAATGAGAAAGTGGAGATAGTGGTGGTGATAGAGAGGAGGAAGAAATGGAGAAGGAGAAGATGGAGATAGTGGTGGTGATAGAGAGGAGGAAGAAATGGAGAAGGTGGAGGTGATAAAGAGGAGGTGGAAGAGGAGTGGTAACGTGGAGATGAATAATTGTAGTGATAAAACAAGAAAAGATAATAGTAGGTTTTTTATTTAAGAAGTAGAGAGAAGAGAGTGACTGTCCTGATATTAATAGGCTTCATTATAGAGCATAAATTGTTAACGTTGCCATGTTGTAATAAATTGTACAGTCGTGGGCATCAGTTGCAATACAGATATGGATAATAATAACAACAACAACAACAACTACTCACACAAATTGCTGACATTTGTTTTCACGTTCTCATATGATGTTATTGTTTCAAAGGGCTTTAGTATACTTTTGGTACATTGGAGTGCCTTGATTCCTCCAAAGTATGCCAGGAAACAAGACCAAATGAACATAAATAAGGTGTTCTGTTGCTTGGAATAGTTTGGAGGAATCATGCAGTTACTCCAGATTTATCAACACTGTACTTCGCCCTTAGGTAGTGAGTAAGTGCTTGCAGTAGATTAGAAGATGGTAGCCTACTAAACCTACTAATTGGAAAGTTTTATCTGCTAACGTACCAGGAGTATATAAGTTGTCAAACCTTTACATGAGGCATCCCGTGAGTGTGGAGGGTTATTATTATTGCCCACGACTGTACATTGAGAGGATAGGTAGCGTGTGGTGGTGAAATAATTATAACGTTGCTGTGAATGGGTTGGATGTTCCTGGTGGTGGTAAACAGCTCTGAATGCCTTGAGCTGGAACGAATGGCATTGGTGCGTGTCAGATGAAGTGCAGGTGTAAATTATGTGGCTAGAACATAATGGTGTTTTATGTCCCGTGCAGTCAGTCAGTCAGTTGGTTGGTTAGTTAGTTTGTTAAGGGGATGATTCTTCCTTCTTATGTTGGTGAATTGGATGGAAGGACTCTGGCTGATTCTTCCAAGTTATGTTGTAGCCTCTGCCACGAAACAGATCCATTATTGAGGAGCATCTGTTTACTGGCATATATAGGCTAGTTAGGAGGAATTAGTAGTCTTCCAGTTCACCAACAAGTGAATCTACCCTTAACCCTCCACCTGTCCCTTTCCTCTCTCCCTCCCTCTCCTCTCTCTCTCCTTCCTCTCTCTCCCTCCTCTCTCTCCCTCCTCTCTCTCCCTCCTCTCTCCTCTCTCTCTCTCCTCTCTCTCTCTCCTCTCTCTCTCTCTCTCTCTCTCTCTCTCTCTCTCTCTCTCCTCTCTCTCTCTCTCTCTCTCTCTCTCTCTCTCTCTCCCTCCCTCCTCTCTCCTCTCTCCTCTCTCTCTCTCTCTCTCTCTCTCTCTCTCTCTCTCTCTCTCTCCCTCTCTCTTTCTCGTGTTCGGATAATTGCAAGCCTCTCATGGTTCGTACGAGTGAAAGGAGCGCTCCGCCTGACGACCGACCCACCGACCGACCACGACCCAGCTCCACATTTTCAAATTCTGGTTTAAGTGAAATTTAATTAATCAGCGGTGAACTGAAGCACGGGAGAGCAGGCAGTCTGTGTGTGATGTGGTGCACGTGTGGGTGGGACAGCAAATTATATATATGGTACGGATTGGTGCACGTATATAGGCTATGATAATAAAAATGTGATGTGGTGCACGTGTGGATGGGACAGCAAAATATATGGTATGGAATGTTGTGGTATAGAATATGGAAGCCACTTAATTTGTTCTCCTAACGAGTACCACGAAGCAGAGCACATCATCAACACATGTTTCTCTGTAGGTTAGGTTTGGTTAGGTTAGGGTAGAGTAGGGTAAGTTAGTTAAAGTTAGGTTAGGTGAGGATAAATTAAGGTTAGGTTAGGGCAAGGTAGTGTAGTGTAAATGTATACAACATTATTACAACGCCAAGACTTGAAATATGTTCCGTGTTTGCTTATCAGTAAGTGGCGTGTATATATTGTATGTGATATGTATTGTGTGTACAGTCGACAACATGCATTAATATCAGGATACCGTGCATGTTGAGAGATACAAGATATTATAACACACTGGGAAAAGAGCAGGGGAAGGTTTTTACAATTCTACTACTGTACTGTATTCGCTACAAGCATTCATACACACGTTATTGTTTTCGAGGGTTTACAACATCTATATAGACAGTGTAAGACTATGTAAATACAATACAAGATTATTATTATTATTATTATTATTATTAGGTTTGTTGTTTTGTAATCACCGAGACACTTTGTAAACCATTCATTGCAGTACTTTCAGAATAGTGACTGACCTCTGTTTCCAAATAGCTTGTGTAAAATTTCCTCTGGCCAATCGTACAAACATGATTTATTTATGATGTTTCAAATGGCTAAGAAAATTGCATTAGGAAACAAAGCGGTGACGGTAGATGTGTGTGTGTGTGTGTGTGTGTGTGTGTGTGTGTGTGTGTGTGTGTGTGTGTGTGTGTGTATGTGTGTTGGTGACGGTAGCTGTATGTGTGTGAAGGTGTTTTGGTGACGGTAGCGGCAAGTGTATGTGTGTGTATGTATGTATGTTGGGGGTTATCAGTTGATTGTTGTGTCACCGACCGATTGTAAGGTACAGTTGTGATTAGATGGATGATTGGCTTGTGGGTGGTTGGTTAGTTAGTATTGCTATGGGTAGTGTAGGGGTGAGTGCTGCATTCTACTACTATATAGGTCTCACTCTCTCTCTCTCTCTCTCTCTCTCTCTCTCTCTCTCTCTCTCTCTCTCTCTGGTAGTGTAGGGGTGAGTGCTGCATGCTACTACATTTCTCTCTCTCTCTCTCTCTCTCTCTCTCTCTCTCTCTCTCTCTCTCTCTCTCTCTCTCTCTCTCTCTCTCTCTCTCTCTCTCTCTCTCTCTCTCTCTCTCTAGTAGTGGTGTTTGTGGTACTATATTTAGTGGTGGTAGTAGTGGTAGTGGTGGTAGTAGTAGTGGTGAACACGTGTTAGTGATGGGACTGAAGTTAAAAGCTAAATTCACTATCACAAACATTGTAAATATTAAGTTTTTGTGATGATGATGATGATAGTGATTTAAGAATTTTGTGATGGTGATAATAATAATGAAGTTTTTGTGATGGTGATAATATATTGAGTTGTAAATTTTTTGTGGTGACGGTATATATTGAATTTGATGATGTGATGGTGATGATAGTGTTCAATATTCTTGTGATAGTGATCAAGAAATGTGTGGTGATAGTGCTGAAAATATGTATGGTGATAATATACAAGATGATGTGATGGTGATGATAGAGATGAATATATTTGTGGTGATAGAAATTAAAAAATCTTGTTTTGATAGTGATGAAGATAAATTGTGGTCGTAGTATTGATATTATTTTATAGTGATAGTGATGATAGTATTTTATAGTGATAGTGATGATAGTATGGAAGTGAGATATAGTGATGATACATGTATGCCTGAAACTGTACTGGAAAAAAAATGAAGAAAGATGGTGATTGGGAGGGGGAAAAATGGGATAAAGGATAGGGATAGATGGGATAGAGGGTGGGGATAGATGGGGATAGGGGGTGGGACCGAGCTGAGGACGGGGGTAGGAGAGGACTTGACGGGATAGGGGGTGGGGTAGGAGGGGGGAGATCGTGGGGTAGGAAAGGGCAGGGGTGGGGCAGGATGGGATAGGGGGCGGGGTAGAACGCGGATGGCAGGAAGGGGTAGGGAGCGTGGTAGAACGGGGCAGGGGGCAGGGGTAGGAAGGCGCAGGGGGCATGGCAGGAAGGGGTAGGGAGCGTGGTAGGACGGGGCAGGGGGCAGGGGTAAGTCTAGACGGAACATGTGGATAAGGTCAGGTCAGGACAGGAGAGGGTAATAAAGAAAGCACTGATGTAAATAAAGGAATAATATTGGTGTGAGGTAGTACCGTATAGGACAGGGTGGGTGCATGGGGTAAGATGTGATAATAATGTAAATAGAAAAACATAAAGTTATATAGAAGATAACTAACTGGTGGGTAGAAGAGTTTAGAGGGCAGAGTAGGAAAGACGAAATATATGAAAAGTTTATAGGGTTGGGTAGGGTAGGACAGGTTAGGGCAGGGCAGGGCAGGGCAGGGCAGGGCAGGACGCGGCACTATAGTAAAGGCGAGGTATAAGGAAGGTTGGTGCGGGGGTCTCTCTCCCTCTCTCTCCCTCTCTCTCTCTCTCTCTACACATCGATCCAGGCACCATGACGACCAGTGGTAGCCCCTCCACCCCTCCACTATCCCCTCTCTCCCCACCCCCTCTCTCCCCTCTCTCCATCCCCTCCCTCCCCCCCTCCACCCCTCCACTATCGCCTCTCTCCACTCCCCCCCTTCACCCCTCCTCTATCCCCTCTCTCCACTCCCCCCCCTTCACCCCTCACCCCTCCACTATCCCCTCTCTCCACTACCTCCTTCCACCCCTCCACTCTCTTCCTCCCTCCACCCCTCCACTAACCCTTCTGCCAGCACCTCCACCCATTCCCTCCAGTCCCTGTTTCCACCCTCTCCCTCCAGTCCCTCCATCCACCTTCTCCCTCCACCCTCCACCAACAAACCAACCCCTCCACCCCTCCACCCCTTCATTAGCCCCACAATCCTTCTCTCCTCCCCTCCTTTCCTCTCTCCAACATCCCTCTCCTTTCCTTCACTTCCCCACGTCTCCAACATATCCCTCCTCTCATTATTTCCACCTCCTCGCCTCTTATTTTCATCATTTCCATATTCTCTCTTCTCTTATTTCAATCATTTCTACCGTCCCTCTTATCTCCATCATACCCTCATATATTCTGCTCCTATCTTCCTCTCTCCAACTTCCCTCTCCTCTCCACCACCCACACTTTTCTCTCCACCACCCACATTTTTCACTTCTCCCCACTAATCCCTCCTTTCCTCTCTTCTCTCCAGCATCTCCTCTTTATTCCTCCCCCCCCTTCCCTCCACCATCCCTCGGTGCCTCTCCACCTTCTCCCCTCTTTTTCCATCTTCCCTCCTTTCTCTCTCCACCTTCCCTCCTTTCTCTTTCCACCTTCCCTCCACATAGCCCTCCACATTACATTCCTATTATCTCGACTTCGTATATTTCAGAGTGACTTCGACGACTGACTACAGAGTAAAATAATTCCAACTGGATGGATGGATAATGGAATGGATTGTTAGCTTAGTTGGTGGATGGATGATTGAGTGGATAGTTAGCTTATAAGGTCTAGTTGGATGGATTATTGGATATATTGTCGGCTATACTACCAAACTACCCACCTACCAGGTACCTTCCCTCCTACCAGGTACCTTCCCACCTACCTACCTACCTACCCACCCAGCGTCTGTCTGTGTCTGTGCATGCTAAATTAAAGGGGTAGTATACTTTTGGTACATTTGAGCACCTTCATTCCTCCAAAGCATGCCAGGAAACAGGACTAGATAAACAAGAGTAATGGTGGCCTGTTGTTGCTTGGAATAGTTTGGAGGAATCAGTTACTCCAGATTTTTCACCAACACCTCCTTAATTAAAGTGTGAGGTAGCCGGAAAATTGGAAGTAAATGAGTCCTTCAAATATTGCCACGAAACACCACCTATATGGAAGGAGCTTGTTTCGTGGTATAGTCAAGGAGGAATCAGAAAGAAGCCTTCAATTTATTTTCCTACACGATCACAAGGTCTTTAAAGAATGAAGGTGTGTGGTTGATGAAGAGTGGTAGTCATGGTGATATTCCCTCCTTCCTGACCTGCCTCACTATATGACTGACTGCCTGACCTGCCTCACTAACCAACCAACCCTCCCCCCCTACCTTACTGCTCGTATCTGCTTACACTAGGATGAATACACCTGCTTAACTGTCCCTGCCTCGGTACACCTGCTTACAGTACCTACCCTGTGTACATGTACGACTGCATGATCTGTCTCGTTACACCTGCTTACATTAGGATGAACACACCTGTTTACTTTCCCTGTCTGGCTACACCTGTCTACAGTATTTACCCTACGACTTCCTGATCTGCCTCATTACACCTGCTTTTTTTTTTTTACACTAGGATTGCTACACCTGCTTCCAACACTTGATTACACGAGAATGACTAAACCTGCTTCTTTGCTCAGCCTTGCTACATCTGCTTTGCTTGCCCTGCCCTGCCTCCCTAGTCTCTGCTTGCCTCACCACACCTGCCTCACCTCACCTGCCTCGTATGCACTTCTTGTCTGCTCGTCCCCTTTATCAGTCAAACCTTGCTCTCACCTCACTGCATCATCAAAAAACCTGTACTTGAACACACACTTTTCTTGTATGACCACCACATCTGTCTTACCACACTAACATCTCGTCAAGCATTACTGTACAGTCACTAACACAAGTCTGGCGCAACTCACCATCCCCTCGTAACTCGGAACTAATCATTACGTAATTATTGACAGAAACGGCATATATAAATTGTAGTGATATAATATTAACTCAAGATCGAGGCTTTTAAGAATGAGTAATGAGAACAACTTCAACAACAACAACAACAACAACAAAATCCATCTGTGTCCGTGATACCTGTAAATAAAATACGCATTGTCAAAACCATACTTATCGCTTTATTTAATTTATTAATTTATTTTTTGCTATGGACACCTGTTGCACATCTGTTCATAACACCTGTAATTAGTTGCTCACGTAATTTCCGTTGGTAGTTCAGAAATGTGCTAATGTGTAATTATTGACGACGTGTGAAGAGTTGAAAGTATATAGCAACAGGTATAAACATTCCTACAATTTTCTCCTTGTACTGTTTTTCTCTCCCTCTTGCACTTTCTTCTCTTGCAGTATTTTCCCCTTGCATTTTGTCTGTTACAGTTTTTTCCTCTTAATTTTTTCCTTTGCAGTTTTTTTCTCTTGCAGATTTTTTCCTCGTGCAATTATTTTCATTTGCAGTTTTTTCCTCTTGCAGTTTTTCTATTACAGTTTTTTCCTCATTTTTTCCCCTTGCAGATTATTCCCTCGCAGTTTTTTCCTTTTGCAGATTTTTTTCTCTTACAGTTTTTTTTCATGTAATATTCTCGAGTGTATTTATTAGCTATAATAACCTTTTACAGGATGAATGACCATACCACGTACTAAGCTTCTTTTCTTTCCGTGACAGATCCGACGCCTCAAGGCCACGGAGGGGACAGGGGAAGGGGCCGTACAGCAGGGAGAAGTCTCCTCCTCCAAGCCTTCTCTCCTCCCTACCCAACGGCTAGGTCCCCTCCTGCTTGAGGTGAGGTGAACATAAACACTCTTATTATGTATTGTTGTGGCAACTCTTGTCTCACTGGGGAAACTTGTGGTGTGTCTGTGTGTCTGTGTCTATGTGTGTTGTCGTGGCAGTCGCTGTTTCGATTTTATCTAGCGTGTATGTTTTGTGATTCTCTCTCTCTCTCTCTATCGCTCTCTCTCTCTCTCTCTCTGTACTTGCTTGTGGTAACTTGTAAGAAAGAACTACCAAATCTTAAGAACAGCAACAATAACAATAATGGCATTAACAGTAACAGTAACAACAACATTACTCATCATGTGAACTCACTTTACTACAAGATGCCAGCCAGTACAGTATTGCCAGCCACAATTAACTACGCCTCTCATGGTTCATATATCAGATTAAACTATCACGTCAGGATTTGTTGTACATCAGGTTTATTTTGGTCAGCCTCTAATGTACAATAAAAATCGTACAATTACTACTGCAAGGCTGTCTATATTTTTACATGTACTAATATGGACAGTATTTCTTTTCCTCCTTCCTACTCATTCTAAACTTATATAATATTTTAAGATGTTGAAGCTGTGAGTATATAATTATATTATGAAGTGGCATGTAAGGGTAGACGTATACGATACACATAAATTATACTCGCTGGTTCAAAATTTGTCCGATATTGTACGAGTTTTAGATTGAGTACGTGGAAAGAAACTCTTGTCAGCAACTGTACATGCAAAGAATTTCCTGCAAGGACACACACACACACACTACAGTACAGGTTCGCATACTTGCACTTAGCAGTCAATATAAAATAACATTATACATAATATATATCCAAACACAATCACAATAAAGCACACTATGAATTATCCGAAGTAATGCAATATTTATACAATTTTTAACCGTGGACATTGAAATGGTAATGGCGATGTATAGAATTAATAAGTAAAGGTTGTAAGTAGGAACATTCGTGGTGGTATTGGTACGATGATGGCTATGTAGTGTACTATGTCTATGGAGTCAACGTAACGGTACCACACCATCGTACACAATACTACGGATGAATATTCTTGACTATACTGTCCCACCTATAACAGCGATCAAATAATTTACCTATTGTGGATGTGAGTGGGATAGAAAAAGTGTTGGTTGGTTGGTTGATTGGTTAGTTAATGGGATGGTTTGTTGGTTGATTGGTTGGTTAGTTAATGGGATGGTTGGTTGGTTGATTGGTTGGTTGGTTGGTTAGTTGATTGGTTAGTTGGTTGGTTGGTTGGTTGGTAGGTTAGTTAGTTAATGGGATGGTTGGTTGGTTGATTGGTAGGTTGGTTAGCTAATGGGATTGTTTGTTGGTTGATTGATTGGTTGATTGGTTGGTTAGTTAATGAGATGGTTTGTTCTTTGATTAGTTGGTTAAGAGATAAGGTTGGTATTATCGAAGCCTGCCTGCTGTGTGTGAGTGTGTGTGTGTGGTGATGTTATTATGTGGTTGGTTATGACACACACGGCAAAGTTCTTGTCAGTGGTAATAACTGTGTACCGGTGTGGCAAGATTTCTTCGTCTGTGTGTGTGTGTGTGTCTGTGT
This sequence comes from Petrolisthes manimaculis, assembly GCA_034508575.1. NCBI lineage: Eukaryota > Metazoa > Arthropoda > Malacostraca > Decapoda > Porcellanidae > Petrolisthes > Petrolisthes manimaculis. The sequence continues at coordinate 80,628 of JAWZYT010001331.1, read as the reverse complement.
GTGTGGGGGGGGGGGTTCCGGATGTCATTATATAAATGTTTGTACAGTCACGGTCAAAAGTCATCCATCAGGTGAATGAAAGTAAACCATTTGAATGCATCTTATGTGAATCAATAGTTAATCTTATGTGAATTAATATTACTTAGACTAACAGCTAACTAACAGGCCGTTTTTTTCATTCGACGGTGATGCTGGACTTTTGAACGTGACTGTACTGTATGTATGTTTGTGTGTGTTTGGGAACGCTGCTTTATTAATGTGGGTAGTTTTTAATTAAATGTCTAGTCGCAATATATGCAACGCAATCCTACACGGCTTACATTACGTAGCCTAATTGACTGAGAGGTTAAAAAGGTATTTAAGAGATAAGATGCTATAATTATGGTACTACATTACAGCGCCTTGATTCCTCCTAGGTGTGCCAGAAAACAGAACCAGATTAACAAAAATTATGGGCTTGCCTGCAGCCTGTGGTATTTTATTTTTAATAGTTTGTAGGCATCGGTTGCTTCAGATTTACCAGCAGTAGGCTACACTAGGCTACCCCATGGTAAGAGGAGAAGGTGGTAGCAGCGCGCGTGTGTGTGTGTGCTGTGGTGATGTGGCAATACTGCAGCACTTACCACTATAAAATATATATTAGTACTAAGCTGGAGGGAGAGGTGTGGCCGAGAATATATGCAAGAATTAGTTACTGCACAGGTGCGTCAAGTTATCTTTTGGGGAAGTAAATATGGATGAATAGGAGAAGCTGTATAGTATAATGCAGTACCGTAGTGGTTATTAATGCTGATGACAAGAGACTGGAATAACTAATGCTAAATAAAACGAGTGCAATTATTATGTATGTTCATAATTATTATATGGATAACTTTGGTGTAGAGTCTGTAGAGTAATATTGGTGGTTATACAGGCAGTGGTATCGTTCGTCAATACATTAGTACGAAATTGTTCATTAATGTATAACTGGGTACTATAGGTTACATGTTATGAAGAGTGTAAGTACAGTAGTGTGAATGGTGTTTATCGATGCGTTAAGGGACCCTGTGATGTAGTAAAAAAAAATGGAGATAAATTAGTCCTCTAAATATTGCCACGAAACACCAGCTACTGTATGTGGAAGGAGCTTGTTTCGTGGTATGGTTAGGTGGAATCAGAAGTCTTCAGTTTGCATTTACGGTGACAGGGTTCTTATGGGGGCAGTATACTTTTAGTTTAATACATTAGAGCGCCTTGATTCCTCCAAAGTATGGCAGGAAACAGCTAGGGCTTGTTGTTTTTAATAGTTTGGAGGAATCAGTTGTCTTGAATTCACGAACACTGTACTGTCCCCTTAATTAATGGTGTATCTCGATAGAGGATTTATAACAGTTAAAATTAAATATGCAGGTAATACTGTGTGACCTGTGTTTGGAGTATAACTAGTAATAAAATAGTTAAGATGGTGTTTTGGGACCCTGTGATGTAGTCGGAAATTTGGAGGTAAACGAGTCCTTCAATTACTGCCACGAACCACCATAGAAGGAGCTTCTTTCGTGGCATAGTCAGGAGGAATCAGAAGACACCAATTCTCATACACAATCACAGGGTCCTTAAGGTAGATTGGTTGTAAGGTGTTGTGTAAAGTAATAAATTGTTATATATTGTGGGTTGTTAGTTAATTTGGGTACTTGAATATTGTCGTTTTGTAGGTTTGGTGGTATAGAAGTATGGTGAGTGTGTAAGGTATGGTAGTGATGTTTTTAAATGGTGATAATGGATTGTAGTATCGAGGATGTTTGGTATCGGGGGTGATGTGGTCATTATAAACTTGTCGATAGGATTACTTTAGTCTTAAGCAGCTGGTACATACGAAAAGAAACTGGGATTAGTGTTTTTCATGATAGCAGAGGTGGTAATAATTTAAGTAGCAATTGCAGAAATTGAAGTGGTGTCGGCAGTGGTGGTGGTGGTGGTGGTGGTAATGGCAGTGGATGTGATGGTGGTAGTAGTGCCTAGGGCCATATTCAAGAACATTCGTGGTGGTGCTTACGATGGTGTGGTACTGGTACGACGACACCATAGATAAATAACAGAGAGAGCCATCGTATCGGTACCACGCCATCGTTAACACCACGGACGTTCTTGCATAGGGCCCGTGATGGCAGGTGTTGGGTGAGGGTCGGCGGCGGGGGCCCAGCCACGCCACGGGAGCCCCCTAAGACCGCTGCTCTCACCTGCTCATGGGAAACACACACACACACACACAAACACACACACACATACACACTTGTTTTACTCCACGTACACCTGCATGAACACATTTTGCATAAAGCTCATGTATGTCTTCCGTCTCTGGGGTGTTAATATAAGGACTCTGTTTATACCCTACCTGATCACAAGAACACGAAATTAAAGTTTTTGTTTTTATTTTTTTATGTGGTAATGGAAGTTGCTGAAAGATGCCAAACATTACCATGGGAATAAATAATGAACTTTTAATATGTTGTTATTTGTATTTATTGTTATTTACTGTTGTTTTACCGAATCTAGCCGGTTAGTTATTTATTGGTATGTAAAGAATGTGTGGATGTATAGCCTATGTATATAGAAAATAACTTGATTCCTTTAACTGAAAATACATTTGTCATGCACACCCGAGTATTATTTCGTAATATGGCGAGATTTACTACTACCTGTGGAATCTCGGGCGTATTCAAGAACATCCGTGGTGTATACGATGGCGTGGTCCCGGTACGATGACTCCTTAGACAAACACTACAGCTATCGTACCGGTACCACGCCATCGTATACACCACAACATTTTAAATGTTCTTGAATACGGCCCCTCGTACTGTATTTAAGTTACACGACGTAGAAAATTCTTCACACATCCATGCAGGCTCAGCCTAGGATAGAAACTTTTATCTTTAATTTCTTTGTGTGAGAGGTATGGATTTTATTATAGGGATTTATGTTTTAGATTTTATGATAGGGATTTATGTCTGAGATTTTATGATAGGGATTTTATGATAGTGACGCAGTTAATGCTTGGGGTAATTTGATTTTGTTTTGTGCCTTGGGAAGTTTGTAGTTACTGGTAATGATGATGTGGTATTCTCAAATGATGGTAAAAGAATCAATGTAAATATTTAATAGTCTTTTTTTCTGACTGAGAGTTTCGTATTATATAGATGTGGCACCTGCGCAGTAGGCTACTATATATATATTTTGTATGGTTAAAGTGTAATTTCAGAACTGTGGGCGGTATGCAAGAACATTCATGGTAGCCTATATACGCGATGGCATGGTACCGGTACGACGGCCATAGACAACAACAGAGCCATCGTACAGGTATCACGCCATCGTCAACACCATGAATGTTCTTAATTGCATATGGGGGATACTGTTAAGGTTTTGTATCGTATTTATTTTTTATATGCATGAAGGTGATAATAGTGATTGTGGATGACGAGATTTTATATTTCTAAGCAGCATATATTGTTTATATGTTAAATTGTTTATATTTATAAGGGATAAAATAATAGGTTAGTGGGTTGTACTATTACCGGACCAAAGTAGTAGTAGTCACAGTGGTGGTGGGATACAGGTTACGGTTGTCAGTTCTATAGAAACGTGGCAGTGGAAATGCCCATTTGGAAATACCCATAGAGAAGGGGAAGCAACACTATGACGCGACGGAGAGATCGGAGGGCGGGGATCAAGGATAAGGAATAGTGTTGGGTCATTGAAGAAATTTATGTTTTGATTTGTTATTTTAGTGTCAATAACGAATGAGTAGCTTTATAATGATGGTAAACAATACAGTATTTACCGGTAATGTTTGACATCCAGATCAGTATGTTAACACACTCACAAACGGGAACCATGACTGAGATAAGAATACATGCCCATATATTTAAATGTACAGTAATACTTATTCTTATTATTTCAGCACACATGTGATATAATCTATTATAGATCCAAAAGAGAACCTAGGTTTATTGAACTCTCCTGAAATTGCACCTGGAAACATTAACACATAAAGGCCATATTCAAGAACACTCGTGGTACAGTACATACGATGACGTAGTATCTGTACAACGGCTCCGTAGAAAAAAAATACCAAAAATAGAGCTTTTGTACTGGTACCATACTATCGTATGCTCCATGAATGTTCTTGAATACAACCCAATAAACCTACCAGTATGTTACCACTGTACCAATAATTGTATGATGGAAAGTATAGTACTGTATAAGCCTGTGCATTTGTCATGCTCTTCAGCTTCATAAATATATTTAGTATTTATGTGGTACAACTAACTAATCCTGTCTTTGCTTCCCCAGGCTCTTGATGGATTCCTTTTTATTGTGAGCACTGAAGGGAAGATAGAGTACGTCTCAGATAAAGTTAGCCAGTTCATCAAGTTCACCAAGGAGGACCTGACTGGCGAGAGCATCTACAACATTATCCACGTGGGAGACCATGCCAAATTCTCCTCATCGTTTATGTTAATAGGTACTATACATATTAGCTAGGATGCTTCCTTTTTCTGTGTGTCATGTGACTGGGAATTAGTGTACTGTACACTGTAAGTGCATTTTGTGGCTTTGGGTGTTTGTTTGCTTTTCTTATAATGGATGTTGATTTGGGAAGTTTAACATGTGGGTACTGTATTCTTTTATCAGCTTACAGTAAACCCTCAACTTATCCAGAACTAAATGAGCCAAAGGACTAATACTGAGATTGAAAAGTTTTACAACAGAACAAATCTTTGTGGACCTAGTTGAAATACTGTAGTGTGTTATGAACAGAAATACAACCAAACCCACAACAGATACAAATCTAGTTCAGAAAGTGTAGGATAAACAGTTATGCATCTTACTCAAATAGCTTCCTTCATTATAGACACAAAATGGGAACTGGAGTGTACTGTATAGTTACATATTTTATTTAAAATGCTTTCCTGCACTATACGAACACAAGAAATGCAATATTCAACTTAGCCCATGACCAAGCTGATACTGCATTAGCCTATATGAACCTGAGCTGATACTTTTAGATAACTCTTTAAATATATAATTTTATACTGTACTGCAGTATTTCAGGTAATGCAGGTTCAGATAATTAAAGGTTTACTCATACAGTACAGTCCTGTAGTGTTAACTTCAGAGGGCTTATGAGTGTTTTCATATTTGTATATGAACTTTGTCTGTAGAATATGTACAGTATGTGAGGAAAGGTATGATGTTTTCATCATCAACGTATAGCTTGCTTTGTTTTCTTGCTCAAAATTGTTGTCCATAATCTACTTGGAGTACTAGGAACTGCTGTACAGATTTTCAGCCAGTTGCTGTAGTATTGGGCTGAAATACCCAGTCACATACACATTGAAATATTCAATGTGCATACTGTAGGTTTGTGGCTCAGGTTTTGGACATAGAGAACATTTCTAAACAGAGACACCCAAATACCATGCATATTAAATAACACTTGAAGCAGGCATGTAGCACTATGGGGATGAAGTAGGATAGCACAAAATATGACAAGCTTCAGGTTTGTCAAACTAATCCGAGAATGTTAGCAAGTACCATATTTTAACTTATACTGGACACTTCATGTCCCAGTGCCCATTGTTTGTATGTTTACTTACTCTATTGTTATACTCATGTTTACTTCCATATGCTTGTCTCCATTAATTGTCCATTTTCATATACTATAATATTGTAGTACCAAATATCCTCTATGGCCTGGTACTTATTTCGGACTGCATTGTATATAATTCTGTGGTGGTATTATGACTAGCTTTATATGCTACCTTTAAACTTTCACTCCAAGGATATGACACTAACTGTTGTGCTACCTTTGAATTTTCTTAACAATCAGGCAGTCATTCAGTCTCATAATGAATTGGCCGTATTTAACTACAAGGTTGCAACTCCACAGGTTGGTCCGGTGAATCCGAGTGCGAGTCATCTCGGAGTCGCAGCTTTAACTGTCGCCTCCTGGTCAGACCTCCAGATGACCAGGAGGAGACTATGGAAGAGAAGCAACAGCGGGTGTCCCAGTATGAGAATATGCAGGTAAGAACAGAGAAGAAACTCAGGTGTACACAAGGTAAAAAAAACTATCAGTGGAATTCTCATGTGAAACATTCAGACACCCCAAACAATGGATACTGAAAAATAACTGGTGTATTCCAAGGGCATTATATACTCTACTGATTATGGTTCTGTAAGAACCATCAATCCCCTCCTGCTCGATTTTTGTTTTCTCGTACAATAGCAATTTTATTTTTTTCCTTCAAATAAATGGTAAATTTATGAAGTTGATACAGCATTGTATTGATTGAAGTTTTACTGCCCAATGTGTAGGAATCCTATATTAGCCAAGCAGATCACAGTAAATTCCTGGATTATTCAATTTTCTTCATGCTTGACCAATTACAGGACTGTATAATATAAGTATTATCAGGCATAAAGATCTTTTTGTTAACCTTTTATATCCTCACATACAGATTTCTGCCGTGCTTCTGCCGTCATATATTGTGGACAAAAGTAACAGTGAATCTTTTGAGGGTGAGGACCAGCAGTGCCTAGTGTGTATGGTGAGACGTATCCCCCCCAACGAACGTAGCCAGGGTACCCCAGTAGAGCAGTTCACCACCAAACTGGATGCCCAGGGTACCATAATAGCCATTGACGCAAGCGGAGTTTCACCCAGATACAGGCAGCATATCTGCACGGTAGGTGGAAACAGATGTCTGCAGAATGTCAGAAAGGAAGAAATTAGTTGAGAGCCATCGAGAATGGGAGTCCACATATTTGCGGATTTTATTTAGAAATCCTTCCTCCATTTTCACCTTTCCTCCACACCAAGAAATTGATGTTTACTCCTGTAATTAGTCCAAAACTAATTTGACATACTTCCTTCCTTAGGTTTATAATTTTCTGTTATAATTTCAGGATCGGATCGGTGAGCAGTTCATCGAATTGATCCATCAAGGTGACGTAAACAAGGTGACCAGCCACTTACGAGAGACTTTGCAGGCAGGCCACAGCACTTCACAGGTGTACAGGGTCAAGGTATGCCCATAATACAAGTACAACATGATAGTAATGCAAAAGTATATTTAGTGTAGGTACTAAAGCATAGTTAAACATCTGTTATAGGTGCAGGCTTGCTGTAAGTTAAAATGATATAGATGCTTATAAAAATATACCTACACCATACAGTTGTATACTGTATATGAATGGCCAGTCTTCTGGAATGCATTTGGTAATGCTTTGTTGAGAAATGGACAGCAACTTGTATGCTAACTTCATCTCATCTTAGATATATATACCTTTCTTCATATCATTACACACAACACACAACCCAAACAAAGCTCTCTCTGTGGGATAGATACATTGGCCCCACCACCAAGTCATCCTGGGACAGGGAGGGGAGTGGCCCCTATGCAGTGGAATTGCAATCCCCTCTATAAAAGAAAGATTCACTCGTTGTGCTTCCTTCCATGGCCAGTCCTGCAATAAAGATGGCACCCAGGAGAAAGGAAGGCACTATTACTAGGGATGAATGCAGTTGCTAAGTTAATCTGAGATGACTTTAGATAATCTGATATTTCCAATTTCATTCCATTGTTGTTTTGAAGGTATTCAGGAAAATGTTTTCCCATAGCTTGGAGGTGATCGGTGTGTGCGTGTACAAACCAAGTCTAAGTTCTTTCGTGATCCAGTAGAGCCACAACCAGAGGAAAGTTTCATGATGGCCACACACTCCATTATTGGGTAAGTGAGGAATCCTATCTATAGAAAACAAGTGAAATGAAATTTGTATATTATTCCTCAGAGGCTACTATGGAAACCAAAGGTTATTATTGTAATTCAATGAAATAATTGTTTTCCTCTTACACATTGGTGCTTCCTTCCTTATTAGAAGTACAGTACAGTACAATAATATTATTTGGTGTTCTTCAGCAAAAATCAATGATCATCATCATTATCACTGTTTAAATGTAATTTGAAACTTCTTGCTCCAGTCTCTGTATTGGTCAATGAGTAGGCAATAAACTGTATTGTGCTATAGCTACATTATTTATTACTGTGGTTATAAAAAGGAAAATATTTCCTAACCATTTGTCTTCCTCCCCTGTTAGCCACATCCAGGAAGGAGCTGGTTCTGGTGACAGGTTACTGGCAGGAACTTCTGGTAACGGAGGTCCAGTGTTAGAAGACACGGGGCTCGGGGGAGGTCCTGGGCGGCCGTCCAGCACTGGTGGTGCGGGGGATGACTCAGTGTCTTCCCTTGGAGATAACACCCGGCTTCGGAACCTTCTTAGCAATCCGGATGCAGCACGTGACCTTCCTACTGACAGCTCAAACAAGATCCTGAAAGATCTGTTGAATCAGAAGGATGAGGAGGAGGTGGGCAGTGGGGTGGAGGGGAACAATACCATGGAGCGGATTATGCCCAGAGTTCCCCAACAGTCTCACAATTTCAAGCCTGCAACTTCTTCACCCTCTGTAAATTCCTCTGACAACAATATGCTGAGAGAGGTGAGCTTAAAGGTAGGAGAGGTTCAAATAGTTGCTGTTAACTAATATTAACAGATGGTTACACATAATACAAGGGTGAAGGATTAATGTCAACATTATTTGCTTCTGAGATTAACTTGGTGTGAAAGGTTCTCATTGCTTTTGGTGGGGTTGCTAACATTAATGGTGGACAAATTTATCAGAGGACTTTTCCACATTCTTGTTCAAAGATTAGATTAGTATTGGTAGGAATTATAGCAGCTCCTCAACCATCACATAAATCCAGATGATTGGTACAATATGGGTTAGAAGTTAATATCTTGGCAAAATGTGTATGCCTCTTTCTGGCCTCTACAGTGATACACCTCACAGGTACACCACACCTGTATAAAAAATTATTGTAAATAACATATGTTCATGCTTTCATTGCCAATGGAAAAGTTATGTGTTTAATTAGTTGTGTTATGGAGCACCTACTATGGGTTTCAGGGCCCATGAATCATCGTTTTTACAATTATCTTCCAAAGTAATTGCTGTGTCGGATTGATTCTTTGGCACAGTGTACAACACACCTCAACCTAATTTTTAGCAATGTAGTGCAATGGCAAATGTTGTAAATTATGGTGTTTACTCTTAGCGTTAAAAGTCAGAGTCAAATGAGTCGGCTTGACTAATGTACACATTCGAATGTCGTCTCGCACCCATCCCATCCCTCCCCCCTTTTTTCCTCCTCCCTCTTATTTACTTCCCCCCTCCCCTGTGTGTGTGTGTGCTGGCTGCAGCACTTGTTTACCTTTAGTCTAGGGAGACTGATTGCTCATAGGTATCATGGCCAACAGGCTACATTGTCCACGTGGATGGGGGGGAAATGAGAGGGAGGAGGGAGATAGGGACGAACGGGATAAGGTATGATGGGGAAGGGCGAGGGAGGGTGGTAGGGATGGACGGGATTGTGGAGAAGTGAGTTTTCGAATGCCAACGTTGGCAATGCTCGGCTATGCCATCAGAGTCAAGAGTAAATGCCATAATTAACAACATTTACCATTGCACTACATTGCTAAAAATTAGATTGAGGTGTATTGTACACTGTGCCAAAGGAGCAATCCGATACATCAATTACTTTGGAAGATAATTGCAAAAAATGATTATTTACGGGTCCTGAAACCCATAGTAGTCTCATCATAGCTGACTGATGACCAAAGTCAGCTTTGCATGCAAAGTGTACTAGAATTACAAAGATCATGTTTTATATATTACTGTAATTGTCTATTATCAGTTGTATTTAATAATTTCATTATTATTATGCTGAAATTATATACTGACTTGGTGTAAGAATTAAACCTTTAAACTTGCCAATAAATTCATCCTCAGCTCTTAAATGACGACAATGACGACAACGATAATCGCAAGAGCAGTGATGACATCTGGGAACTTCTCAATGATACTGCGGATGAGAAGAAACCGGATATCAAGACTGAATTTTTGCAACCCCAGGGCCCTGGAGGAAGCATAAACAACTCAACATCTGGTACCAACACCTCTTCCAGTTCATCTTCCTCTGTGCCCACCCTTACTTCTTCCTCTGCATCTTCTGGTTTGCAACAGCAGTCCACTGGGGTTCCACCCAGACCTCAGAGTGCAGATCTGCTCAATCCACCGAGTTTGTTACGAGGGATGAAGAGACCCAGCGATGAAGCTCATGATGGAAACCCGAGCAAACAGGTATATACTCTTTGAAATCTCACCTCTTTTCATAAAATTCCTTCCAACTCACTCTAGGCCAGTGTGTGGAAGGATTATTTTAATGTCTGTATCCCTCCTAGTTCAGCAGGGGATTATAATATATTTCAGTAGAACATAATATGTATTATATCATTGTTCAGCCACAGGCAAAAGCTGGCAGACACTCGAGCCAGCAGTATTTAATATATTGCTTTTGATTATTGTTGTTATTATTGGGTGATCGGGCAGTTGATTATGTATATCAGAATGGAGTGAAATGCTATGCTGTACTGGTATATAACAATCTTCCAAATAATACTACATCCACTCATACTTCTCTGCAGGTGTATTAGTATATAAAAACTCAAATCAAGCTTTTTGAGTCACACTTGTTGCATTGAGTGGGAAGCCATGAAATATGAAAATTAAAGGAATAATTATTGGACATGAATGATGGATTTTGGTGTAGGGAATTAGTGTCCCCATCGCCCTCTATTCTTGCGTTGGTGCAATCAGCCTCGTATCCCCTACGATACTGGGGAGCAGTGAGGGTTGGGGATCCCACTCTCTAACAATGACCCCACCAAAGGCTAAAATAGCCTCAGGGGCCTGCACTGGTGCTAGAGCCTCCCCACCCCTAGAAATAGGGAAAGGTGGTATTGATGATAATGAATGTCAGATGATTAGATATACCAGGCATATGACTAAGTTGAAATTCAGAATTGCTATTGTGTTTCTTTTGTTACACTTGCTGATGAATTATGCAATTATAAAAGTTTCTTTGTACAATATTCTAATATTTACCTTTGTCATAACAGCAGGTAGTTGGGGCCTTTGAAAGTCTTCTTGGTCCCTCTCCTCCTGGATCCATGAGCCCTGCTCCTTACCAGCAGCATGGAGGACCCCCCACACCCCATGGAGGACCTACAATCCCACTTGGAGGACCTCCTACCCCACATGGGCCACGGACTCCACATGGACCTTCAACTCCACTTGGAAATAATCCTGGAGGAGGTCTAGTAGGAGTTGGGTCAAACCTTGGGTCATCAACACTGTGTAAGAAAAACAGGATGTTAGCCTCACTTCTAGCCAAGGAACCTCAACAAATGAATCAGGTGGGTGTAGTGTAATGAACCCTTCCAGACTTGATACTCCTGATGGTCTTAATGCACAGCTGCAAAATAGGGTCAGTTGGTGTGTATTTGTTAATCCTACTGTCTCTTTCCAGGCTCCGACGCCATCCCCCCATGCCAATCCCCAGAGTCTGCCTCAGGAAAAACTTCCGAAGGACCTGGAGATGAAATTGCAGACGCCGGGCCCTTGGCAGGCGTCCGGACGCAACCAGTCAGAGATCCTCAACCACCTTCTCACCAGCAGAACACCAGGAAAAGTCACCATGCCTCCTGGTAAGTACATCATGTTAAACTCTGCCAACAAATTTGGAGAAGTTTAATTTTGCCTTCTATTGTCGTGTCAATATATTTGTAAACAAGATATGTTATAATGTTAGGAACAGATTTTCACAAAACATAATAGATGGATAGAGTGATGGATAGGATTTGTTTCTTGTGATATTATCACACAATACTGTTTTAGATTAATTATTTGCAGTAATTTCCTGCATTCTTGGTGATATTAGTTTAGAAGGAGTAACTCCATGCCTTCATGCAGCACTGGATACTTTCTAACCATACAAATACATAAAATTTTCCTTTACAGTTATGAAGCCACCATTACAACAATCCCCAGGCCCTGGTACCTCTTCCCCGATGATGTGTAGCCCAGGTGGCCTTCCCTCCCAGGGCCACATGACCTCACAGGGGGCTATGGTTGGTGGTGGAGTCAATAGTATGAGTGCGTCAGGTCCCACTGCTCAGACTCCTACTAGTTTAGGTGGGGGACCAGTGTCTCTTGTTGGAAATGGTGGGGGCCCTGGTCACCTAGGAGCTAATAGTGGGGGACCTGGTGGGCCTCTTGGTACAAGTAGTGTCACCTCGGGGCATATTGGGGTTAGTAGCGGTACCCCGGTGTCTGGGGCAACCACAACAACCAGTGTCCTTCCCTCATTTAAGTCATCAATGGGGATGACTCCTTTAGGGGCGGCAGGTTCCAGCTTCCCTGATGGCTCCCTTCCCTCCATAACCACAGCGACTTCCTCGTTTAATGCACTACACAACCACAATGATGACTTTCTTAGAGAATCGGTTATCAATGACATCTTGGAAGTAAGTACTATGTTAACCCATTTTATAGTTTAGTGTAAGAGTATTTGATTTTCATACACTAAAGTCAGAAAAATTTACCTGCTAATTTGTTACTGAAGATTGAGTAGCTTGATTGCACTCTTCTAGTGACAATCACAGATATTCACTACTGCATACCTGCTTATTGTATGGAAAATGTTCTTATATTTTCATCACACCTGTCAGCTATATTCTTTAGATTAATGAAAATGGAGTGTGTGTTTGAGTAAAATTTCTTTTATTATTTTGTTTGCTCCTTTCAGTAGTGCCATGTGATGCAATTGCTGTTGTTCATATGACAATTTTTCCAGATCAACTTGTAGTAGCAATGTTTAAAAAAAATCTTTGGTGGTTCACTTTTGTATATCTTTTGTATCAGACAAGTTGTTTATACTTCTAATCTTTTCTTTAGATGTCCAACAACTTCCCAAGTGGGTCTCCATCAGATGAACTTGGTCTTAACTCTGACCCAGCTATGGAAGACATGAATCGACCTCCTACATCCTCAGCTCATGAGTTGATAGAGATACAGAAGATACAAAACTCTCTTATGTCAGATTTTGATTCACAATCTTCTTCAGTCTCTGGGCCTGGCCAGCTGCCACCTTACCCTGCTGTCTCTGTGAGTTCATTTGTTTAGTTTTATTATGCTTCTGTAATGCAAATGTTTTTATACTTTGTTCTTTTATGAATGGTTTATGTTTTTCAAATGTTATATTATAGTTCATTTATATTTCTGCTTTATCATTGGACATACTTTTTATGCTCAATACCAATGGTCTAGGTCTTCATCATCACACACACACACACACACCTTCCTTGGAAATAAAAGGGAAATTGAATAATGATGATGAACTTTTCCATTCCTCATGTGAAATCTTTTCAGTGTCATTGTTACTGGTCAGTCAATTCTTTATTTCTGCATTTTGCATATACTTGTCCAATATTATATGATTGCAACATACATAGTGTATGATATTTTGGTGTTGATGTGTTCTGTTGTAAATTGTGAATTTTTGTGGGTGTGACCAGTCCCATGGCAGCTACCCGCCCCCCTACACACACCGCACCAGGTTTCCTAGTGGAGGTCCAGCAGGGGGCCCGGGTGGGGGGACAGCAAATATGCCTGGCCATATGAACCCTGGTGGCATGATGAGACCTCAGTTTCCCCCAGGCAGTCCCATCATGACTTCCCGTCCTGGTATGCCCCCCAATCAGGTCAGTCACATGTAATATTGTTTTCATTATGAAGTATCAGAAAAGTTGATGGACATAATTCATTCAGGGTGTTTCATTGTTTGGAAAACTATAGTGTAGGTTAAATATTATGTTCTGCTAAGCATTACTTTTTATGATGGGTTTTGAGGTAAATACAAAATATTTCCTAAAAAAACAACACTCAGCAACTTTGTGATGTAAAGTATGGTTTTGCCTCGTCTTCCAGCGTATGCTGAGGCAGCAGGAATCAACGAAAAGGCGGCTGCTTCAACACCAGCAACAACAAGTGATACTGACGTCCAACCCCTCGGAGGTGACCCAACCCCCTCCTACCTCCTACCAGAACATGGACGAATTGTTTAATAACTCTGTCGCACCAAATGTGAATGTCACTCTCCAGGTAGTATAGTAAAAAAAAGGGCCTCTCTCCCCTTTTAAGCAACAGCATTGATTCTATAAGGGGATTTCCCATTTGTTTAAGTTTAGTATTTTTGTTGAGCATAAATTTATTATCTTTAATAACATTGGCACAACCACGTTTTTCTGTGACAGAGTATTATTTTGTTGATAAAACTGGACTGAGGCTTTTAGAAATCACTGCAAATTTATATTGCTTTGTTGGCATATTACCGTAAGAAAAACCCACCTGTCTATGTAGTCGATAACCTACATCATAAATCATTTTGTGACAGCGAAACGTGGCGGAATCCCAGACGTCTCCTGGCTACAGCCTGCTCAACTCTCCACTTGCGGGTGCGGGTCAGATTTCACCCGGACAGCGCATCCCCCAGCCCCCCTTCTCACCCCATGGCCAGACCCCCTCACCCCTTCCAAACCAACAGTACTCAAATAGGTATGTGAAGTGCACTTTTCTTACTCTATACTGTATTAAACTCCAGTCATTATGATGATGGTGTGAATTATTGAAGTCATATTCTGTTATGTTGTTCAGTATTTATTCCCATATTAGACAATTGTTTAAGTATATGGTTCATTTGTTGTAATATATGTTTGTAATTAGTAGCAGTAAAGCTGCAATGAAATTCTTATCTTTATATATTTAGCACTCACATTCTCCTATGTAAGCAGAAACCTGGTTAGATAAAAGGAAAATCTGGTGGATTTCTCTCTTCCAGTTACAGTACATACATCTTGTCACCCTTGGTGATTACCTATGCAAATCAAAATTTTTTATTGGTTCAACAAATGTTATAATTATTAAAATGTTTTCTTTTGCTCTCTGTTGTCTTCCATTTATAAATTTTTAATTGATATATTTATGATCAAAGACTTCTCATGGATAGTACTAATATATTCTCACCATTTGTTATGGCACAGTGGTCAGATGCAAGGGTACCAAAGTGGGCAGGGTCCCCAGCTGTCTCCACGCCTCTCCCAGGGTTCCCCAGCACCTCCCAACTATCCGCCAGCAGGCCAGCCCCTACCCCAGATTTCTCCCAACAGCCCTGGGACGTCTGGGACGGTCCAACCGGGACAACATAGCCCGGCTTGGTCTTCCCCCGGAGGCCAGCAGCGGCCCTCTCTCATGACACAGAACCCCATACTTAATGCACAACTCAACGTAAATCACCCACAGCTCACTGTAAGTTAAACTTCCTTCATCTGGTACTGTATTCTATGATCTGTGCATATTTTGATGAGTTACTACAGTGCTGAAACTGTCGCTAAGGTAAAGGTATACATACAGTTAAACTTTAGTTAACGTTTGTTTTGGTTCTACACACTCTGTAAAATATCTTTACAACTTGAGGAATAAACAGAATGAAACCATGAATAAAAGGTTTCAAAAAGGCATTTAAGGCATATTCTACTTGTGTATTGCTTAGTATATTCAATTTTTTCTCAACCATACATTTACAGTATTTCTATATGAAAAATTGTCAACTCATGTACTAACTCTACTTTGACAGCAAGATTGTACTGTTGCAAAGTTTTGATAAAACCAGAATTCTGATGTAACTGATTTATTCTTTAAGCATTTATCTTTTATGTGTGATTTATACCTAAACTTACGTTGCAGACATATATGAGGAATGATGGAAGCCGGACATTCACTGGGGTAGGGCGTGCTGGTCAGTTGCAAACCATGCGTTCAGTCCCCAGCCCTGGCACCCGTCAGTCTCCTTACTCTGGTATGACACCCCATACCCCAGGCACACCAGGGCCTCAGGGTGACCAATTCCACCCAGCATCTCCACAACAGCCTGGTCAAATGATGTACCAACCACAGCAACAGCAACAACAGCAACAGCAGCAATATAGGCTGCAGAGAGCCATGTCTGCTCCTGGTCAGATGGCAGGTAAGGTTGTGGTGCACCCATACAAACACACACACATACATATGCTTACACATACACACACCCACAAATTTACATAGAAACACACACACAGATCAATACAGTACTTCAAAGAAGGCTGAATGACTCAAGGGCATAAATAATACACACAAATAGAACTATAACTTGCTTGTCTACACAGGTACTTAATACTGGTATGCACATATATTCTCACTGTCACATTGTTTGCAATTGCATTCATATACAGTATATTTGTTTTTCACATGAACACATAGGTATTATTATTTAATTGATGGATGTAAATACACACCCACGTCATTATGTGCCATACATTTACAGTTCTACATATGTAATATCACATACTTGAGTAACATATATGTACAGTAGCCCCCAATATTATTTTATTGTGTGTTACAATGGACAGCTTAATCAACAATATGAACAGTGGTGTCTGATTTCTTGCCATCCCTGTAAAGTTCGTAAGCAAAGTTAGTAAGTCGTCTTTGGCACTACTGCTAATAAATAATATAAACAAAACAATGCAACCATTTGACAGGAAACGCCCTCTTACATGTAACTAAGATATAGAGACCTCGTTTGTTGTTACTCTCAGATTAAAGATTATGGATTTTTCCAAGTTGTACACAGTAACTACTCAGTTTGTTGGGCTAACATTTGTTGCTACCTCTTGCATTATGTGTCAAATATCAACAACCATTGTGTCATATTATTTGTGTCATATTTGTGTCATATTTGGGAGCTACTGTACATTCCACTACATGTGAAGTTGCCTCTTCAGTCTCTCAGCTCTGTGAGATCTTGAGATGTGAACCCTAAGAACAGTTGTACTATATATGAAGCATGTCCTGACAGTGAATCCTTCATATATGGTTTATAACTTTAGTTAAGAGGGATCATGTAAGAGGAAGTTAAGAATTCTTATACTGAGCAATGCACACTGGAGTGGAAGCAACTTTAACAGCATCACTCATATACAAAATTATATAAATGAGTACATGGACGGTCACAAACTGAAAACTAACAAGAGCCTTTCAGCTATCTAGTTTCTGGAACACAAGATGTGAAGTCTTCTGGCTCCATTTATAACTTTCATATTGGCTAGTTCTGGTTATAATTAAGTCAAAAGAGTATTACATCACACAAGTACAGTTTCCTTCAGTTATGTGTAGCACTATTCCATAATAAGAATTGATTAATGAGCATTAATGATGTCATCACACAGAATCAGTCGATATTAGTTCATCAAATGAAAAATTATTCAACTTTGGAAGATACTGTATGACTTTTCAGGCATCAGTATGACACACACACACACACACTTTAGAGCTACATTATGGTTACATGTACAGCTGCATTTACAGTTTTGTGGTAAATTTGCCAGGGAGGGTGGAAAGCTTGTTGCTTTCCTTGTGGATGGTATGTCACTTTTCATTGCCAGCTTAACTATATTATGTTGGCAAAGAAATCTGCTGTCCAGTAAGGGTGTAATTGGCTGTCAACCCTTTGCAGCAAATACACCAAGAAATTGTGAATGGAACTTTAGGTGTACATCAATGTTCATACAAAAACAATACTAACACAAGTTTGAGACTAACACAACAAACACACAAGACTAATGCAAGTACATAGAGCCACATTGTAGCACTCAGTGTAAGGTTTGTGCCTTGGTATTATAGCTCCACACAAGTTCATCAATACCTCTTCCTGCTGCACTATTTGGGTATCCAGGTTTTGTTTATATCTTTTCTAACAGTGCAGATATTATAAAAGTATTATTTGGCTTATATTCTTACTTATTTATACACTTTTTTTTCTTCAGAAAGTTTGAGGTTTTGATTGCAGCTTATACACCTGTTTATATATATATATATAATATATATATATATATAATATATTTTTACACTTACAAAAATATAAAAGCATATATCTTTTGTTTAATCATGATTTATTTCTGCAGTAGATAGTTAACAATGGTTTGGTTTGCTGTAATGTAGTTTGGTTGTGGGACATTGGTACACCCTGTCTTTGGCATGTCTGCCTACCCTATCCACCATTCTGCCCACCTGTCCTCTCCTGATCTACCCACCACCTATCCTGTGTTGAACCTGTTGACCATCTCTAGTTACACCCACTTTCCTCACCTACTATTATCTTGCACCTATTGGTCCTTCCTACCACTTGACCTATCCTGCACTGCAGTCTTCCTTCAACCACTACTGCCCATTGTCTCTTCCACCAATCTCCCCATCCTGTAACCAAGTGTCCAACCCACCAGTTTCATCCTGTATCTCTGTGTTCCACTTTTATTTCCCACCCTACCATTCCAGTGTGTCTCATCCACCCACTTGTCATTATCCTACCCACCAGTCCCATCCTGTACTTCATTCTCCAACTCACAATTCCCATCCTGTATCTCATTTTACCCTAATTACAAATTCTATTCTGTAATACCAGTGTATCCCATGCATCCACCTGCACTGTCCTATACTTCAGTGTTCCATTCCCACCCATCGTGTCATCCTGAGGGACACATACAGAAAAATTATGAGCTAGGTGATGATTGCTGTCCTGTATAACAGTTCTAATGACAGTTGCATTCTTTTACACTCCCTATGCAATACATATCAAGACCAAGGTGTTGATGATGACTGCATAGACACCATTTGGAATGTGCATATTGGTCATTGTCATCATTTAGTTCCTCAGTTTTCTCTATGTGGACCTCTTGTCAGTGATGTATCTACTCTTCTGTCACATTCTCTCACCTGTCTACATTTAGTCACATAATGAATTATAATTACCCATTGTTAGTTAAGGTCGGTTTCCACTGATCAGTTTTTGTTATTGTTGGTGGCATTGCATAATACTGTACAGTTCTGAAAGAGATAACTTAGGTTTATTTCATATGAATATCTTAATAATAATATGACATTAAATCACCATATCCAAATCAGAAAATTAATCAGTGTGGCTTGGCTGCCTATGTCTCATTATCAACTACCAGATTCTGCTTACAGTATACTGTCTTTGATCCCATCTAGAGTATTGCTGATATAGTACCTCATTTCTGAAAGAAATTATACTAGCCTCAGTTTTCACTGAATGCCATGCTCTTGTGACCCTTGAGTTATCTTCTATATTTGGCCTCTATATAACCCGTTGGAGTGAGAAGACCGGTAAATTTATAACTTGACAGGTCTTTCTGGATATACTGTACAATAATCTGCATGTTTTCAATAATCAGTGCAGCCTTAGCAGATAGAGAATATGGAGTACTGTAGTGTGAACCGGCCTTGAGAATCCTCATTCATTTTTGGTTACCATTAACAAAAGGTCTCCATTATATACTTAACCTTTCATGCCCCACTTACTGACCTACTATTTTCTTCCTGTGATCCTACCCATCCATTCTCCATCACCCATTCATTTATTATCTCCTCACACTCCTCTCACTTTTAAGCCATCTAGCAACCTGTCTATCTCTTTCCCTCTCTCATATTCTATATTTACAAACCATACTTTCTTTTAAAAAATTCTAGCACCCAGTTGTTTCACTTGTGATTGCATCTTCCCTGTAAGCCTGTTTTCTCAGCTATTTCTTCTCTGTTGTTGCACAAGTGTCCTCTTTTTATTATCCATAATGCAGTACTTCTTTTAACTTAATATTTGTATGTTTAAGAAACGTTATGTACTGTATGTAAAAGAAAAAAAAATCAGGTTAAGTAATTTCACATTTTACTATTGCTCCAGAAATTTCATATACAGTACTGTATTAAGAAGGTAAGATGCTTGTAATGAATTGGAAATTTATTTGTATTTCAAACTGTGCCACAAAAGAAACCACTTAGCTTATATAGTCTGTATCTTAACACAATTGGAGAAATCAGTTGCCTCCAATTCCCCCTTTTCAAGATTGAGGATGAATTTGGAGGTACAGTACTGTAAGGTAAAATAATAAAAAACTGGATTTAGATATATTTTGAAATGGTTATACTGGTATCACAATCATTAGGAAAAGACTACACTGATTATCAGAAGGAGAAATAACAGTAAAGGTGTATACTGTATGGCAGAGGTAAACTCAAAATTGTTTTGAAACTCAAAAGTCAGGACTTTTATTATAGTATTTTTGAAAAGGACTGTATCTGACTGTCCAATGTTTTCTGACAATATTACGCTGTATTAATTGCCATCACAATAAAAAAAGTAGTATACTGCTAATATGTGCACATTCTGTTCTGTTTTAAGAAATTTAATTAGTCGTGTTACTAAGTACAGTATTGACACTTTCCAGGAATTGGTTTTCAATATTGGGTAGGAATGTATTTGAGTTACTCAGAGCCCGAATTATAGGGATGCTACCGAGCATTTTCAAAGCAAGAAAAAAGTTTTTGATAAAATCAAGGGAAAAGATTATACTGTATTAGTTTCCTCCAGACAAAGTGAAAACTGTAATTTCAGGAGTCCTGATCAGTGAAGCATCAATGGGAAGTGTTTTGCCGAGTGAAAATGAAAAATTTGATGGTAATTCTTTGACTTTTACTTTAACTCTGCTTGAATGAAGAACCAAGCATTGACCCTTGTTTTTACCAAACATCACCTCCTTGCTTAGAATATGTTCAATGTATATGTCAATTTTCCATTTTGGCTTTTTAGTGTCTCGTATACAGATTTAGCCAAATTAATTTCTTTATGTGAATTTACAAACTGAGATCTAAAGTGGATATGTTATAACTTAATGACAATATCACTGTACTATATTGTACTAATTGAAGTTGCGTTATTGTATGTGTTTTTAGAGCTCGATGTTAGAGGAATTTAATGAAAAGCATTTATAACTTGCCTTCAGTGCTAGCCGAATATAGAGAAAGAATTTGTTCTGTGTATGATTGCTGTTAAAGTACATTACTGAACAATTTATTGTTAATAATGCACATTATTCCACATGTTAAAGTAAGTTACTGATGATGTTGTCAGTTACAGCTACAGTGCAGTCCAATTTTGAAAATACAATTTAAAATCAATCCTGTACCATAGGCAAAATAAGTAAACATTCAGTATCTTTAACTTACAGTAGATATTAGTACAAATCATGTACTGCCATAATAGAATTTAAATTAATCATAAATAGGCAAGACTCTTCTTACTTGTCTGACTGTACTGTACAGTATACCAATATATCACACAGCTGTTGACAATTCTCCTGATTGAAAGTACAGTACTGTATAATTTAGTGACATGGAAAAACTATTTCTGTAATGTTCTTAAGATACTAGTGAGCATTATTTTAGCAAATGCCCTAAAACAAATGGTTTTCTGTGGTCCTGAAAAATTTACTTGCAATAGGAATGCTGTTTTCCGTTATGTTCTGAGGGTCTTAAGAATCCGAGCTTATGTCTCATGATGATAATTCTTTGTGCCAATTCGCAGATATTATTATTTTCTTTCTATTATTGAAGTTTACATGATTTGTAAAGTACAGTATATTCAGTTACTGAGAGTCAGAGGATTGTAATTAGATAATCTTTCTTCTCGCTTCCTTTCAATTCCAGATGTATTTTTAATTTCTGCTTATTTTTTCCTTTCTGGACCATTTCCTTTACATCCAGCCCTAAGGACCTCTACTTTTCTATCCCTTGCCCCGGGCAAACACTTAAACTCTCTACATATACATAAAATATGAAAAGAACAAATAATTTATAGGCCTTAAAAACTGGAAGATGGATAAAAATATAAACACACTGCTCTTCATAAGCCTGTCACTATATGACTCTGTTTGACCCAGTTCTTCTTTATCCCTGTTTATTTTTTCCTTCTGTGCTGTACAATATCAGCTGCACCTCTCCCTACTCCCATCCCTCCGTCCCTCCGTCCCTCCCCTTCCCAATCCCCCCCGACTCCACCCACGTGAGCAAGGTTTCAGAGTTACTGCTACTACCCCTAAGAATACCCCACCACCTGCCACCACTTGAAATATATATATATATATTTTAAGATTATAAGAGCCTACCAACCACTGCACTATTGAAGTATTTGTTGTCTTTTTAAAATCTGATTTTCTAGAGTTGAAGTCAATACCCACAGCTGATTTGTATTGCCATAAGTAACTATGATTGGTTGAAGCTCGCCATCCTTACATTTTGGAGTCATGCATCAGCCAATCATAAGAGAGCTATTGATATCACCTATGGGTATTTACCATTAACTACAGGAAAACAGACTATAGGTGCCCATATCCAGCAGGAAAGAACAGGGATGTGTACAGCGAAATAGTTACATCCCCTCCTAGTCATGCACTCCAATAGGAAAGCACCCTTGTTTTTTTCCTTTTAGTCTGAATTGCACCAACATATAAATATAATGATTATATATAGTTTCATGTCTGAATTGTTCCTTCAAGTGTTTGTAGTCAGCACTCCTGACTGTCATATAATCAGTGTTTTGAAAAGGGAGGCATATAAATTGAAATGTTTATTATTATTGTGTGTTGTTTTGATGATTGTTTTATTAGGGTGTCTTTAATCACAGAAAGTTTTGTTTTATCCCAAGGAAGTGTGTTGCACTATACAGCACTGCCAGTCACATATTATCTTAATATTTGCTCATATGTTTTTTCTTATTTAAACAAAGCACAATTATTGATGTTGCAAATATTCTCTTGTGCAAGTTTATTTGATTCAAGAAGTGTTGTTGCACAAAAGTTTTGTTTTTAATAATATTGTTTTAGTGTTAATGAAATTCATATGAATGTTATAATCACATCACCTTTTTAAAAGTGTTGAGAGCAATGGGTACTGTCAGTGGGTATGGGTAGTGTAGAGGTGTGCAGTAGGCTGTGTGGCACTGGTGGTATGCGTGGTGGTGTGTGCGCGGCGGTGTGCGTGGGTGAGCATGTGTGCGGTGACTGACTATGGGGGTGTCTTCTAGGCGTGCACACCCCGCGTCACTACCCCAGCCCGGGCCACCACCATGACCCCCCTGCACCCCCTCCCCATCTGCCTGGCCCCCCCCCGGTGCCGCCTCACTCCATGGCTCACCCCCACACGGGCCATCACCATTCCTCCCCTCTACCCCCTGGCCTCATGGCCTCCCCTGGGCCAGGCATGGGGCCAGGGGACGCCCAACATATGATGGGGGGGGGACCCATGGGTGGGGCTGGGCCAGGGGGGGGCATGCCTGGGCTAGGGGGAGGGGTGATGCCCCAGGGCTACGAGGGGGGCCTCCCACCCCCCCCTCACAACTATGAGGTGGCCGCCCACTACTATGGGGCCCATGACCCGGCCAGGACCTCTGCGGGTAAGTTTCTGCCCACAACCCATCGCTGCACATCACTAGCACATCACATAGTTAGCACATCACCATTAGCTAGCACATCACACACATTGATTTCAGTGCACATTACTAACAAGTAGATGTGACATTAATGTGCACTTTGCTAGAAACCAGCGGTATCCATATGCACATCATTGCCTTCATTACTAAAACCGTACATGCTACTTGTTTGTTGATCTTCCTCATGTTACAACAGTTGCATTGTTGACAGCCTCACCCATATGTCTGCAACTCCAGTCAAGACCTAAATACTTGCTCTTACCTTCAGTATATACTGTGTAATGTGTATTTAAAAAAAAATATTTGCTTTTATTAAAAAAGTAGTAACAATTCTTTAGGATTCAAGTGAACGGATAAAAAAAAAAAAATTGTTTCCATCAATTTAACTACAATACAATGATTTAGGCAGACATGGGGTAATTATAGTGATGTTTATTTGGAATGAAATATATTAATTGGATGGAGGAAAAATGAAGGATATAACTTTTAGTTAAGTAATTTGGAATAAATATCTCCATAGTGATGTTCATAATGTTTGTTTTTCTGTGGCCAGTGTATGTTTTGTAGTTCTTCAGTGTTTGTTGAGCATGTTTGATGAATACTATAAGTTCCTCATTTACTGTAATTGGGGGAATCCAGAGTAACTTTTGATATTTTAAAGTAGGATTTCCAGTGATCAGGTTACCAAAGTTTGGAAAAATTATTTGAACATTGGTTAACGAATTTGTTCTTTTTTAACTCTCCTTTGAGCCACAAAGGAAGATACACACCATGTGTGCATTAGCTGAGTCTGAGAGAGTATTGTCATACATAATTAAATGAAGTCACTACTGACAGGAATAGTAACATGAAATTCAGAATGATACTGTAAGTAAATTACTTGCATTCACATGGATAAATGTTCCAAATTGGGTTGAAGTTGATAATGATTACATATTACCCCATGTCTGGTGTTAGATTTTTGTGACAATTTTCATTCTTAGAAATTATTATAATATTGCATGAAATGAAAAGGGTGACTGAATAAGAGTAAAAGTATTTAATAACTTGATTGGTACTTTGAGTTTGTGTGCATCATGCAGAACAACCAGGTGTTTTACTATCCTGAGTCCCACAATCACTACAACACAATGTACATACCAAAAACAGATAGCTTTGCAAAACAAGTTACACCATACCCCTAACACTATGTCCTGGATATACCTGATGCACCTTTGTAATCAAATATGACTCAAAAGATAAAGTAAGATGTTGAAGGCTACTGATTCTGCAAAACTCTGCCAAGAAACAGACCACTAAATTATTGGTGATCTGTTTTGTGGAACAATTTGTAGGGATCAGTGGTGTCAGATTTATTAATGACATCTTAAACCTTAGTTAATTACACAGCCCCTCATAAACAAAGCACATGACAACTTTCAGCACCACAGCACAGCAGTTGAATAATCCTACAACAAAATGCTTACCACACTAAATTAACTGTTGAGTACCACAGTCACCTACAATAACCAGCTCAACAAGTTACAAATCCAGCAAAGCAATCCACACACCATGCACAGAATACTAAAAGGGAAAATGTCCCTCTTAAGCAGCGTTGCCTTATGGCTTCCCCAACACAAAACCCTTGATCGCAAGGAGATATTTCATTTTACCGCTGACTCACTGACTCGTCCGTGTTCTATATGTGCTAAGGCCGAAATTTGCTAATGTTTTCCGTTTGCTTATCCTTCATGAGAACTCGGTGACCTAAGCCTCGAAATTCCAGTACTGGTCCGATTTACTGCCTATCTCATGTTGCTGAAATACATGGCCATGATATTTCTGAGGTTTGAGGTCACTCTTGCGCTGTGTTTGTTAGCTAAAACAGCTTGTGTGTGAGATGGTTAACAGTCTTACTTTGTAAAGCCATCGTACCAAACACTGCTTGAGCTGTACCGTTTGCTAGAATGTGCCAAGTCAAGCTATCTGTTTGTGTGGGCAGGCAGATCATGTGATAGTGGATATGTTGTCTCTTCCTTAAATGGAACACCCAAACCCACCACCCTCGCTCCACCCACCACCCCCTTTTTATCAGTGAACACCCTTGACCTTACTAACTATGAGCATATGTGTGTGAAGTCTCCTCTGACCTTCTCCTTCCCTTCCTCCCACCATGTCCTGTCCTCTTGGTCCTTTTTAAAGAATTATTATTAAGTAACTAATTCCCTATTTCTCATTAGTCAACAATACCACTCAACTTGTGGCCCAAAACTGTCTTGCTTTCTTGTTTGTCTTGTTGTTTTCTTATGTATTATGTTTACACTTGTCATAGCTTACAATTAGTGTTACATTACCAATGTGGAAGAAAAGCTTTTTGTTAGATACTTCATATATACATATATATATGAACGCAGCAACTAATCATATTACTCTTGACAGTATCATCCCTAGAACAGGTTCTGTAGTATATGTGTAACCTTTCATCACACTGCATTTGATTACTCCCCTTGTATTTTTTTATTAATGAATTTTTAATCAATATTCTAACCTCATGTTACTAAAATAGTAATGATGAGTAATACATATGTATTCTTTTCAAATGTTGAAAGTTACTTTAACAGACAGATATTTCATTATTCAGTAATTACCTATTTGGTTGCAGCATAATACACCCTCTTTGGTTGCAGTGTGAGTTCTTATTGGTTGCTGTCCTAACCCATTGTTGTGGTTGCTTTATGATTTCCTTGGTGGTTGTACAGGCGGGAATGGCATGCTCAGTGAGTACACTCGAAACGAACTACGGGCCCATGTTGGTGCCCGGAGCACAGGGGGAGGTGGGGTTGGGCCAGGCTCTCCCTCCCCCGGTCAACAGCAACCACCACCACCACCACCACCACAGCAGCAGCAGCAGCAGCAGCAGCAGCAGCAGCAACAACAACAACAACAACAACAACACCATCAACAACACCATCAACAACAACATCAACAACAACAACAACAGTTACAACAGCAACAACACCAGCAACAAGAGCAGCAACACCAGCAACAACACCAGCAACAACACCAGCACCAACAACAACAACAGCAGCAACAACAACAACAACAACAACAGCAGCAACAACAGCAACAACAACAACAACAGCAACAGCAGCAACAACAACAACAACAACAACAACAACAACAACAACAACAACAACAGCAGCAGCAGCAACAACAACAACAGCAGCAGCAGCAGCAACAACAACAACAACAACAACAACAACAGCAAACACAACAACAACAACAAGCACCACACCTGGCCTTTCAACCAACCCCCGATCATCACCACCACCTCCACCACCATCACCACCACCACCACCATGACCAGCCTCTACTTCACTCTTACTCACCCTCAGGTACCTGTCCTCTACCTCACTCACTGTTACCTCACTCTAGCCATAACTCACCTCACTTTAGCTGTAACTTACCTCACCTCTCGTAACTTCGAAAGCAGACTGCTCAGAAAATGACGTTGACTCTTGTGCTTTTTTAAGTTCTTCTTTAGTGTAGGTGCTCTCAGTTTCAGCACCAGTCGCTTACTGCAAATGTGTGCCTCATTATGCAAGTAGCTGCCTTTTAGTTTAGATGATAGATTTAACAGACCTATATTTTTGTTGTTGTATGTCATTGCTTCTATCATTCTAAGATCTCAATTACCTTTTCAGTTTTGCTTGCAAGCCATTAAATGCTTTTATAAGTGTTTTCTTTCTATGCTTTATTTGACTGCCCTTGGACAGCTTATCACAAATTAACAATTGCCATCACTGAATGCCAAAACTCTACCAGACATTTTAATATGACTACCAGACATTTTAATGTGACTACCCCACATTGCCACACAAGCTACCAATACAGTATATTATATACACTTTGGACTGGCAATTCTGACCATATTTCTTATTTTTTTACCAAAGCATTTGATATCTGCTTGCTTTGACCAAGATTTGGCATTACTATACATTATCATTAAAAGCAGAAAAACATATTTTGCTAAACAGTTCCTTCATTAGTTCAAGTAAATGCCAAATCCTGGTGTAAAAGTAATGGCCAATCTTTAATAGCTGTCTCTGTTTAATTTATCTTTGTGTTGTTGTAGGTGTCTTTGTGGAGTAATTACTGACACATGTTACTTTTTTGTTCTGGTTACTGTGTTACCATCCTTTTTGCTGCTGAAGCTTCTACTGTACAGTATGTACTTTGTTATGTCTGAGATTACCAAGCAACACTATTAGTCTTCTGGAAGCACAAAGATACATACACCCTAGTGACTTACAACATCTCATAGCAAGTTATGGAAATACAGTAATGGCTCTCTCAGCTTAGCTTGTTTAGGACACTTCACAGATATGATTGACATTAGACTGTGTTGTTTTGACATTAGAGACACGCTATATTTCAACTTAGTGCATGTATGAAAGGGATGGCAGAAATGACAGTGAGGATGATTAGTGGGATGGATGAGTATATTGGTAGATTGGTTATTTTGCCAAGGGAAATGAGAATTGAATTTTTTATGATACTAGTTTCAGATGTCTAACTCTCAGTAATACACAAAGTGAACTTTTATACACAGTACTTATAAGAGGACCACCAATTTCATGCTGTAACTTTGAGGATCGTAACCTATTAAGAATAGAACAGTTTTCAGCTCTGTTGATAACGGCGGAGGTTAATGGCCTTATGGAAAGCAGTAGGTTGTTATATTACTTTGGGGTCACTTAGAAAAACATGTGATCAGAAAAATATGACTGGTGTATGGTTATAGGTTTATCAAAGCACAAAGGATCATTGTCATTTTGCAATGCTATATCAGAATGTGCCAGTGGATGCCTTAATATCTTAGCCAGATACCTGTGATTATAAAACTTTAGAATCTTAAGGATCAGAAAACATTCTTTAAATTTTATCCTGGCCTTTACTGGTAGCCAATGTAATTCTGTTAGGAATCAACAGTGGGTCCTAGGGGAAATTGTTCAGGTGGATGAAAATAATACATGGAGATGCCTTGAAGAATTATAGAAAATGATGGATGGGTTTGGATATGCAATAAGGATGACAAAACGAGAAAGTATGACCTTGCTTGACATGAGATCCACCAAAGTCATGATATTTTGCGAGATTGAGTCCAAGATACTTTGCGAAATGTCTGTATGTGAATTCACCTTTACTATTCCTTATGGAGTAAGTTTACTATTAGTCAAAGACCAAGTAGTTTCTCCCTTAATACAGAAACATTGTACAGTATTCTTATTGTAGAGTACAGTACTTTGCGACGGTCATAAAATGCTGCAACCCAGTCAATACAGCTGTCCTTGTATTGCCAGCCTGCATTCACTTTCTTCCCCTCCCACTCAGACAGACCTTACTCCAGTGACTCACTTTCACCATCTTCCAACAGCTCCAGGAAGAGTGGCTTTAAACTACCTACACACACACATACACACACATGCATAACATACGCTGCTTGTTACAGTCACTTGATTCTTAATTAATGCTTTCCATTAATTTTATTGCTATACACATTTTCATCATTTTGAACCAAATACTTAACACACATCCTAGGTTATTTCTTTTATTCATCTGTTTCTTCAAAGTTCCCTTACCCATAAATGCTTAAAATCAGGTAGGCTACACATTTGTTCTCACAATCATCATATTCTTACTGGTAATATATCCTTTCACTCACTTCATCACTGAATTATAACATACTTCTGCAAATTAAACCTACTTCTACTCCCTACCTTATACATTTTCTTTTACTTGTCTGTTTCTTCACCATTATTTTTCAAAATCATGCAAAACTAAGCTGTGAGAGGCTGATTTATAAAAAGAATTATTAGGGAAAAGTTTTGTTTGTGTGTGACAAGGAAAGAGGCAGAAGTGACATGTTTGAAATACTGTACAGCGAAGTGACGGTGATCATCCTCTCATACTAGACATTTCCCATACTCCTATGACATGTTTAATATTATTTTTTGCCTACATTTTGGCGGAAATCTTATTTCAACTGACCAGATCATGGCTTGAAGAATACTCCAAAACTCCAACATGATGAAACAGATTTTACACTCGATAGCATCCACTTGTTCACTCTGTATTTTTATATTAGAAAAGGGAGCCAGCCCCAGCACTCAATTGAGAAATGAATGCATTAATAAGTTACTCTTTCCTTCAAAGTAAATGCTTTGTTCTTTCTTTTTTGGACACTTAAGGCCAGCAGTAGAGAATACAGGGTGCTTGGACATTCCTAGATAGTTGTGCATGAACTCAAAAAGTAACACATGGGCATAGCACATAGACAATAACAAACAGTGAAGTGAATGTCTAATTGGTGCAGTGGCATGAAAGAAAATATATAACGTACAATTGTACACACAGAGTAAAAAACTTGCATTTCCATAAAAAATCAGAACAATGGTGCCGCTTCATGCTCGTATGATTGTTGCCAAATCTTACCATTCCATATGCATCTGTTCGAGGGTTTCCGATGATTTAATAATTTTTTTATCTCTAGACTAACTAGAGGTATGTAGAGTTTAAATTTCACACATGCCAACACTGGCCAGGCTCCTGTGTGTTCAATGCTCCTCCAGAATAATTAATGTTATTTGTCAGAATAACGCCTCAAAGAGTTTGTTAGTTCTCTACATCAGGGTGGTTCACCTATGATTTCCCTCAGGGCACAGTAGCTTGCAGGTAGTTTTTTTTGGTGGCTCGCAAGCCCATGGGAAAACATTTCACTTAGTTTATAATAAGACTATGCAACCCATCTGATATGGGATGGTTTGCCTTTGCAGTCTAATCAGTGGCCCTGGATATCTTGTAAATGTTTTATATAAGACATGTCTTATTAGCTTAACCTTTGGTATTTCAAGAGAGTATTAATTTTTGTTGTTGTCATGATTTACAAATTTTGTATTGAAATGACTCACAATATAGAAGACTCCCTTTCCCAACATACAGTATATAAATTATAGATTATCATTTGTGAATTATACCCGAGAAGATCTTCCTATGCCTTACAATCCCAGCATGATCCGTAGCACATATCTCATCTCGCACTAATACAGTATCTGTCTCTTTCTCTGTTAATCAGACAGTCTTTGTTGTCTATTGGACCACATTGCTTTCAGTGTTTTCTTTAATTCTTTGATGTGGTGTCATGGTAATAAGCCCAAAGTTTAAGTTTATGGTACAGTACCGGTATATGTTACTCAAAAAATCTTTGGAGGACTGTTTGCAGTAGTTGTTACTTTTGATCTGTTAATGTTATAATAGGATGACTATAAAGGCCATCAAATAAAGAAGCACAAAACTGTGAAGAGAGAATATTTTCTCATACTTCACAGATTTTGGAGAAATCGAGCATTAGATGTGCAGGTGTTGTTTTCGTTATGTTTCATATGGTTATGTTTACTATTGACTAGTAAAGTAGTAGTGTATTTTTAGTAATGTACAGTACTGTATATATTTTTCATACTTGTATAGGAAAGATTATATGGTAGCATGTATCATAGTTATATAAACGACTGGTGTTACGGAGATGGTAATGTGTTGGTAAATCTGGAGCAAGTGATTTCTCTAAACTATTCCAAGCAACAGGCCACCATTATTTTTATCAATCTGGTCCTGTCTCCTGGCATACTTGGGAGTAATTAAGGAGCTCTAAAGTACCAAAAGTATACTATACCCTTAATATACATATTATTTACTATAGTAAGTCCCAATATTATTAATTAAATTTTAGTAAGAAATAGACAAGGTAAGTCTTGTTTAGATCTTATCATCAGATGAGGTTGGTTGTTTTGGCAAAACATTAAAATGCTGGGACTTTGTTTGTAATGATCGGCTGCCTAGAAAATTTAAAACACTATTCTTCAAGCCTCCCCACTATTACCAACCTCCTTTTTTTGCTCTGTTTATTGTGTGCAGTGTAAGATTATGGTAAAATCTGGAGAGCATTGGAAATAAATCAAAGTGGTATGTACTGCATGTTTAATGGAAATAAAACTATAAAATATAAAAAATGTGCACCATATATTGACATAACATTGGATTAAAAATCTTAATGTTATGTGGTGGAGTTCTAAACAATATACTATATACCGTTCATACCTCAATATACTGTCGTTAAATTGACTGATGTTAAGCTCAATTTGAATCTCCCTAAACATCTATGAATTACCTACTGAGATTGGAATTTTTAAATTGCAAAAATTTAACCCTGAAACTTTATAGGAATGCCAGTATGACTCGTTTTCTTTCATCCCATCATTACAAGCTTTTTAATATACAGCATGTTCCTGAATTCCACTGACAAACTTTAGGAATATATCCTCCATCGAAAAACAAACCCACAATGTTCTATACAGTAGTGAAAAGTGATTTTTTTTTTTTTTTGTAAACGTGTAGTAGCCTCAACACCTGTGGCACGGTGTTTGGCTGGCAGTAAAGTGCACTGACTTGGGCTACCATTTGTTTACAAAAAATAATAATAATTTTGCATTTCACTA
This sequence comes from Petrolisthes manimaculis, assembly GCA_034508575.1. NCBI lineage: Eukaryota > Metazoa > Arthropoda > Malacostraca > Decapoda > Porcellanidae > Petrolisthes > Petrolisthes manimaculis. The sequence continues at coordinate 48,726 of JAWZYT010001331.1, read as the reverse complement.
TAGATAATTGTGGGTTTATTTTTTGATGGAGAATATATTCCTAAAGTTTGTAGGTGGAAGTCAGGAATATGCTGAATAACTCTTTTATATATGCTAGAAAAAGGCACTAGTATAATAAGTCATATATACTCTCATCTATAAGTAATTTTATACTGGCATAAAGTACTGTGTCTAGCTTCGTGGCTTAATCTAAAAATGCAAGTACAGTACAGTACAGTACAGTAGTGTAGCACTAGATACATAAAATCTTCTGTATTGTTTGAAAGAAATAGTAAAAGTCTTTTCAGTTTCTCATATAATATTAAGAGTACTTAGATTATCTTACAGATTTATTTAAGATATCTTTAAGCATTGTATTGGTATTTCTAACTTAACCAAGCTCCTGATGTAGAATGTCCGCACATATAATTTTTACTTCCATTGAATAGATTTACTGGGAATGTCAATCCTGAATCTTATGTAGCCAACTGAAGTAGATTTTTTAGTTACAGTAATTTTTCTATACCGTACCTGTAGAACCACTTAGTGTTGTACTGTGGAAAAATTTACTTCTCCTTATACATGTGCATATGAATATTATTGTTATACTGTACAATATATAGCATTTGTTTATATGTTTGCAGATGTTTGGTTTATTATGTAGCACTATCTTCTCTATGTAGTTTGTGTGTGTAAATTTTATCTTCTTTATTGTATTGGATATCTTGATTTTGTCCAAACATGTATAAATGGTAATGTTATTTTCATCTTATATAATTTTGCCGCCATGAAAACAGGCCAGTTTTTTCATAGAGATGAAGATTGCACAGTAAGAGCCTTGCCAGACAACCACTATTTCTAATGGAAATATTAATGGGGTTTTATTATTACCTGTCACTTGTGCTTGTCTTTATATACTTATATAAATGCAATGCAGAAATTTGTGTGTACAGGTATTGCCAGTGTGTGATATCTGTGTTTTGGTAAGGCTCTTAGGGCAGTACAGTGACAGCCAAACGTTTGTGACTACAGTGCCGTATTCAGAATCACTTTGCCGATAAGTTCTAGCCCACCCTGGTTGATTGTGAGGTAAATCGAGGGTTTATTTTTGCACACCAAGTTTTCATGAGGTGGTCATGTACTAACACATAAACATGGCCCAAGAGAAAAGATAGTCAGACAAAACCTCAGGCTACATTCCCAGTTGGCCAGGATGAGTTAAAAATTATTGCTTATCAAAATACTACTATTGAAATTAAGGTGACAGACAACTGCTCCTCCAAGCCCATGTTTCTGTTATTGAGTGGGAGTGATGGAACCACATAAATAGGAAGGATATATCATGAACATCTGGCTGTGATTGACCCTCATGTGTGTTATCAGGTCATGTTTGTGTTTATGTTATGAACTTCCTGTAAGGTTAGGAAATGTTCACCGTTACCCTGTTTTAAAAGGGGGTGGGGGAGATACCAGTCAATTGAAGGCTGTCTATTTCTGCAAACTGCCCTAAAACAGGCCACTTATACTGAAGTAGTCTGCTCTTTCGCTGAGTTCTGAGAAATTAGCAGCTTCGAATTAGCCAACAGTATGTGACCTCAATTCAGATATCCCTACCCATTGCAGACCACAACATTCACACTCTTATAAGTAACCAGGTCACATAATAATAATTTAGTGCATTTTTTAGAATTTATATATTTACTATTTATTTTGCTGCATAATTCTATAATCATTTTCTTCATACCATATAATCCATTTTAATTAAGGCTTGCATGCTGTTGATGTTTATTGCATGTTGCTGTGTGTGGCTGGTGGCAAGCTTAACGCTGCATGATGTTAATTATTGTCTGTCAACACATTTTTGATAAATTATTAATGCAGTTCTAAATGATCAGATAACCACTATGAATAACACTCCCCCTTTCAGCCTGTTGTTTGAAGTCCTATGCATATATCATGATACACTGACCAAACCTTAGTGGTCCCAAAAATATTGTATGTTATTGATAGTGTACCTGGAAATATTAGTAGTATGCCTAGGAAATACTTAAAATCATCTGAGTTTTGAGGGTTTACTATACCAAAGAAAATCGAAAGATTGACAAGACTTGTGAGTACTGTACTACTAAAAAGATAGTACAGTACTCTCAATGATAGAAGTACAGTCGTAAGAATTTTCTATAGTTCAAATTTTTACTTAACTTACTGTGATCTATTTGAAGAGTTTGGGTCATGAGATTAGGTAAAAACAGTCTGTTGCAATATGCATTTCAAGATGTATGGCATATATGCATATACAGAACCGTACTGATAAACATAAGTAGAAATTTGTGTACATAGAAAGATTTATTAAAATTGGGTAGTTTCTGTATACAATGTCTTGTTCTTTTATTTATGATTTGTTGTATTGGTCTCCCAGCAGAAGGCAACAAGTGGGGGAGTGAAGGTGTCAACACTGGCCAAGCTGGAGGGCTGAGTACGTCACCCAGGGTAAGTCATGGATTGTACAGTAGTTGTCATCAGTATTACCTCAACACTCCTGATGATGTTTGTCGTCCCTATACCATATACTGTACTGCACTGTAATCAATACACCTGTAGAGTTTACTTGGCATTTATGAAGGCATGCCCTTGGATGAGTGCCATTCTATTTATATATGTAAATGGTCATCACTATCAAGTTTGGTTATTGTATATTGTTTCTATCATACTGTGTATTTCAGGTTAATCAAATTACTGTACTTATGTTTCATATATGCTCAAACTGGGTTGAGTTACATCAGAAACTAGAAACTAATTCCCAATGAACTCGGCTTTCCGAATAATTGATTTTACCATCTTTTATCTGCATGTGCTCCTAGATATGTAACAGTTGACTAAATATCTTGAACCCTAAGTACTAAAATATTTTCCACGTGCTGACACCAGTTGATTTTTTAAAGAATTAAGACCCTCATTATGTTAACTTCACTGGCACTGTAATCCATACATTAGAATCTGTCTTACGAGGGTTTATTGTGACAAAAAATTTTGTATTTTATGGATGACTGTGTGATACTTATGTTTCAATTTTACAATTTCAAAGCATTGACTTGTGTGTATATATCCCCAGATGGATGACAGCCGAAGTAACAGTGGAGTTGGTGAAAAAGGAAAGACGGAGAGCATGTTGAAGCACCTGTTGTCCAAGTAACTGTCATTCAAGTGCTCATCTATTTCTCATCCGTTCGCTCATCTGTGTGGTCCCTCTGTCCCTGTGTAACTTTATTGTGGTCTGCCAGTCAATATTTGCAGAATGTGACCGCAATGTTCTGGAGCATTTACGCCCCGCTGAAGGAAAAGTTGTTGGTTTTGTGAGGTTGGTAAGTTGCATTGGTTGTTAGAGCTCTCCAGCTGCCCATGTGGCTTAACAAATAAAGTATTATACATCAGTACTTTTATCTCTCAAGTCTGAATCTTTATTTGTGACATTTAGCATTGGTTAATTTTGATAAGGTACAGGTATTTAGATAATGGGAAAATTTATGTTTTGGCAAAGAGTATCTATATTTTGCATTACTCTTCTGAAATGAGTGTGCATAACACATTTGAAACTAATGTTGTAATACAAATTTTTGGCTATTATTAACTTTTTAGTTTGTTGTTGAATAAGAATGTCATTTAAAAAATGCTACTCTGAATTTGTAACATTCATTACACAAGGGGGTATGTGAGCTCTTGCAGCAGGTTGAGGGAAGCCAATGTGATGTTTCAATGCCAGAGCAGTCCTGTGATTTAAACTTTACCAGTACAAAAGGGGGGAATGCTAAAAAAGTTAGGTGGGTACCCTGGGGTCTGTGCATTGTATTTCCCATATACCCACAATTGATGTGTACATGCGCCCTACCTTGCTTTTACCATTGATTACATTAAGGACATGATTTCTTCTCTGTAGATGTACGAAACTCATGATTTACCTCACAATGAGACTAAATGCTGTTCAGCTGAGCGTATGTCTCATTGCTCTAACATTTATTCTTCTCCGCCCCTTCGTATTTTATCTATTAAATCGCACGAACTGGTTGCGAGCCTGAGTTGCTAGGAAAAGAATTGCTGGATGGCCTTTGCGGAAGTTTTGAAGCCGCTAAGGGATGGGTGGGGTCCAGGGGGGCTGTCTTCAGGGCAGTTGGGTTTCAGCCTTATGTGCAATTCTTACCATTGGGTTGTGACTTTCATGTCTTAGTGTACAGAGAGATTATTATTATATGCGGAGGGTAACAGTTGGTGTTGTCAGACTGTTGTATACTATTGTTATGAATGTAAGTACCATTAATATAGTTCACTTATATACAGAGCCTTACATACTCAACTCTTCTATACCAAAGGCATTAATGTAGATACACAGTGTACTTGAGGAAACTTCCCTAACCCTTGTATTTCTTTGCACATCACCAAGTTGAATGTTAGGTAGCCGGAGACATTATCGAGTGTAGAGTAAAAAAAAAAAAAAAATATCAAGTTATAATGGTTTATTATTTTTCTATGAGAGAAGTTTTATTGAACTGTTGTTATTCTACAAAAAAAGAAGATTAAAATGTTGGTAAAGTGCTGAGAGTTATGATGGAACACAGGAGAAACTGGGGCCAGGCCAAGGAGAACTAAAAAGGAAGGAAGGAAGGGGAACTATAGGGGATCATTGCCAGCCACTTGTGGTTCACTTATGCGGCTGGGAACAACTTGCTCATTCACTTAAAACAAAACAAAATGGCTACTTGTGGACTGGCATGGAAAGTGACAGCAGTGCTCGTAAGGACAACTATAAAGTGTCTTGTTATTGTGTTGTAGGGTGCTGACTGTACATACCAAAACACACCCATAAACACGGACAAAGAAAAGGAAAAGTCAGGGTATGTTATCCTCCTCCTCGAGAGAATTTTGTTTTGTGATTTGTGGTCCAAGACATAAAAAAATATATATGTATATATATACAGTATATATATGTATATTATTCTGAGCCATAATTGTGCTCCCTGGTGGATTGCTGGTTTTGGAACTGGACTAAAGTGTATTAGTAATTGTGGCATATTGATGATGGATAAGAAGAAAATATGCCATCAGTTTTAGACTTTATAACAGATAGGCCAAACTACTTTATTGCCTGAAACTAAAAAAAAAAAAAAAACCAAGTGACTACCATCCAGGCAGACCAAGGAAAGTGCTCTTAATAAACAAGTAGGAAAACAAAAAGAAAACAAAGTATTTAAGTGGCAAAAGACAGTGCAAACCAAAGTGATTTAAGTGTAATTTAAGTGGCGTGGAATAGTGTACAGGCGCTGGCCCCAGGAGGCGGTGACACGGATAACTTTGTGGGCAGGTACGAGAAGACTGAAGATAAAAAAAAATATATGCCCTCCCCCTTCCATCCCTCCCAACCTTCTTCTGTAGTCTTATCTTGGAAGTGAACTAGTTACTCCCCTATTGACTTGGAGGAGATGAAAAAAAGAAAAGAGTGGAAAGATTTAAAAAAAAAATTGTTGAGAGTACATTGATTTATTTTATTAATCCTCAAAACTATAGTTCCTCTGTAGACAAGAAGCCTCTGGGATTGCATTTCCCTGAGTCCAATTTATTATTATTATTATCATTATTATTATTATTATTATTATTATTATTTTTGTTTAAATCCCTTCAATGCTGGCACTCCCAAGATTGGTCAATATTTTGTAGAGTTTCAGCATTTCAGTTGTATGTTTCATTTGGTGGAGTAAGATTTTTGTATATATTTGTAGTGTTTAAGACAGTAATTATTATGTAACAGTTATTACCGGAGCAGCCACACAGGGAGAAACGCCCCCCCTCCCTCCCTTTAGAGCGCTTTCCCTGGTGGTGGCCTGGTCCGCCGTATAGTCTGTATTTTATCATTGTTTTCTTGCAGCTTCATTGGTTTGCATTGGTATGTTCCCTGTACATTGTGTGTGTATAGGCAAGTCTCACCATCATTAAAGCCATGTGGCAAATAAAAGAGAAATGGTGTATGTCTTGTAGTTTGTTAATCCAATACTATGTTGCATGTTTGTTGGTCATGCTGTATATTTTATATAATAATACAGTGCGGCAAAAGTACTGTTACCTTGCTCAGCGCTTTTTGAAGGATAAAGGATAATCAGCAACCAAACACAATCACCATACAGAATTACACAGACACACATACCACCATAAAAATTTACACACACACAAACCACCACTATACAGAATTATACACATCGCCACCAGTACACAGAATTACACTATGCAGGGGAGAAGATATAAACTTGTGTTTTTTCCAGTTTACAAACCCGTGAAGCTTAAACTTCCATACTTTGACTTTATTAATGTGGCATCAAGACTTGCCAATGGCTGTACATACTGTAAAATGCGTTCATAGGGAGATGTAAATGGATATGAAAAATGAACCAAGAGACCTGTGATGCCAATTATCACCAGCCATCTTAACATACTGTATTATTTAACACCAATTGTTTCTTAGTTCTATTCACACATTTGATAAATTTGGGGTAGGTTATTAGTGGAATTCACATTAATTTTGTGTGAATCAATATAACTGTATGACAGTGATAAGGGAGGGAAGGAATACAACCATTTTGGGGTGAGGTGTGTTGGGTTCCAGAGTTGCTCTACATCTTGGCAGCATTGTGAACATACTGTATATATTACTTTCTTGTTACACACTCATTCCACACCTTATACTGTAGATGTATTTCTCAAATCTGGTCTGAATTTCCAGTTGTTTTCTGGGTTTGTTTCACTTATATATATTGATGTATATTTTCATAAGAGTTATAGGTATACAGTATTACTCTTAATTATATTTGAATTCCACTTAGTCTGGTAATGAATATTTTCAAAAAGTTTTAATTTTAGGAGTTGTGTCCCATCGTCTTGAGATTTTCACTTTGCTTTTTTTTTTTTTTAGCTTCCCCATTTTGTTATTACACATTTTCCATCCTTCCAATTCAAACTTCATTCCTTCTCATTACTGTAATCAATTTAAACTTTTCTTCCAGTCATTCTCTCCCTCTTTATTTACTCGGATTGCTACAATTACAGCTAAACATTTATGAAAGAAAACAGAACTAGTACCACTAAGAATATATTTTAACATCCAATTTTCTATACCACATAGATAGTACTTAAACATTACACCAGACACTCCCCACTTCTCTTTCATTATTTGGAATCCATAAGGGGAGGAATTTTCCTGCATAAACGTTTGACTGTTTGGGAGCCCCTTCAGGCCCAAGCCACTTCCTTTCCTTTCCTCTCCTACAGTCTCTACCTTCCTTTTGCTTTGTGCTTGCTCTCCTTTTCATGTGGTAGGTTACAAGGTCAATTTCCTTTTCCACTTACAACTGGTGGTGTCGTGTGTACTGTGTGGTAGGTGGGAATTTATCAGACAAGGCGATGATACCACTTAATTTTGTCTTGCATTGTAGCCTACGGCGTAGGGCGGCCCTACGCTGTCTTCGAGAGAGAGAGAGAGAGCGAGAGCGAGTACTTTTGTCTTTAACTGTACAGTACACATCATTTGAGAGAGAGTTGAAAATATAAGGTTCTCCGATCCCCACATTTCCTGCCCAACAGTCGCATCATTACCAGTACAAATTAATAATTGAGAAGTTTGCCTCAAGGTGTGTGTGTGTGGAGGTAAGGAAAGGGGGAAGGTTATGCCTGGAGGAGAGGAGGAGGAGGAGGAAAGGTGGAGCCGTGGAGGGAGATGGGATCATGGGAGGCTTGTGTTGGTGTTTGCTGGTTGGTATGGGTCGAGGTAAGTCAGCCAGAGCTGAGGTAGGTGACTGCCAACTTGACAAGGCAAGTTGGCCAACAGCTTCAACACTGGGCACTGGTGTCCACTGTCCAGCAGTGTTGCCAGGTGTAGGAAAATTTCTCTGTTTTGGGGAATTTTGAAGTCCACACAGGGAAATTATATAAAGATTGTTCAACAGTAAACGGAAATTTCTACTTCTGTAAATGAAATACCAAAAAGACCGTTCAAGAATAAACAGGGAATTATTGAGGCAAAAAGGGAAATGGTAAGGATGAAGTTAGGGAAATTTCGTTAAGCAGGCCTGGCAACTTGGCAACACTGCTGTCCAGTTGTGGACCATACGTCATGGTGGATGGATCATTCATCATCTCTCCCCGTCTACACAGCCTTGCCACACCTCTGAATGTTTGTAAGTAATTTTCTCTTTAATATTATAGAATGGTCTTAATTTGTAGTGGGGGTATGGTTTAGATAAGCAGTGCTTATTATGCCTACTTTGCCTAGTTTTATGATAGTTGGAGGTGAGGATAGGAAGTAACATGGCCGGCCCCTTGTCATCTATAATATTATTCCATACTGAAATATACTTAAATAACACATATTTGCCGCGTGGACCGGTATAATCCTGCGTAGCGGGTGTAACTATATTCACACAATTATCACATATCTTACAAGAAAATGATATTTCCTTTCTTGCATATTGTTAGTTGTCTGTCTGGTATATTGAAAGAGGGAAAAAATGAAAGTTTCGCAATATAAATAGTAATTACAGAATAAAAATGTCAATTTGGGCACTTGTTGTGATCACTTTATAGAGGCGTCGGAGGTGAGACTGAGTGTCCCAAAGTGTTGTTGTAAGGACGCACGGTATTGGTCCAAACGTGAGGTGACGTCATCGAACTTTGTCGCCGTTTTATTGGATGTTGATGAAAATGTCGTCATCAACGTTTTGAGATTATTATTATTGGCTGAAAAATAAGCAAAGCAGGGTTGTTCTACCATACAATATGCAAGCACGCAAATAAATGCTATCCAATCAGTTCTTAAACCCTGTATATGCAATATTGTAGCCTACTTTGGTAATATATGTTCATCATTTACATTTTTAGATTATTATGTGGACATATTGATGGTGCATTTCTTCCGTAATACATTCATGCAGTTGGCATTCTTTGTAGTGGTTGCCAAATAATGGATTGTATATTTGATTAATTGGAGCCTGAGCCAGTAATGATAATATTGTTGGTCTGTGTGGTAGTGGTGTACTTCCCAATCTCGTCCTCCTGGTGATATAAATTATAATAATACGAATCGGATTTTCGATGTAATCCACATACAAGACAGTGATAAAATAATTATTCGTGGAGGAGTTAATTAAGTGATTATAGTGACCAGATCATAGAAATTTCTTGAAGGATACTATGCTAAAGCTACGTATCTTGAACGGTGAACGCCATACTTCCGAGGAACTATACGAGAGAGTTAACTGTATAGATGGAAATACAAGGACACATTCCCTAACCATTTTCTTCATGATATTGCATAGTTTTATAAACAGAAGGACTTGAAGAAGGTATGTAATGTACATTTTTTAATTAGTTGGTACTCTTTCTGCTTAAAGGAACCAGGTGTCCCGAAAGACACCCGGTTAGGTCCCGGTAGTTTGCCTAGGTTAGGTCCCGGTAGTCTGTCCAGGTTAGGTCCCGGTAGTCTGCCCAGGTTAGGTCCCGGTAGTCTGCCCAGGTTAGGTCCCGGTAGTTTGCCCAGGTTAGGTCCCGGTAGTTTGCCCAGGTTAGGTCCCGGTAGTCTGTCCAGGTTAGGTCCCGGTAGTCTGCCCAGGTTAGGTCCCGGTAGTCTGCCCAGGTTAGGTCCCGGTAGTCTGTCCAGGTTAGGTCCCGGTAGTCTGCCCAGGTTAGGTCCCGGTAGTTTGCCCAGGTTAGGTCCCGGTAGTTTGCCCAGGTTAGGTCCCGGTAGTCTGCCCCCTCCCAGTTTCGGTTAGGTCAGGTCAGGTAAGGTAATGTTAATTAACAGTTATTTCTACTCAATTTCATAAAATAATATATGTATGAAATGCAATATAGAATTCAAAACATAGAGACGGAGTTCTCGTAATTAAGAGGAAGTACGTGTATATAGGATATTAAATTTAACTGGGTGTAAAAATGAAAAATACGACAAAACAGGGGTATCTTTTGTTTTGTTAATTTCAAATTATTATTTTCTACATTTTTAATTTATATCCAATTATGTATTTCCTTTACTTATTTCATAATATCATTATACATCACATACATATGATGTAATAGGATTTGTGTGTAAATAAGCGGGTGTAAATAAATGGTGTAATGCTATTGGCTGAGCAGGTCATGACGTCATGGCTGCCTAGGCCGATGACGTCATGACATACAACCAATCACAAGCAAGGATACAAGCCATCTTGTTTCTCTAGTATGTTTACATGGCCGACGTTCATCTTCATAGCCGTATCTCAACCCCTCTCTTTCCCTGATATATTTCATGCCCTCCCCTACTATCGGGGTTAATATTCTAGGATAAAATCAGGAAACAGGTAACAAAAATATTACCATAACATACAACCAATATAAATCATTAGTGTTGAAATAAACAATTACACCCGGTACGCAGGATCTTACCCGTGGACCTTATACTGTATGTATATTTTCCCAGATTCCGATGTTTGTCAATTTTCGGTAATAGTCAAGCGGTGGACCATAATCAGATTTGGACTGAAGGCTTGCAGATTGCAATGTTTTATAGTGTTTTTTTTTTGGTAATAGTTTAGTGTTGGACCATAATCTGGTTTGGGTATAAATATATAAGCACGCCTCCAAATACATTTTAATGTCAATATGCAAACATAATAGTTAATTATATATACAATACCGTCATGAAGGTTTCAGTTGGTGCTCGTATTTGGTTTCGTCACAATATAAAATTTCATGTATGCACAGCGCGCTGATGTTCTAGAAGGTTGTTAGGGTTAGGACCGAACGTTGTTAGGGTTAGGACCGAAGGTTATTAGGGTTAGGACCGAAGGTTGTTAAGGTTAGGACCGAAGGTTGTTAGGGTTAGGTCTAGGTTAGGTTGGTTAGAGTGGCTGTAAAACATTTCACAAAAAAAAAAAAAAAAAAAACTTGGAGGCGCTATTGTAAATTTTTACCCCCGCGCCCCCCAACCCAATCTCCATAAACACTTCATTTTCGCCATATTTGAACTAGATTCGTCGGAAAAACACTACAAGGCATTAAATAGAATTAATCTGACCTCACCTGACCTAACCTAACCTAACCGAATCAGGACCGCGACAAATTACGATAATGAGCAAAATAAGATAATAGACCTAAATGGGGGGCAGAAAGGTAAATACCTGTTGGCGATACTGTTTCAAGTAGTGTTGCCAGATGCAGGGACATTTCTCTGTTTTAGGGAATTTCGAAGTCCACAAGGGGAAATAATTTACAGCTCATTCAAGAGTAAACAGGGAAATTTCTACAAGATGTAATACCTAAAGGACCATCAATGTTCAAGAGTAAACAGGGAATAATTGAGGTAAAAAGGGAAATTCTGACGTTGAAGTTAGCGAAATTACATCAAGCAGACCTGGCAATACTGGTTCCGAGCTCACGCCAATGGCAATACTGACTGCTAGTGGTTCCAAGATCGCCCCCAAGTTATCTTATTTTCCTCGTTATCGTAATTTGCCGTGGTGCAGATTCGGTTAGGTTAGGTCAGGTGAGGTCAGACTAATTCTATTTAATTCTCTGTAGTGTTTATCCGACGAATCTAGTTCAAATATGGCGAAATTGAAGTGTTTATGGAGATTGGGTTGGGGGGCGGGGGGGGGGGTCGTATCTCCCCAAACATTAAAATGCGACGGCCTTGAACAATAAATGCATTAAAAATACACTATAAGACATAGCAATCTGCAAGCCTTCACTCCAAACCTGATTATGGTCCAGCGCTTAACTATTACCATAATAAGTATATTGTATGGGTAAGGTAAAATTATTGATTATACTTAAGTTCCCAATGAGTGTGAAATCCCTGGGCTTTGCGCATGCTCAAAGTTGCATCCGAATTCTTTTCCTCCCCATATGTAGGTACAGGACGTGAAATATTATATTACTTATTCCTTCCCTGTATGTGGAGATCCCTGTAAAATTACGGTATATTATTTATCATCGTCTCTTGAATGAGGGTCGGTGACTAATTACGGTGTGTGATTTCAAATCGAATATTTACCGAAAGTCAAAATCCTTCGAATCACCGATTATACCGATACATGGTTCGAGACACAGTGAATGTGTAAAGTAACGGTAAGGTACTAAGGGAGTGACACAAACTTCCTAAAGCAGTGTTGTCATATATGGGGAATTTTCCATAGACATCGGGAATTAAAGGTACTAATTGGAAAATTATATAAAGATTATTCAATAGTAAATGGGGAAATTTCTACCAGTCTAAATATTAAGATGGTAAATGTGCGACTACAACATCTTAGAGTAAACAGGGAATTATCGAGGTAAATAGGGAAATTCTAAAGGTGAAGTTGGGGAAATTTCAAACACGGTGACAAACAGACCTTGCAACACTGACTCCCTCATTCGTGAATCGTGGCCTTCACTTCATATCAACAGGTTGGTGGTAAATAAATAGTCCAACCCGCAATAGTGGAAATAGATCTCCCCTTTTCTTTCTCAGTTTTGAGTGTGAGTATCCCTGGATGTGTTAGTAATATTAGTTTTCTCATTTGGTGCCCTTCACTCCACCTCGACAGGTTATTATTAAGACTGAGCAAGCCAAACCACCCACCTGTGGTCCACACAACCACATCCTGTACATACATTCCTCCTTATTTCACTAGTTTGCTGGTTAAGGTGGTTGATTGTTAATAAGGCGTGTCTATGGAGGCCGAGCTTGGGATGGAGTCGCCCGGTGTCGTGTTTAATTAACGGTGTTTTCTGTATTATGAGGTGAAGACAGTTTTCACCTGAATCCGCCATTGTAGGTGATGTCAAGCACCATCAGGGTGTGGGCAAGTTTGAACAGTATCTCAATGTGAGACCCTGCTGATACTTATTTATTTTCACAGGTTGTATTTACATTTTTAATGGGATTCCGGTACGGTAAATATGAAAATTGTAGTTTACGATAATTGATATTATAAAGTACACATCACATTCCATTAAATATAACGATCAGTTTATTTATAACGGTTCTACTTTCACATTGTTTTTTATATACATTTCTTGCTGTGAGTGTGGACTGTTTGTCTGCTACTAATTTTATCAGCAATACAAAGTGATTATGAAAGACGTCCGTCTCTTTCATGTGAACAGATAACTTTTGAATTACAGGTTTGTTCAGATACCGTATACTGATAATATTTACAATTTTATGGCACTCGTAAGACGAAAGTTTTACATACACTGTTGATAAAAAAAAATTCTTTGAAAATCCTCACGTACAGTAAATATCAGTGACGGGAAAAACTTATTACCTTTGTTTATATGCTGATTAATGTTTCATATATTTTTTCCGTACACAGTGCACTGCAACAGTTTCACAATTTATGGATTTCTCGAGTTTCATGCACACAAAACCATCTATGTATGCAACAATTTTTTAGTACACAAGGGGAGTGAGACAAAGTGAATCAGTCATTTCCTATTTCTAATGGTATATCATTGTTCTCTTTAATTTCAAGGGTATCATTTTCAAGTATCCTGCTTTTTGCAAGGGAAGAATTGATCACCTAACTCGGGAGTATTGATATTCATTGTGTAATTACTTGAGGCAGTTAGGTTTGGGACAGATTCTGAAGGTAAGCAGTTTACACAGGCAACTTCTTTATTGTCATTATAAATTAACACTTTCTGGTACTGATGTGACTGTAGGGCTGCCGCATTTGCCACTGTATGCATTTGTCTCAGAGTGACATTGCCTACAACAATATGGTAAATAGTCAGGTGACTTGGTTTCAACTTGTCAGGCTCAGGGCGTCTCCTCCCAAGACCAATAAAATACTATAGTATTCTATTGGTCTTGTCTCCATCCTTATGGACGAAGCACAGTGTGGTAAATCAGGAAGAAATTATTCCTCCAGACTATGCCAAGCAACAGAACATTATCATTTTTGTTCACCTGGTCCTGTTTCCTAGCATACTTTGGAGGACTCAAAGCACTCCATTGTAACTAGTGAATTACCCCTTAATACCTCCATGAGCGTGTGACGAGCTCGTTAACTGAGTAACCAGGTGCAGGAATATTAACTGCGGTGCTGCATAGTTAGGTAGAGTGAGCATGGTAGATACTCCATGTATATTGTACCATCAGGACAACATTGAACCTGCTTTTGAGGCCAGTAAATTAATATCGGTGGTTGTGTAAACAGACAGTCGTAGTCGTTTATTTCTCGGAGTAATGTTAGTGTGTTTAAATAATTGTATAATAAGACAAGGTAACCCACAAGGAGGTAAGTACTAAGTAGGCAAGTGAGTCTCCGCCCAAAACCCCCTCACGATACAATTTTTTTTGATAAAAATGGGATATTTTTCGTGTAGGATTAAAATTAGGTGTACAACACATTCTAACTAGTTTATTTCTCCAGACGCGATTGTTACTGGCAAGGTGGATTGAAAACTAAAGACCGCCCTTGGCTTGGAAGACTCTGTAGGATGTGAGAGAAAGTGAGAGGTGGGACAACAGACACAGATGAGAGGAATTGGCAAAGGGTGAATCTCCCTGACCATTCACAAACGGTTTCTACAGAGCCATCACTCACCACAGCCTCTTCCTGACAAATTCTCTACTATATCACCACGGTCAGAGTTAAGTACCACAGTAGAATTTCCTGTACTGTATTGAAATTATATTGTATTGGCAGTCAGGATTTATGGAAGGATATAACAGGGTAGGATGGTTGTGGGTGTGTGATGGGGGAACAAAGTGTAGGATAGTGTGGGTGTTTATGATGAATCGCGTACTTTTCAACTGCTACGTCCTGCTGTGCATCATGCTCTTGTAGCTGTTCTGCATGTCTCAGCTTTCAACCAAGTTTTGGGTTTTACATTACGCATGGCATTTTTGGCTAGAATTTTTAGGTAAACCATCTTGAAATTGTTTTGTTTTGCAATACTGGTTTTTGCTTGAGCCCATATCAACTCAATGGGATTATAGTGACAATGGTAGGGCAGCAATTTTGTCTATCAGGTTATTTTTACAGTATTTGGACATATTTTTTGCAAGCTCATACAGTTCTGCCTTTGATAAATCATCACATGGATGAGCCACTGTTTAACGTCTCCTATTCACAAAGACAATGTTGGTAATATCTCCAGTTATATGATGCATTATCCATAACAATGACGGATTTGGGGGAAATGATGGGCAGTAGCAGCTGTCTGAACCACCTTTCAAAAACAGCAGAATTCATTTGATTGTGGTAATCATAATTTTTTGCCTGGAAAATTAGCTAATTTGTTGGCAAAGCTATCTGTTGTTCCTGCATGAAGCTTACCGTACCCTAGTCCAGCCAAGCTTGAATATAAAGACCGACAACCTTTAAATTTAGGCAATGATTTATTTATTTAATCAATAGTCTGTCAAAGCCGGAAATAATTTGACTGATGTTTGAAACTTTAGATATTGTATGGTTCATATGTTTGCCTAATTTTGTTAATTTTCTTGAATGCTAAAGACATAAGGTATTATAATACGGACAACATCATAATTATATAGTATAAGATTAATGATAAAGTTGTGTTTTGCAGCAGATGAGAGAAGAGGCAACATTGCTAGCGGTGTCAATGGATGAGTGGCACATGTACTCTCCCTCCCCTTCAGTTACCACTCAGGCCCCGCCCACGTCACTACGACTAGCATTTAAAGGCAAGGTATTTTTGCGGTTTAAAACGTTAATTTAAGTTATATGAATGTACTTATGATTATAAACTTACCTGTGTATTATCACTAACTGACCGTGGATTGGATATTTCCGTAACAATATTTGTTCTTTTGACAGATGGATTTGAAGGCGAAAGACGTGGACGATGGAGAAGAAGGTGATGGTGATTAAGATGGGCGAAAGCATGAAGAAAAGTTAAAGATTAAGAATGAAGTGTATGGCTGGGACCGAACGAGCGCCAAACCAACGTACAGATATCACTGGAGGTGTCCAGTAATGCAACAGACAGTTTATATGCAAGCTTGTCAGTTGTATGTAAAAGAGAAAAAAAAAAGGTAGATAGAGGATTGGGTAGGATAGTATAACTAACAAATTCAATTGATATTTATTTTGATTTTATTAATAATTTTTGTGACATTGTCCCACCCCACAGATGTATGTCCTCTAGATGGGTATCCCTCCAACCGTTTTCTCCACCACCACCACCACTTCCTTAACTTCATCTTCGAGTACTGGATTGTCATTCTTCTCAGACGGCCACCATAGCTAGCTTGCTTCCTTGGGGGGGGTCCCACGACGTAGACTGCGGTTAAAGTAGTGTCACCACATCTGCAAAGTCATGAAGTTATAGTATGGATATACAAGCTTGACAGACTCGTAAATTGGTTAACTAATATTCCCCCTGAATATTGTAGTTCTAGAAGTGTTGGTTCAATGATAAAACCCTATGAGTTAAAAGTAAATGATTTGACAAGGGGAAAAGAATTATCAACTAAAATATCTTGGGTATGGATCCAGGTGACTAGTGGATTATAGTATAAAAGTTCCTACAGTACTTAAAGTACTATGACTTTCCTGTATACAAACAAGCCAATAAAATTATTGTCAGAGATGCTCACTTTTCTTATACTGTATATGCCAAACTGAAAGTTAACAGAGGTCCTCCCTCAAGTGTTCTACTCTATGTTAATCACTACTATAATTACTGACTTGACTTCTACCCGTCCTTCATCTCTACATTTAACACAGCAAGCATATACAAGATTATTGCTTGCTAGAATTCAGGATTAGGGTGTTGGAAAATACTGGTATCAGGAAAACTTCATTACTTCATGATCTTTAGTAACTTTGCTTTTAAAAGATTGGATATGAGGAATGAATCCGCAGTTGTGAAAAAGTTTAGAAAAATACTTAACCATCATGATGGAAAAGAACAAATAGTGGTAAAATACATTCCCTGCACAGATGATTGGCTGAAGGGGGTTCATATCAGCCTTGGTCCAGACTGGAACTTGAAGGTGGTCCATATATACCCAGTGGTGAACCTTGAAGACTGGAAGTCTGCTGTATAGACGGCGGTTAAAGTAGTGTCACCACATCTGCAAAGTCATGAAGTTATAGTATGGATATACAAGCTTGACAGACTCTTAAAATGGTTAACTAATATTCCCCCTGAATATTGTAGTTCTAGAAGTATGGGAAATGTGTTGGTTCAATGATAAAACCCTATGAGTTAAAAGTAAATGATTTGACAAGGGGAAAAGAATTATCAACTAAAATATCTTGGGTATGGATCCAGGTGACTAGTGGATGATAGTATAAATGCATGTCTAAAAGTTTCTACAGTACTTAAAGTACTATGACTTTCCTGTATACAAACAAGCCAATAAAATTATTGTCAGAGATGCTCACTTTTCTTATACTGTATATGCCAAACTGAAAGTTAACAGAGGTCCTCCCTCAAGTGTTCTACTCTATGTTAATCACTACTATAATTACTTTACTGACTTGACTTCTACCCGTCCTTCACCTCTACATTTAACACAGCAAGCATATACAAGATGATTGCTTGCTAGAATTCAATACAAAAACTTACATAATTGTAACTGCTACCGAATCTTCCTAAAAGTCAGGAAACGGCACTTATAATAACACTGAGGTGACTTTTCCTGGGTTAGTTTGGAGAATTGGTAGCCCTCCAATTTACCAAAAAGTTCCTTCCTTATTCTAGGTTATATCACCAAAAAGCCGTAGCTAACTTTACAAATTATCGGGGTCAAAACGATCTTGTTTGAATATTTCGTGGCTTTCCATGTTTAAGGATGATTCGAGCAAGATCTAAAATCAATATTTAAAAAATTCTCGGAGCTTATCTCAAAATACTGTGTATACAAAATTATATTCTTAAGCTCCTTCCACACGAGAGGCAAAAGAGGACGGTGATACACTTGATTACCAAATTTATGGGTGGGAGGCGGGCACGAGTGGCTAATGGTTGCCAAGGACTGATCTCTGTTCTCCGTGACCACCGTCTTTTTGCCTCGTGTGGACGAGGCTTTAGAGTAAGGTTCATGTATTGTAAACTCTTTAACATCCACCTCGACTTTCTGACGGGGAATTCAGAAATATTGCATCTAACATAATGTACCGAGTTTTTTTTTTTTTATGGTGGACATTCAAATGTATTCGAACACCTTCATATTGCAGGTGGCAAGTTTTGATAACACTAACACACACTTTCATTTTTCCCGTATCTAGCGTTACTGAACAGTTTATAAGCGTAGTGTTACCAAATATCATGGCTCGCATTGTTCGTCATGTGATAGCAGCCTTGTAATACTCTGAATACTTTTAATAGTAGCCTGTTGTATCGAATGATTGGAATTCGACTATGAATCCCGTGATATGTCATTTGTCTCTTGGTAGCAACATTATTTATTTCTGCTCTGTATCTCTATTCTGTGTGTGTATACTTGTATAAGCCAGTAACACACACATATCATAATGTCAGTAACAGAGGTTCTATTGGATCTATTTGTCAGGAGTTCGAGAGAACTATGTTCATAATTATTTAAACAATGTAATAGTCCCATCAAGTTGAGGTTTCATCGGACATGTTAATAAAGAAGCTGGCAACAATTTTCGGCATTTTTTAATTTTTAACTTTATTGAAGGAAGTTAAGGTCTGAAATCCTGTGTTTCCCATCATACAACACCTTCCCACTACTCACACCGCTGAATTTGATGCTGTATTGGTCTTTACTGTCTTCTGCTACAAGGTTAAAACTAGTGTGACTCTCCTTATATACCCTGCCTCGTGAACTTACTGACTGCACCACCTTACATATATATTTACAGGTCATCAGGACTGCAAACATACTTAAGAGGGAATATATCCACATTCAGTCTTCAATACCCGTACCAGTTTAGTGTTTTTAAACAAACTCCTAATCCTCTTCGAGTATCAAAACTAATGTGGGTTAAAGAGACTAGAATCAACATAAAAAAATAATTAATGTTGACAAGCCTGTGTGTGGGTGCCAGACGCAATCTCCCTGGCCTTTGCTCACAAGTATTATCTACCTAGAGATAAATGATATACCGTGGGATTCATAGTAAAATACTAAATATTCAATACAACAAGCTATTAAAAATATTCAGAATATTGCAAGGCTGCTAATCACGTGAGGGACAATAGGGGGATATGGAAGGGTTAGTGGGATAAAAACTTGCCACATGCAATATGAAGGTATTCACATTAGCTTCATTTAATACAGCATTCTGGTTCATGACTCATATTCATTTATTGTGTACGTATTTTATAGCGTTTAGTGCTTTTTGATAACCATTGAATACAATACGAATAAAGTTTACAATAGTTTCCTCGGTTATTTTTGTGTTACATCATATTAACAAATTGATCTTGCCTTAAATTATGTTAATAATTGACACGAATGACAGTATATAAAATCATTGATAACCGGGAGTATTTTCGTACTTTTATTAGATTCCATTCATCTTTCACCTCCCCAAGAATAATTGGTAAATATTGAAAGAATTACCATTATTGGGTACGGATTTTCTACCTTCATTACCCACTTTAGACCATTCCAGGACTATTTACGGTACTTCTACGTCATTTCCTCTGCATTCAAGCCACCATCTTACATCACATCCCAACAACTACAATGTCAATATTCCAACGCACTACCTTCCCCCACCATGAAATCCCTCATTACCCCGCAACACTTAGACGAAAAACACACTACTAATCACACGTTTTCACCTAAGTTAAAGTTTAAGAAGTGCCACAGAAAAGGAAAACAATTTTTTTGTAAGTTATATAAGAATAATCCATTATTCCTTGTTTAAATTTGTTGAATTAATAGTGCGATGGTTCATTTTGATCAGGTTTTACCCCTAAGAGGTTGTAGGATATGCCCCATGCAGAGGTCGTGGGAGATTGTGGAGTAAAATATGTAAATAAACCTACAAAATACTTAGTAAACTATATATTTACAGAATTAATCAGACTTGACATGGCCTACCTATGGACCGGGGCAAACTACCAGGAACAAACTGGTTTAATCTAATTAAAAATGGGGAGACTTACTATAAAAGCTTGAGATGATTTGTATATATTAATAATGGTTTTAAAAGTTCTTTCTGACCAAAAAATGTGCACAACAAAATCTGTGTATTTATATTCGTGGGAACTCTCAACCTTAATCTTGCCTATTACCACATTTGTTCTGGTTTTCGATAAGTCCACGATAAATAATAACTTAGTTAAGGTTATTGTTATTCTCAAAGAGTAGACTAAAGTTACGATATGTCAGTGCGCAACCGTCACAACCCACCATTACTGTCAGTCAGAACAGGGCAAGGTATATTATTTTATAGAGGGTGTAGGTCTGTAGGATCGTATTCAGTCAGCGACAGAGACAGAATTGACAAGTAGTTAATGGGATCACATATGCTTTGAAAATGTATCAATACTGTACAGTCACTCTTTAATCAAGACGCTACATATAGAATAGATAAACAGGATAAATACGTATTGGATTGAGGGAGAAAGCTGTGTCTGAACTGGAGTCAACATGGAGGACGAGGGAAGGCATCGGCCGGCGTTAATGATATGGTTAAAAATTGGAGGTATAGAGTTATTTTGGATGCCATAATAGTCTGTATATAGCGTTACTTTGAATGCCATAGTAAGTCTAAATGTGTAACGTTATAGTTATTTTGAATACCACAATAGTCTGTGTATAGTATTTTGGATGCCATAATAGTTTGTTTTACTCCACAATCTATCTATCTTCAAGTCTGCCCTCTTTGTATGGAAAATAATATGGTCGAGGGAAGAAATGTGGTGAAAACGGAAAACAATAAATTATTACATGGGACTCTGGCGCACTGAGAAATAAATAACTTCTATCAGAAAAAATGAGTTAAATATCTTCCGTTTCTGTGGCTCTACTTAATTAAACAGTTATTACCTCACCTAATTATGTTGCAGTAACGTCGACAGGTGGAGAGCAGATCAGATAAAGGTGTTGTTGATGAAGGTTCGAGCTGGACCAGTCAAAAAATAAGTTGGAGGTGTTAACGTGACGAACTCAAATACCAAAATGGCGTCTCGGTGAGTGACAGTCTCATCACTCACTGTGTTGTCCTCAGTGTTGCTAAGTCGGCTGTTTGATGAAATTTCCCCAACTTCATCAGAATTTCCCTTTTTAGCTCGCATATTCCCTGTATACTCTTGAACATTGATGGGGTTTTTGGCATTTCGTCTGACAGAAGTTTCCCCAATTACTCTTGAATTTTCCTGTGTGGGCTTCAAAATTCCCTAAAACAGATAAATTTCCTTGCACCTGACAACACTGGTTAACCTCAGTCACTGCGCATCTTCTCAGCGCAGTCTAGCTTGGGAATATACTCAATAAAGCACTCATTTAAATCATCCGCATAAATATAATAGTATCAGCATATTGTAGGGCAAATAATGTGTGGGGTACAAACTTTTAATAATAATTAAAGTGTTGATATTTGTTCACTGACAAACTCAAATGGACTTTAGATCGTCAATTGAGCCCCATGGTACTTTTCCCTCCTGTCTTAAAGTTACAGTATTCCACTTGCTTGAGCAACACACATTTAACATGAAAAGTCGTATGAAACTGAGCATTGCTATGACATGACTTGTTGATATTACCTGTCCAAAATTTGGACTGGTAACCATAACTTGCAGACCCTAATAGAAAGGTTAGAGGAAATGATGGATATGCAACTCTACTTATACTTATTATACTTGGTAACCCTTCTTATTGGGAGGGAGGGAAGTAAAACATATTTAACAATTCATTACATATAATATATATATATATATATATACTTTTTTTCAGGCAAGTTTTAGAAAAATGGAAAAAGAGTCCCAATCCCTTTCAAGTGCCCAGTTTTTCCCTTCAGTGTTGGATACTGGGAGACTTTCCTTGTGTGTGACCATTTAACAACTTCAAGCATTTAACGTAACAACGTATGTGTAAACGGTAGAGGTTCCACTTTGAGAAACTAAACACCTCTAAAGGATGAAAGTGTATTGACGTTACGCCTATATGGACATGTGTACAGTAAAGGAGAAATAGTAATAAACTTTCGTCCCACTTTGATGTATAATTTCTTCCAACTGTTTACCATACTTGTAGGTTCCACTTGCACTCACACGTGAACACACATATACTGTACACACTATAAGGACGAAAATATGTTTTTGCTCTCATATTTATATCTGCCGATAAATAAATTTTAATTTGGTGATTTTCTTCTGAAGAGCTGCAATTGCACTGGCTGTTAATTTTTCCTTTTAGTGTATCTCTTGTTCTGTTATGGGAAGTACTGTACTGTACTGTTGTCTTTTGTGGGCAAATTGAAGCCTAATTTCCTCTCCAAACTCTCCTCTGAAACACATCCCCAGCTTCATACAGAAATATTCTGGTTTCCTGACATTGTTTATAGGATTCAGTAGTCCCTCCAAATTAGCAACGAGAGCTTCCCATACTTTGCTCTTTGGTTCGCAATGTTTTTAATATTAATTCTTTAGTTTATCTCATTTTCCTCACATATTTATTATTTCATACTGGTATATATTATTATATACTAGTAAGTTTTAATCAGTCATTTTCAGTTTACATCTCTCTGCTTCAGTTCATCTGTAGTTTCTTTCATTGTTCATAGTTTAACATGTCTCTAGACTCACCAATTACTGATTGTATCCTACAAATCAAGTTCAGATCTTTACGTTGTTCATAGATTAACATTAACATGTCCCTACATTCACCATTGTCTAATTTCCTGGTACAGTATCCATGTCCTGTTGAATGTGTGGCCTTGTTCACTATTTGAAAACTGTTCTATGGTTCACCTTTTTCTTTTCACTTACTTGTTCATCACCTGTATAATGTTCCATGGTTGATCTCTTTCTCTTCACGCACTCACTGCTCTCCCGATGATGGACAAAGGGAGGCACAAGAGGGCGGGACACAGTTGGTGCTGCTGCTTCGGGAGGATGTCACAGGACTCGGTAAAATGATGGTGGATATGACCTGACTCTCTGTGTGTCTGGTGGAGGTGTTGGTGGTGGTGCTGGCAGTGGTGTTGGCAGTAGCAGCATCCCCATTTTCATTACCATCCTGCGTGTCTTCCGACTGTCCGCAGGAGGTGCCCATTACGTGTCAGGATTCCACCATGTGTGCCACCTCACGGAACCCTCCGAGAAACTTGCCACTCCCACTGCAGCTCTCCAGGCCTGGGGCAATGAATAGTTTCCTTACCTTCACTATTAATACACAGGGGATGCATTAAGAACATTTGCAGGGATAAACAGGATAAAACTGCAACATACAGTACAATATAAAGATAAATGGACAAGGATGGGAAAGATATTTATCCAGCACTTGACTCACTTATATGGGACCACCTCCTCAGAGAATAGGGTATCAGACAATATTATATACAATGGGTACAGAATACAGATGATATCCTTGGAATAATGCAATAGCCAGTTGGTGTTTTACCTGAACCTATTTAATTAAACATTAGATATACTGTATATAAAGGAAGGTACTGTATAATTTAAAATGACATATTTGTTACATATCTTTTCATGGACTAAAAAATGAAACACAGCACATGACTGTTAAGACTTACATGAGGATAATGAGCCTGGAGAAGATCCTTCACCTTCATAACGATAGTTTCTAAGATCATCCTGGGATACCACACTTGATCTTCTCTTCTTCCCATTCATACTCTGTCCATTCCGTTTTCTGCGTGCAGGTGAGGTTGTGATGACAACACAGCCATCCCCCCTCTCCTCCAAGCTGCAGGGTAATGATGACCCGTCCACTTGCAGCACGTCAACATCTAAAACAATATTGGTGAGGGTCAGTGGTTTGTGTGAGAGGTATATTACTATAATAGTATTATTGTATTAGCAGATTTTATGGGATGATTAATTTTCCATCTTTGGCAAACATGTAAATGGTACGATTTTTACAACTGAAATTTTGCAGTTTGTCTTACTGTCAAAAATATATAAAACTATAACCAATGTGATCCAGTTTCAGCAATGTTGTTCCTCTAGGCTGTAGAACCTGTACCTGCGATATTTACGTTCTTCGCCCAGGCAGGCTGTCCATTTGCCTTGGGTGGCTTTTGTATCTGAAGTTCAAGGAGGTTGGGTGTGTGTGTGCAAGGCGGTGATCCCTGGACTCTGCAGTCCACTGTGCTGCCCTTGACGTCTGCCATAGTCTTGCGGAGTGATGATCGACGGTGGTGTTGGTGTAGAAGGAAAGCACACAATAACACTGTTGGGAGGTAACAAGGTACAGTATTTGTTTTTTATTGTGGAAGGTGAGAACTAAAGGCAAAAAGCCCACTTCGTATCCTAAAATGTCAAATGAAAAGAGCGAGAGAGGTCCACAATCATGTCCAATTACTGTACATGTACTTCCCTTACTGCTCTGAAACAATTATCCATGTATGTAGCATTACACATTCTAATTTGCTGCCCTGGCATCAAAGTAGGAAAATATATGAAATAAACAGTTTCTCAGGTTAACAATTAACAGCTTCATTATAGACATTTTTTTGTTAAGTTTTGAATGGTTGTCTTGGTTATCTGATGCAGTTTGATTCCTCTTCTGAAAAACAGTTCAATGTACAAAATGATCAAGCCTTCATTTACCTAAATGTAAAGTAATGTATCTGAACTTAAGTAAGCTAGCACAAACTGCACTGTATTAAATTATACAATATTTAAACATCGCTGGAAAGAATCACAATTATACATCATAAATTATATTTTAAATGACATTATTTCCAACTCTTCACCTTGCAGGGTGATGACCCCTTTACTCTCAATAACTATAACTTCCTATAGTTGTCATCAGAGGAAAGAGTAACTCACAAACAAAGAAGATACACCAGACGACAATAGTAACGAGGACACCAAGTGGCAACTTTAATGACGTCTGTCCCACATCTGGAAGGTGGCAATGCTGTCCACTGAACCCGGCAGGACATGAACACACATAACCTGCAATAAAATGACACTTTCCTTCAGTGGCAGAAAAAAAAAGACAAAAACTCCTCAGATATCAAGCACATTGTAACAAAGTGTATGATGGTACTTGTAAGTGTGAATCTGCCCTGATATACACAGCACTGATACATAACTTTTAGTCTCTTTTCCTTTCTGTGTTAATCCATAAATTTCCCTATTATAGAAAACAATCCATTTACAGACTCATACTGTACATGGCTTAATATTATTTGCATAAAGTGAAAAACATTGGTGGCGAGTGTGTCTAGAAGCACCATTATTTTACTGCTATTTGTACATATGTATATTCTAAAGTGTACAAATCAGGAAGAGTGTCCCTGTCATACATGTACACACAAGCCACTCATCGTAATACAGATTCCATACACTGTACAAGGTTTCATGTATATACAGTACACCATATTCATGTACGACAGAATATTCTCATTATACAGTAAAGTACTGTACCTGCATAATTTTCAAAGACTCAATATAAGACATGCTGAATATTCACAAGGATATAGACAAATTGATGTTTATCTCTGAATAATCACACATAGTACTGTATCCTCGTCAGTATACAGTACAGTACCTGGCTGAGTGTTGAAGCAGGTACCACCACTTAGACAAGGTTGCCACACACACTCATCCTGGTCTTCACACGTTGCCCTGCTGCTGCTCAACACACCACCTTCACCACACCTGCAGGGACAGCAACCAACTACATAATGTGTTGAAATTATTATCCTGACTTTGCAAGACTTAAATTAGCTAATGCCAACCAAAAACTTGATGCAAAGTTGAGACCACTTCATGGATCAAGTTATCTGTTGAGGGGCAAACTCTGGGCCTACCGATTCCTCAAAACTATGTTACAAACTGACCAATTACTCTAATACTGATGTCATATGTTTCTTAAAAATAACTTGAAGTCATCAGTCGCCCTCTATATAGCCCCAAAACAAATCCTTTAATCCTTGGACAACAGATGGTTTTCTGTGGCACCTTATTATAATCTTGCCTTAGTCCATGTATAAGATGGAGCAAACAAGCACTACTTTATGGGGCATTATAATGTTTCCTTCCAAAATTATCAGGTGGGAGTAATAAAGAGTGTTGCTTTTAAGGAAAATTAAGTTGAGTTTCCTGCACAGCCATGAACATATTATAATATCTATATCTAATATACACAGAAAATATTTTTAGAAAACTAATGTCTTTCATTATTCCCCTAACAACGATATCTTCATGGTATAAGTGTGTGAATATACGTACCCACAGTGATAGGATCTCCATGTGTCCACACATGAGAATGGAGGTTCACAAGACACATTGGTGCAGGCTGAAGGGGCGTTACAGCCTGCCTCAACACCCTTATACATACTGGCCTGACCCCACGCTGTGCTGTTCATTACGGGAGGCAGGGGCACACTATGCCCAGATATTCTTAGGTCTTCCATACATCCTGTGGAAAGTGTGAGTTTTGAGAGTTTGCCTCTGTTGCAGTGTGAAACATCTTAATGTAAGCAAAGTGAGCTTAAGGTGACATTATAGTAATCCAAAATAACAGCCAATTTTCCGTCACTCACCATCGAAATAATCCCCTTGTATCTTGAAAATACTGATGTCGACGTACTCAGGGGAGCCAGCGATGTGAACCCCCTCCTGCTTGTCCACCTGCAAGAGCCTGGTGCCCTCAGACCCCACCGTGGCGTTGTACAGGTCACCATCTCCGTCGTCCACCTCCAACACCATAGCAGACCCATACCTGGAATTATTCTCAGTTACAATGGGACTCTGATAAATAAATAACAAGAGCGTTTCAGAAAAACATATCCCAACTCCAGGAGGTGAATGGAGGACTGGAAGTAAGTAAAATTTGGCTCCATCCTGCCGGGTAGGGATCTCATTAGGCTGAAGGTAGGATATTAATATTCTAAAAGGAAGAAATAAGACTTTGAACAGGAGGAATATCAAACACATTGGAAAAAAAAGGAAAGGAGGGAAAGATTGAATAAGAGCATAAAGGGAACAACTCCACTCCAAGATGTGTATAATTATGTTCCTTTATATTGTAAACAAAAGCTGCTCTATAAAGATTTGTTTGATTTGCAATGGTCAAAGTTACAGCTATGTAAGAGACAATTTGCAATGAGATACCTCAATCACACTGGCTCTTTCCCTCTTCCATGATTTTGATTCACAAGCGGTAACTAATTGGATAAAATAACGTAGATTATTTCGTGTTCAGAATTAGACAATCGTTCCTGAAAGCTACACAAATTTTCTGAAACACCACAACAAGTTCAATTCTGCATCGCACATCTCCAGACCCACCACACCACACCACACCACGATTATCATGTATTGTTCTTTCTTGGTGGTGTCCTGTAATGTCAAGTTATTCTGCTGTTAATGGAGGTTATAAACTCGTCCAAACTACAGTATACATGGGGTACACAAAATAATGGTAGCCAGTTATTGTAAATATATATGTAGTCTTGGAGCGAGTAGTTGTGAGCAGATGTGTATGCATCTAGGAAGTGGCTAATAAAGTGTCTCGAGCACTATCGGTTTTCCAGATACAAAAAAAATCGCTGAGTGAAGTGGGGTGGAAAACAGGGAAGCAAATGGAGAGCGGAGAACCATAAATCTTAGGAGGGGAGACGCCTTGGTAGGAAGGTAGAGGATAACACAAGGGTCCTCAAGGGTGTTGTAGTGTTAAGAGTAGATGAAGGGGAAAGAAACATTGCTTCTGTCTCTTACATGTACTGTACTTGGATAGAATAGATTCCATTTGTCTTTTGTTATTTTCTGTTTCATATGGTGTCACGTGAGGGATATACTGTATAGTGTTTCTAATAATTGTCTACTGCTTCTTGTGTTGTATGGTGATGAGGACTATATAATGTTTCAAATAATAATTGTCTACTGAATCTTGTGTTTTATGGTGTTCTAATTATTGTCTCTTGCTTCTTATGTTTTATGGTGGTAAGGGATATGGTGTTCTATATAATTATTGTCTCTTGTTTTGTGGTCTTGTTTTGTGGGTCATGTGGTGGTGAGGGATAAAATAAAGTGTTGAACCAAACAAAACAAAACAAATAATCGTCCTGAATACTCTCCATCTAAATCTTCTTTCATTCCACCTTTCCTGAGCCTTTCCCTTCCGCTTTCCCATTCCACCTCGGACTTATAAAGGTTCCTCACATCTCCGCATGATTTTTCTTTTCTTTTTTTTTGTAGTGGCAGAGCAAATCCAATAACGCCTCCTGGGGGGTATTAGCGACGGTGAAGAAGTGATAGCACATGTGGTGGAGAAGAAGAAGAAGAAGAAGAAGAAGAAGAAGAAGAAGAAGAAGAAGAAGAAGAAGGAGAAGAAGAAGGAGAAGGAAAAGGATGAGGAAGAGGGAGGAGGATGAGGAGGAGGGAGAGAAGAAGGATGATGATGATGATAAACAGGAGAGAAGGAAGAGGATGAGGAGGGAGAGAAGAAGGATGATAATGAAGAGGAGAGAAGGAAGAGGAAGAGGAGGAGGAGAGAAGGAAGAGGAGGAGGAGGAGAAGTAAAAGAGTGTGTGGAGGAGGAGGAGAAGATGTAATAGCGTGTGTGGAGGAGGAAGAGGAGGAAAAAGGAAGAAGAGAAGAAGTGATTGCGTATGTGAAGGAGGAAGAAGGAAGAGAAGGAGGAGGACATGATGTAATTGCGTGTGTCGAATTGAAAGAGGAGGAAAGTTAATGGTTCCCTTCCACTCAAGTCTCAAGAAGTGGAAAATACATAAACTACCTTATGATAAACTCCTTATAGTCTATCTTTATACTGTCAAGATTGATTGATGAGGTGTGAATATTATACTAGAATATATTACTCACTCAATAAATCTGTTTTCTTTTTTTATCATGGTGAAACTTTATCGATGCCTCATGAAAATTTCTTGGCTTATTTGGTTAATGTCATGCGATCGATCCACGATAATTTACACCTCATATATACATAACAACTAGAGGTCCTTATCTTCTACTTGTTAACACTATCATGTATGTATAATTATCGTGTGTCTAAGGTTACATTACGTAGACGATATAAGCATAAATATGAAAATATGATACATAAATAATAAATAAACACTAACCATCTTTTATCCGTATATTTTGAAATGAGTTTCTTGGGGGAGAGATTTTCATATGAAAGAGTCTGGGTAAAAGAAAAAAAAAATGTTTACTTGGGTACCTGCTTCTGGGGAAAGATTCTTATATAATTATACTTAGCGGCTGATTGTACAGTTGCGGACACATGAAACGCACACCTAAAACGGGAGGTCCTTCAACAAGCATATAGGTGTAGTGTGAGACATTGCTTTCACAGGCGCTTCACTATGCTCAATGAGTGGCCCGTTTCATGTGTGTCTGCTTCATGTGTCCGTAAATATACATACCTGTCGTGAAGCCATCATTACGCGACACAACCGCGACAGCAACAGCACTGGGTCAGGGGAACGTCTTACAGAGAGATAATTAAAGGTTGCTGCTGACACTGGTAATGAGGAGGGAGGAAGGGTTCGTGTACATAGATAACCCCAGGCATGTTGATGTTGAGGAGAAACATCAGACCACAGGATAATGAGGCTACAATATGCTGCTACACTGTTCTATTATTATATATAAATATATATATATATATATATATATATATATATATATATATATATATATATATATATATATATATATATATATATATATATATATATATAGAGAGAGAGAGAGAGAGAGAGAGAGAGAGAGAGAGAGAGAGAGAGAGAGAATTAATATATGGAGCTACTGACTGGTGTGGATGAAGCGGGTGAAGGGTTCATTAAATAACAGCTACAATTTTCAACCCTCCGAGTCGCATCCAGGCGTGTGAATAAATAAACACAGATATAAAGTTTCCTTTCAATAAATAACAACCACAGTTTCATCCCCAGGTTGTGTGTGTGTGTGTTGGGTCTCTGATCGTTACCAATAGCAGATAAAGACAAACAAACCTTTTCATGTAGGTGGTGATGAGGAAATTAAATCTACCCACCTATATATAGTTGCCTGTAGGTGGTGAATTAAACCAATCTATCTACATACCTAGTTGCCTGTAGGTGGTGCCAGCGACCGTCAGTGAGTGTGGGTCTGGTGAGGCAGAGTGAGGTGAGGGGTTGAGGGTGTAGGTGAAGTACAGCACACAAACGTCCCCCCATCACCTGCACCGACCACCTGTCACGTCCATGCTGAGATGACAACACTACTAATTCTCCACGCCGTCTCCATGTCCGAAACCTTCAATAAAATGGATGGTCTTCGTGTAATTGGATGTTGTGGTCCTGTACAGCTACAATCAAATAACCACAGACACTTTCCTGCCATCGTGCAAAGAAATCAGTACATGTATCATATAAAAATGTAATCATACAACATCTTACGTCAACTCAACCCCCTCAGTGATTATTATAAGGTGCTGCAAAATCATACATACACGTGTTGTTATTTATAACGATGGAAGGAAAGTGTTGGTGGATATTTGATTGTGGCTGTACGTAAGTTTGAAGGGATAATAAAGTACTCCTGATGGTGACGTGTATAAAAATGAGGTTACGACATTTAGTGGGGCAGATGAGTAGCAACCAACAACATGAAGCTCCACTGTCTCATCTAGTGCATCACTCAATAATCTCGGGGCTTTGCAAGAGTCACATCCTCAATGTTCTGACTACATCACAAGGTCCCTTAATTAAAAAAAAAAAAACTCCATCAGGCAATTCGAAGTAGACCTGAATAATTATATAACTCGTGACAGCACTTTACCTGAACGAAATGGAGGTGGTGTAGGCTAGAGGGGTGAAGGAGAGGGCCAACTTGATATAACTGTTGGGGAGGAAGGTGGTGGGAGTGGTGGGGGTTTGACAGCTCTCCCCAGTCCATCCAGGGTCACACTCACACCTCAGCTCACCAGGGGAACCCTCACACCTGGAGGGAAGTACAAGGCAATGTATGGGAAAAAGAATTATATATTATTATTATTGTTCTTATTCCTACTAATATTACTATTAAAGTACTACTATTATTACTATTTTTGTTGTTGTTCTTATTCCTATTGCTACTACTACTATTTTTGTTGTTGTTCTTATTCCTATTGCTACTACTACTATTATTGTTGTTATTAATATTGCTATTGTTGATATTAAGCATATGACGGACGTACAGGACTTGAAAGCACCTACCTGGCGTGAAGTCCACAGTGAATTCCAGAGTGGTGACAGTCAGCAGCGGGACAACCTGGGGTACTGGCCTCACTCAACACACCATCACCAAGGTCCACCAACTGACCCACATGGAGACAAAAAAAATACAGTACATTCACGAGCTAAAATAAGTATCCACAAAAAGTAAAGTACAGTCACGATGTTTTATTAGTATATTTGTTCATCTGTTCCTGTTTCCTGGCATACTTTGGAGGAATGAAGGTCTTTTAAGGGATGTTGTCTTGTTGATAAATTGGAAGGCTACTGATTCCTCCATATATACCAGAAAACAGAAGCCCTCAATGGTACTAAGAAGGGATCTATTGTTTCGTGGCATAGTTTGGAGGAATCACAGACCTTCCAATTCACCAACAAGAAAACCTTTCCTTAATGTACCAACAGTATATTACCCCCATAAATCCTGCTAAAAATGTACCGGCTCAGTAATTAGATTTCTTGCCCTCTTTTTCGGCAAATATACTACATTTCACGACTAATTAAACTACAAATTTACACAATCAAGTACTTATCTCTAACGAATAATTATTGGAATGTACAGTCGGCCTCAGGAATTTGTATACACCACTGTGACATCAAGGGTTCGTAACAACTAGAAAATTTCATACATTGATTTCCGAACACCAATCTTTTCTAGTCATTTTATTCGGGTAACACTTGAATCAGTCTGTCAATATGTTCAGGATAAAGACGACCCCTTTTAACCAATGCTCTGTGTACCAATTCCTGAGGCCGACTGGAAGGGAATTTGTGATTTTTTTTTAACTGGATAACAAAATAAAAAGACAATATATATAAATTATAATATGTATTGTATATATCCACAACATTTATTCTCAAAGTTCACCTCCATACCAACAGAACTATATCTAGACCACGAATGTTACGTTGAAGACTAAATATTTTACTCTGCCATGTGTTGCAAGGTGAGGGGAACCTAGATCTTTTATCATGTGTTATCAAGCCTTGGTAGATGGATGGGAAATGTGGTGAGGTGAGGTGAGGTGAGGTGACGTGTGGTGAGGTGGGTGTAGTGTAGTGTGGTGAGGTGGGGTGTAGTGTAGAGTAGTGTAGTGTGGTGAGGTGGGGTGTGGTGTAGTGTAGTGTAGTGTAGTGTGGTGAGGTGGGGTGTAGAGTAGTGTGGTGAGGTGAGGTGAGGTGAGGTGACGTGTGGTGAGGTGAGGTGAGGTGAGGTGAGGTGAGGTGAGGTGAGGTGAGGTGTAGTGTAGTGTAGTGTGGTGAGGTGGGGTGTAGAGTAGTGTAGTGTGGTGAGGTGGGGTGTAGTGTAGTGTAGTGTGGTGAGGTGGGGTGTAGTGAGTTGTAGAAGCTAACTGTGGTATAATATAATGTAGTATGGTGTGTTGGGTGTTATGATTGACTGTAAAGCGTAGTGTGTTGTGATGTAATGCAGTGAAATGCAGTATAGTGTGGTAAAGTAAAATATAGTTAGGTATACTTCTCTTAATATTGTGAAATGCTATACTATAAAATTCAAGGTGTGAGAGTCCTACAGGGAGCCACACATTCATCAACGTTAGAAAGACAAGACTATATAGTTAGTTAGTTGGTTGGTTGGCTGGGACCCCTTCACATACGACTCGACTCATATTTGCTCAAGATCCCCAGTCAGATATTAAATGCTATACAGAATGTACCGAGATATCTATGCTACGTTTTTATCTTATCTGGAGAAAATGGTTGTACCCGTTGCCTTATAGAATTTCCTTCTTGATTTTCTTTCGTAATGCAATAAAACAATAAATAAAAATAAAAATAATAATAATAATAATAAAATAAATATGAAATTGATTAAATAGATATAATTTAATAGATATAATAAAATAGACGTCATAATTAAATAGATAAAATGAATGCACTCTAGCGACATACATACTGCATTAATATAACTCCATCAGTCAGTTATGTATCAGTGTATTATTATTTCTCTTGTAACATATGATATTAATGAAACACTTCATAATATATTAAAAAAAATATATTATATGGTGTCATATGTCATTAAACACGTCATAGTGTATTAATATTATCTAGTGACATATTATATTAATGTATTTTTATGGATGGCCAAAGGAGTGTGTGATTTGTCGAATATTAATGAAATTCCATTCGTATAATTGGGTAAATTTAATATATACATACGGTAAAATATGCAGCATATAAAGTTAGATGTATACTTTAATACTTTAATAACTATAACTATATATATGTGTGTGTTTGTTTGACGTGGAGGGTCTCTGTGAAAAATGATCTGTTTTAATCAACCCTCTGGCGGTTTCAATTTCGACAAGATTCGCGTTCCACACACACACACACACACACACAGAAGAGAAGAGAAGAGAAGAGAAGAGAAGAGAAGAGAGTCCACTGAACACATAGTTAAATAAACAAACAAATGAGTTGATATAAAAAAAAATTATATGTACATTTTCACCAGATAAAAACAAACAAAAACAACAATGCAAGTATAACACGCTACCTAACAATTATTTGGTAACTGACCTGGCCGTTGACTCTGAGGTTCCTGACGCAGCCACGCAGGTGTGGTGTTGTGGCCATGGGCGTGAGGGCGGCAGCAGGATTGGCCAGCCCTCCCACCTGCAACACCCCGCCCGTATTGAGAACACGGGCGGATTTGGGCAGTTTAGCGGCTCCTCGGCAAGTGTGGGCGTCGGGGAGGTGTTCTGTAGGTGCTGCTGGAGGAGGGGTGGTGGAGGACTGGTTGTTGTTGTTGTTGTTGTGGGTGGAGGTGGACACTGTGGATGGGGTGGATGGTCTCTGATGTCTTCCTCCTCCACCACACAGATCCACTATCATCTCTACCAGCTGTATTAGTGAAAGGGGGCGGGTGGAGGGATTTGTTTACATTTATACATACATACCGTACATAAAGGTCAACTGTCATGAACCCATACGTTTAATATCACAAAGTCTAATAACGTATTTTGCCTCTCTGTATCACAAGGTCTATCGAATTACACACACACACACACGCGCGCGCGCAGACCAAGTGCCATCACTCCCATCCCAAGTCTCATTTGTGAAGATTTCATCTTTAGCTGGGCCTATAACACCATCTGTGACAAAATTGACATGAAGTAATATGGCTACATGAAATCAACCTTCACCACTAGATACCTTGACAGTTTGCTTGATTTCATTCAT
Organism: Petrolisthes manimaculis; assembly: GCA_034508575.1. Lineage (NCBI taxonomy): Eukaryota > Metazoa > Arthropoda > Malacostraca > Decapoda > Porcellanidae > Petrolisthes > Petrolisthes manimaculis. The sequence goes on along the minus strand of JAWZYT010001331.1, from coordinate 14,161 downwards.
CAGAATTTTAACAAATGCAAAACCTCCCTCGCTCTAACCTTTAGAAAAGCGTTTGACCTAGTTGACCACACCACCGTCATTAAAAAGGCAATACACCTGTGCCTCCCTGACCACATAGTCTCATGGTTGCGTGACTTCCTGAGTGGGTGTCGACAGGTCACACGGTACCATAACACCACCACCACCAGACCCAGGGTTCCTAATGCTGATAAATGATGCTCTCACGGACACACCACACCACTGGGAATACGAAGATGACTGCATCAGCATCAATAACAACTCTCCAAACTGGACAAGGCAGAACCATGTTACCATCAATCAAAACAAGACCGTGATGATGCATGTCTGTACAGTTGGACACATGAATGGGTGGTACAACCCAGGTGAAAGATACTTGTCCTATTTGAGTAACCTGTGTCTATTATCAGGTACTTGCTTTATAGTTTACCATCCGCAATACTGATTTCTGCCCCTGATGTCTCCTATTTGGCACTAAATAACTTAATATTGGGAAAAAAATGACTACATTTCACTTGGGCTGTACCATCCATCCATGTGTCCAACTGTACATCCACAACTCCAGTCCCACCAGCTGTTATAATTAGCTCCCACTCACTGCAGGTGGTTGAGTCAACCAAACTACTGGGGGTTATCACTGACAACAAACTGAACTGGACGCTGCACTCCACCAACACCATCCAGGCAGACTGCACAAGCTGAAGACGATGAAATCCCTACATCAACAACTGAGGGATATCTACACCACCTTCATTCTTCCATAAACTTATGTATGTTTCCCCAGCCTGGTCATTTGCACTAAACACCACACAGCTGTGCCGGCTAGAACGTGTACAGAAAAGAGCATGCAGGATCATCTTGGGACTCATCTTGGGACCAGCACGACTTATCAGCAGGCGTTAATCTCCCTAAACCTTTCCTCACTAAAGGAGAGGTACCGCCACCACCTGAAGATGTTCGGTGAGAAGCTGCTGTCACAACCCCGCCATCGCCAACTGCTACCCCCAAGCCCTCCCCCCTCCATCAAGGGCCACCCGTTGCTACAACAAACTAAATCCCACAAAGCCAAGAACCGACAGGGATAACAATAGTAAATAGTAAGTGTTTAAGAAATTTAAGTGATTTAGTTCCTAAAGCAACAAAGTTCACTTCATGTACTAGTTTATCGAGGATACTCCATCTTACACACGTGGATTGTTTCGAGTTAAATAATCACAGTGGTACTACATCTCTGAATATGTGTGAGCCCCTGTCCATGTGGCAGTGCTGGCGAGTGTACTGTACTGTACGTGTATATAATATGTGTGTGTATATGTATCTGTATGTATATATATAATCAACTACCAATCACATCATAATCATCACACATGCTGTACCATTTCTCACACTGCCTCACCTCTGTATATTTTCAACACCACGGCTGCACTATGTTCAATAAACCATTTATTTTTAATTTATTATTACACACACACACACACACACTTTCATAATACAATACACACACATAACACTCGAACATTAAATGAAATACCTCATAAACTGTACAGCAAATCATTAATACTTGATTTGAGTCATTAAAATTCCTTTCAGACTCGATCATTATCATGCAAAAAGTTTCGCTCCATCACTGACTCCCGATTATAAATTTTACTCGCTACAAAAAACTAAATCCAAATGTTTCCAAAACCTGCTCATATTTTATCTCCTGTCTGATTATAATACTTTGTGCTACGACGAATAAAAATTGAAATGTATTCTTTTAATGCCAGTATTTATCATGGAAATTGTGTTTTATACATTTACTAGTGTCCCTGTTAAGGTTAGGGGTCAAATTTGGGAGCTACTGATTCCTCTAAATGCCACCAGGAAACAGAATGCCTGCCTCGGATATACAAGTAGGGGATATGTTTTGTTGTAGCGTTTGTAGTGCTCCGTAGACTCCATTACGCCCACAATACAATGGCCTTTTAATGTTAACAGATTTTACTCTTGGATGAGCTGAGATTTTCCGTGACATTTTAAATCCTCTGCATGGCGTTGACCCAAATATAATGTACAGTATAAAATTATCTAATGCCATTAATTAATCCCTATTATGTAGGTTCACTGATTTGCATTTTTATCACAGGGTGTCAGAAGTGCTTTCCTCTCACAGAAGAAATACGAGTAGACAGAATACAGTGTAAATATAATATCAAATAAATAAATATATCCTGAAATATGACGAAGTTTCAGTCAGATCTTTCCTATATTCCATTGATTTGTTACCAGATAAAAGTAAAAATAAAAAAGAAAGCTCTGAGTTGACATACTGACAAATGAAAGTAAAATATATAATAATCATGCATTGTGTTGATCGTATCATTCCAAAACAAAGAGAAATAATATATTGTGTTCATCTTACCCTCCATAAAAAAAATAGAATGCATCGTGTTAATCTTATCCTCCATAAAAAAATAAAAATAAAAATAAAAATAGAATGCATTGTGTTAATCTTATCCTTCATAAAAAAGAATAGAATACATTGTGTTAATCTTATCCAACCCTATCAAAGAATAATAATGCTTTGTACTGACCTCATCCTTCCATATCAAGTCTATTCTGTGCCACATGTTGTCAGCGAGGGAGTAGGAGGCGTTGAGGGAGAGGGAGACCGGTCCGCCCCCGAGGTCCAATAGGAGTGTGGGTCGACCCTGACGTAGCTGCAACAGGAGTAAGTCGGTGGTGGTGGTGGTGGTGGTGGTGGTACTGGTGGTGGTTGTGGTAGAAGAGGATGAACCTGAGGTTGCTACTCCCCCCTGGCGCGGCGCCCCCCCTTGATTGGTGTGACTAGTGCCGGAGTAAAGCAGTGTCGCCTCTCCAGTCCCCGTTAGTACCTCTAGACTCAAGTGGACCTCAGAACAGGGTGGGATGGCAGGTACCCACGCCCACCCACCACCGCTGCCACCATGACGCCTCCTGCTGCCCCCGCCATCACCTCCGCCCCCACCACTGCCCCCGCCCCCGTGGAAGTGTCTGGCCAGCATCTTGCATCTTGACCCCCAAGTTCCGTGAGGGCAAATACATCTGGGGAAGATGCTTTTTGAGGTATTATATCATATATATAATTATATACACACACACACATACACACACACACACATACACACACACAGGTACACACACACACACAGGTACACACACACACACAGGTACACACACACACACACACACACACACACACACACACACACACACACACACACACACATACAAACACAACTACAACCACACCCACCACCACCATCACCACCAACACAACCCATCACTACCAACACCCACTAGCACCCCACCACTATCCATTATCTCCACAAACACACACACACACCACCACCTTTCCACCTACCCACTATCTCAAGGCACGAGTTGAGACAGGTGATAAAGATGGCAGGAAACGATTGTGCCGCTCTCATATCTTCTCCAGCTCAATTAAACCGCCTCAACATTTTCACCTTTATGTGTTTTAGCTTTGGAATACGAGAGGGAGGGAGGGAGGATTTTCAGCCCTTACATTTCAAATATATACTGTATAAAATAAATATATGTGCATGGTATACATATAGAGGTGAGTGGGGTGTGGTAGTTGTGGTAGTGGTGGTAGAGTTGTGATTGTGGTGGGGGTGGTAGAGGTGTGGTAGTGATAATTCTGGTGATAGTGGTGGTAGAGGTGTGTGTGATTGTGGTGGTAGACGAGGTGATATTGGTAGTGATTGTGGTGATGGTAGAGGAGTGGTAGTGGTGGTAGAGGTGTGATTGTGGTGATGATAGTGGTGGTAGAAATGTGGTAGTGGTGGTAGAGACGGTGATGGTGGTGAATATGATGGTGGTGAATATGATGGTTGTGATGAAGATGATACAAAATGGTGACGACTATTGTGATGTCCTAGAACTCTTGCATGTAACTGTACAGGAGTTGTTTTCATGGCTTGGAAAAAGATACAAACGTTCAATTTCGCTCCGTTTGCCCTATCGTTGAGTTCAGGTTTATTATTGTCTTAGCCAGAGAACAGAGAAAATGTGTTAGTGTTACAGAACTCGACTGGCTGTAATATAATATTGTACAGACACACACACAAACTCTCCCTCTCTCTCTCTCTCTCTCTCTCATACATGGAATTCACATAGATATTTTATTAATATAAACAACAAACACAAGGAAATTGTAACTACACGTTTCACCTATGTAAAAAATTACTAGCGGGTTTAGAGGTATCGTATCACCTTACTTAATAACCATACTTACTTACTTTATTAACTAACTAACTAACTTATCTACTTACCTGGTACCAGAGGACGTGGGTATACATCTTCCACCATTGAGACAAGAGAGAGGTGTGCACTGGGGGACGTCCTGTGCTGGGGTATAACTGAGACAACTACAACCACTCCCCACCACTACCCCAGGCCCCACCATGGCTGAGGTATTGGCGTCCACTACACTGAACACGTCTGAGAGAGCCACCCAGCAGCCCCCAACGCACCTAGCCGCGCCCCTCACACCTGACGACCCCACCACGACACGACCCCCTGACTCCCTCGCCTCCTGACACGACACTCGTCCCACGTCAAGGATCTCCACACCGATGGCCTCACTCAGCTGTTTAAAAGGGAGACGAAGGTATTAAGGTGTTATGTTTCTTCTATGTTGGAAAAGGTGAGGACGAATTAAAAGAAGTCTGCCTTTATGCATTATTATTACTATTATTAATATTATTATTTATATTACTATTATTCTCATTATTATTATTATTATTATTATTTTGTGTTGGGAAAGGTGAGAACGAAATGCAAGATGTCATCCTTAAAGGAGCGATTTATTTGTTTCAAGTGTTTCATCTATATTATGCTATAGTATCACTTCAGTATAAAAGCAGAGGGTCTATTTTAGCATCATCAATAGCTCTCCAATTATTATCAGATATAATACGGACTCCTTAAAGTACTGCTAAAATATTCTGTCTTTGTTTTGGGTATCTTGTGTGTCAGTGATAAATTATTTTGACACAGGCGGTAACAAGTAGAAGAAAAATGACCACGACTCTCCTCCAGAGGAACACACACACACACACAGAAGCTGGCCACTAAACACACGGTTTGTATTTCTGCAGTCCTGTAACGTATTGCAGCTGTACAATTATTATAAACAAAGACCATCCAACCAATATATCTATATACACGCGGATGGTAAAATAAAAATATTATTATTTTTCACCTCTTGTTTGTGGTAGAGGAGGATGTGGTCGAAATTGGACACCCCAACTGAGGACATCCATACCCTGGTGATGGGGGTGGGGGGAGGGGAGCCTGTGTTGTCACCCCCCTTCAGTTGTTGTATGGACACGGCCCTCACACCCTCACCTTTGTCCCCCACCCACGCCTTCACCGCCCTCACCAGTCGACTCAGTATTGATGGTCCACCCTGTCCAAGAGATAGATAGACAAATATAGATAAATACAGCTTAATGGATAAATTGATAAATAGATCATTGACTGACATGGGAGTGACTGACTGACTAACCTATGATTGCTTGACTGAATAACTAACTAACTAACCTAACAAACTAATTGACCTATGTCTGATCGACTGAATAACTAACCTAACTAACTTAACAACCTATGACCATAACTAACTTATGATTGAATAATTAACTAATTTAACTAATTGATCTATGACTGATTGAATAACTAACTAACTGACCTATGACTGAATAACTAACATACTAACTTTACTAACCTATGACTGAATAACTAACTAACAAACCTAACAAACTAACCTGTGACTGAATAACTAACTAACAAACCTAACAAACTAACCTGTGACTGAGATCGTACAACACTGGCACTATCGATGGCCAGAGTGACAGGTGTTGAATGGACCACTTCGCTTTTGCCAACACTCTTCACCATAACACTCACATTAGCTGCTATGTCCGTCTGTCCTTGACTCGCATCACTCACCAGAAACTCCAGCTGGTACCTGCTAACGAGATGCCTCTTAGATATACAGTACTGTACTGTAGATTTAGATTTGTTAGATAAATGATGTAGATATTTGAATTTGGAGGAATATTGATGTTTCGATTTATCTGATATTCAAATATATATATGTAGATTTTCTAGATATTCATATATAGATATTTAGATTTCTTAGATTCTTCATACTGGATAATTTATGAACCTTGGCTGCTACTGCTAACATTGATGAAAAATTGATGGCCCATGGTTGAAAAGAGTAAATCAGTTCTTGAATTATGATTACCCAGTGCTCAAAGAGAATAGAGATATCCCAGTGCTCAAAGTGAGTAAAAACTTTCGTAAACATAAATAACACAGTGCTTAAAGGAAGAGAGTATGAAAATGTTTAATACTGTAGATGGCCCAGTGTTCAAAGATAGTATGCAAACGTTCGTGAATATGTATGTCCCAGTGGTGAAAGGAAGTAAAAATGTACTTGAATAGTTTTTCCCAGTGCTGAAATAAAATAAAATCGTCCGTGCATAAAGATTACCCGATGCTCAAAGGGAGTACAAAAAAGTTGGTGAACACAGAAGACCCAGTACAGTCTGAAAAGGAGTAAAACGTTGACTAACACAGATGACCAAAAGTGTGCATCTGTTCGTGAACATCAATAACACAGTGCTGAAAGGGAGTGAAAAAAGTTCGTGAATAATGTTTCCCAGTACTTTTCGAAAGAGGGTAAAATAGTTCGTAAATAATTCTTCCCCGGTGCTTTTCGAAAGGTAGGAGAAAAGTTCGTGCATAATTTTTCCCCAGAGCTTAAAGATTGTAAAAGATGGTGAACAGAGATGGCCCTTTCTACCTCAATGGACGGCCCAGTGTTCTTACCTTCCGTCTGGGGTAGATGGGGCCATACTGAGTCGGCCGGAGGAGGGGTCGAGGTAGAAGCCGGGCTGTGGGTGGTGTTTCCAGGCGTAGGTCTTGGCCCCGGAGTCCCAGTCGTCAGGGTCCCTCACGTACACCCTCCCTAGGGGCACTGCGGACCCCTGGCGCTGTACGGAGGAAATCGAGGGTAAAGAATGCATTGTGAGATTTTGTAAACACTCTAGTTATGTCGCTGTAACGGGGAGACGAGGGGAAAAAGTGGGGTTGTAAGACTGGAAACATTCTTGTACATATATTTGGGCTGTAAGGGGGAGATCGAGGGTACAGAGTGGGGTTGTGTGACTGAATGTTACTCTTTTAATGGCGGGATGGAGGGGTGAAGAAGGGGTTGCGGAACATAGAGAATGACCCATAATGACATACATAGAAAACAACCCATAATGACCTACAAAGACCCATAATGACCGGAAAGACATAGAAAACAACCCACAATGACCCATAACCAAGAGAATGACCTGTGCTGACCTGGAGAGTATGGACGGTGACAGTCTTGGATGCCGGTGACATGGGGTTATCGTTGAGGTCAGCCACGTGTAGAGTCAAGGTCACGGTGGCTGAGAGAGAGGGCCAGCCTGCATCACCCACCACCAGGGGGACGAGGAGGGCGCGGCGCTCCTCACGGTCCAGGGCGCCACGGGTCCACACCACGCCCACACCACGCCCGTCATCACCCCCTGCCGCCCACACCATCAAATTCACGTTATCCACTATACCCACTCACACACACCACAGCCATCACAACACACTCTCCTGGCCACTTCACCATATCATTCCACCCACACCACCTCCATCGTAACACTCTCTCTTCCACTCCATCCACCATCACAGGCATTATCATATCAATTAAGGAAATATTGTAATCTCTTGCATCTTATTAAGGACACAATGTCTTATAGTCAAACTGGAGACACATACTAGTTCATCCTTGACTCACGTTTGTCGAGTGTGACCCTGACACTGGCTGCGATGTGTGGTGGTGCCCTGGGGTCGAGGGTGATGGTAAAGGGCGGCCCGTGACCTAACCTCCAGTCATCCGGATCACCCAACTTGACCTGAGCCACCTCTTGGGGTTCACCGTTCTCCGTCACCTGGACTTCCTGAGGTTCAGCCAGGAACGGCGGGTTGTCGTTCACGTCTGTTACGTTCATCTGGACAAATTAAGTTTCCCTTTTAGGAATCGACTTATGTATTTTTGTGATTGTGACAGAATAATTAATTATTTACACTTAATGAGCATAAATGTATTAATGGTGGTCATGAAAATATAAACTTTTTAGTGGTTGTCACGAAAGGTAGAAATATTATGATTATCAAGATGGTATAAACATTATGATTACTGTCACGAAGGTAGAAACTTATGATTACTGCCAAGAAGGTAGAATTATGATTACTGTCACGTAGGTAGAAAGGATTTGAAGTAGACGTAGAGTGAGTGTATGGTACTGACAGTGAGAGTAGCGGTGGCAGTCCTGGGTGGAGTGCCTTGATCCACAGCCAACACCAGTACAGTGTGGGCGGCTGCTGTCTCCCTATCCAGACCACCCATCAGTCTCACAGCGCCACCCTCGTCTACACCAAACTGTCGCCTCGGGTCACTCTCCTCGGCAATGCTGTATCGTACTGAGCTCTCGCCGCCCTGAAGGAACACCAAGATTACTATTATAGGGAAGTGAATCTCTGGTGGGTCCAACTTAGCCCTCCTAAACCCGTCCTGAATAACATAATGTGTGCGATAGAAATAATGAGAAAGAACGAATGAGATAATGAATGAGAAAAAAGGGAGTTAGAGAGAGTAAGTGAGGGAGAATGAATGAAAGGGATTGGCTGAGAGAATGAGTGAGTCAGAATAAAAGATAGGAAATAAATGAAAGTGAGAGAATAAATGAAAGAGAAGTAATGAGAGAGAACGAACGAGACAGAGACCTATACTGCATAAAATTATAGAGTAAAAAGTTCAGTGATTATTTACCCCGTCAGGATCAAGGGCAGTGAATGTGGCCAGAAGGGCGCCTCTGGGAGTGTCCTCGGGCAGGTCAAGGTGAGCCACGTCCCTACTGAACACGGGGTCGTTGTCATTCTCGTCCACCAGTTGTAGCTTCACCCTTGTCTCGGCCACGTGTCTGTCCAATGCCCAGCCTTCCTCACCCTGACCACATGGAAGACGGTATATATATGTTACTCTAAAAGGGTGGTGGGGTTATACTGAAAAATTGTATACGAAAGAGGGCATATATGCTACTGTAAAAGGGAGGGGCTGGCCCAATATGCCTGGGTTACCGAAGCACATCCCAGGGAAATGGGACCAGAGCTTACTGGACCAGGGAGTCTGGGGGCCTCTGACTGCCAGAGAGATTGGGAAAGGAAGGTCTTCGATCCCACAGCCGGTGCTGTGGGCCCAATCCACGTTACCACAAGAGCAACAAGTGAGGCTGCACCTTCCATGAGACCAGCCCTGAAGGGACCATAAGAGGGAGGGAGTTTAGACTGTTGCATGCAAAGGGAAATGCACCCCCGTGTGCTGGCGGTCCACACAGCAGAAAAAAGCTTCCAGTTGCAGTACACCTCACATATATTTTTAATCCATGTGTGCAGATCTCGTCAAATCCACTAGAAAGTTACCAGATCCTACAACAATTTTTTTTCTAGCCCTGTGGAGGATGACTAGTATTCCCAGAGAATAAAGTCAGCCCCCCCTGGACAGTGAGAGCCACTGGTATAATTGTATAATTTGTAGGAATCAGCAGCCCCTCTAACTTTTTGTCTTCAATGATTACCAGTGATGTACAGAAGGAATTATATAAGTTACTGTAAGAGGGGCAGACTTATGTACACAACCAACCAACTAACTTTCACTTGTTAGCTCACCCAGCCAGCCAACCAGCCATCTCTCAACTCTCTCCCTTGTTATTAGCTCATCCATCCATCCAGCCAGGCAACTAACTCTCAACTCTCCTTTGTTAGCTCACCCAGCCAACTAGCCAGCCAACCAACTAGCCAGTCAACTCTCAATTCTCCTTTGTTAGCTCATTCAGCCAGCCAGCCAACCAGCCAACACCACACACACACACTCACCAAGTCAGTCACCTGGACCCTGAAGTGGAATCCCCGTCGGTGGTCAGGGTCCTCATAGTCTAAGGGCTCCAAGGCAACCAGATCCCCTCCAGACAGACCATCACTCCGGCCCCTGACACGGAACATCTGCCACCCACGACCACTGCCTGGAACCACCTGTAGCAGCCACGGCAGGAAAAATGACATGAAAAATAGATACATAAATAAATAAACATACACACACACATACAGGAGATAGGATGAAAAAATGCATAAATAAATACACACACACACACACGCATACCTACATACAGACATACACAAATATATCAATAATAAACTAATACATCGATCAATCAAATAAAATTATAAATACAGTATATGAATAAATACATGAACACAAATGAATAAACATATGAATCAGCAACGAATTAACTAAAATGTAAGAAAATAATATAATTATAACATTAATAAAAATAAAAATTATAATAACAATATAATTATAACATTAATAAAAATAAAAATTATAATAACAATATAATCATAACATGAATAAAAATAAAAATTATAATAACAATATATAAAAATATAAAGCATAACAAATAAAAATAAATTTACAATAATAACAATAATACAAACCAAAAATAACAATAACAAACAGAACAATAACAATAACAACAACAATCACAATAACAACAAACATAACTAAAAAAAAAAACTACGCGAACTTAGAAATTCTACCACCAGGGAAATGTTGCATAAATATCGCTGGGTGAATTTCGAGGAGGGAGTGAGGGAGTGAGTGAGGGAGGGAGAGAGGGAGTGACGGAGTAAGAGAGTGAGTGAGTGAGTGAGTGAGGGAGCGAGTGAGTGAGTGAGGGAATGAGGAAGGGAGTGAGAGTGAGTGAGTGAGTGAGTGAGAGTGAGGGAGGGAGGGAGGGAGGGAGTGAGAGAGTGAGTGAGTGAGTGAGCGAGGGAGTGATGGAGTAAGGGAGTGATGGAGTGAGGAGTAGTGAGCGACTAGACTGTGCTGGCTCTCTGGACAATGAGGGGATAATTTATGATAACGATACCTCCAGTTGTGAGTTAAGGGAGATGAGGTCGTGTTTTTGTAGCATGGGAACTCTCTCTCTCTCTCTCTCTCTCTCTCTCTCTCTCTCTCTCTCTCTCTCTCTCTCTCTCTATCTATCTCTCTTTCTCTGTGTGTGTGTGTGTTTGTGTGTGTGTGTGTGTGTGACTCACCCTACGACACCCTTTCATAATTATCACCCTAAACAAACTCACACTCACCCGGAAGGCGAAGTTATTGGTGACATCGTGATCGAGAACGGTGAGTGTGGCCAGTACCCGGTCCGGTGCGAGGCTCTCAGACACCTCCAGCTTCCACTCCGATCTCGAGAACTGGGGGGGCACATCGTTCACATCCTCTACATCCACCACCACCGTCCCTGTACCTGTGATGAGAGAGAGAGAGAGAGAGAGAGAGGGGGGGAGAGATAAATAGATAGATAGATAGATAGAGAGAGAGAGAGAGAGAGAGAGAGAGAGAGAGAGAGAGAGAGAGAGAGAGAGAGAGAGAGAGAGAGAGAGAGAGAGAGAGAGAGAGAGAGAGAGAGAGAGAGAGAGAGAGAGAGAGAGAGAGAGAGAGAGAGAGAGAGAGAGAGAGAGAGAGAGAGAGAGAGAGAGAGAGAGAGGTAGTTAGGGGTTAGTGTTAATTCTCTTTTCCTTCACCATTATCACTATCTCTGTTTCTTACCGTCTCTTATCTCCACCATTATCATCCTGTACCTATGAACAAAAGAAAAGAAAAGAAAAAAAAAAACAGATAAAGGGGAGTTAAGAGACAGTGTTGATTCTCCTTCCTCCACCATTATCACTATCCGTCTCTATCTCCACCACCACCACCATCATCGTCCTGTGCCTGTAATGAGAGAGAGAGAGAGAGAGAGAGAGAGAGAGAGAGAGAGAGAGAGAGAGAGAGATCTATTTTTCCACCTTCACCATCATCACAATCTCCTCCACTATCATCACCGTTTCTCTCTGTTCCCTCCATCAAGATAATAACGAGTTTCCTACACTGGGCCAATGTCTGGAAAAAAACAAACAAATCATTAATATATAGAGGCTTTGAAGGGCAAGGGTACTAATAGGGTAAGATCTGTTTCGTGTCACAGTTTGGAGGAATCAAAGACCTTCCAATGAATCTCCTCTCAAGTCCACTCAGGAAACATGTCAGTCGGGTCGAGTAGGAGCGATACAGGGTCCACTAGACTGGATACTGTTTACTCGGTCAACACACCAGGCTCTTTGAGGGAACGAGGCACGGTGAACGGAAGGACATATTGCAAGCGTTTTCACATTTAAGAGACATTTCGTGGGAATTTGCTCTGACACCATGAATTTGAAGAGGAATACTACTACTAATAATAGTTGTCCTCGTGTCTGTGTGCCGAACCCTCCCCTCAAATTAAAATATAAATAATAATAATAATACAGTAATAATAATAGCAAACAATCAAAATGTAGAAATAAACAAGTAGACATGTATCCCCAAACGTCATCGATGGACAAACAATAGAGTCATCGTACCAATACCACGCCATCATCATCACCACAAATGTTCTTGCATACGACCGACCCCTACTGCTCTGATCACATCCATTATGACCTCCTCTCCTCTGCTCACACTGACAATATTACAGTAGTCTGGGGTGACGGTACAGGCCAATCACAATTAGCTGTAATCTCTGTAATGTGTTTATATGCCACCAGCCAGCTAGTTGGTTAGTTAGTTATGGCCAGTCCAGATTCATGTGTAATCCTAAATATTGCCTATCATAGGTAATTGTACAGGTGATGTTATGTACAGTGAGTCAGATAAACATAAACCAGGTAGTACAGTACACGTATGAGCCGTGTCTGTGTGTGTGTGTGTGTGTGTGTGTATCTCTCTCTCTCTCTTTATCTATCTATCTATCTGACTGCGTGTGTGTGTGTGTGTGTGTGTGTGTGTGTGTGTGTGTGTGAGGAATAACCCACATACGTAACATGTACAATAATACGAGAGGATAACTGTTTGTGTCTGCAATATATTGAATATATACCTACCTACCCATAATTCACTCATATGGCCCCCCACTCTCCCTTCACCCCAACTTTCCTTCACTTTGGATCGCGACTGTACACGTGCGAAATGTAGTGGCAAACAATTAAGTAACTGAATTATATGGGCTTTTAGAGGCTGTGATTTACACCTGGCCATGATAACGAGGCTCTTATTAACGTCACTACCAACCACCATGATCACTTTACAGGGTTACGAGTGTACAGTCACGAGCACTAATACGTATACAGCTTTAAGGGGAGAGTATACTTTTGGTACATTGGAGTGCCTTGATTCCTCCAAAATATGCCAGGAAACAGGACCAGATGGACAAAAATAAAGGCGTCCTGTTGCTTGGAATACTTTGGAGGAATCAGTTGCTCCAGATTTACCAACAGTGTACTTCCCCCTTAATTGAATCTCTGAACAGTCCACCAATTCACCAACGAAGTAATTCCAATGGAGATTTTATTGTGCATTTTATTTACTGTCTCTCTAGGTATTCTAAGCACACCTGAATACTTATTAGTGCTCGTGACTGTACACTGGAAGCATCACTGTCGGTAAATTAAGAATGTATTATACATTCTGAACGACGTGATGTTTTAAAGGGTATATATATTCTGTATTGGATGATTTGGTAGGTCTGTGATTCCTCCTATGTATGTCAGGGTACAGGTCCATATGAACAAAAATAATGGTGGTCTGTTGCTTGACATAGTTTGGTGAAATCAGAGTCCTTCCAATTCATTAACACAATTAAATGATCTCCTCTTTACTTGTAGTAGTGCAGCGCCATAGAAATAATATCATTACTCTATTTCACGTTTTTCCAAACTTATTAAAATATAGTTGTGTGTTTATGGACGGTATACGTATGAGAATGATTAATATAACATGACGGATATGGAACGCTACCACAATTATATATATTATATATATATCCACACACACAAACACATATATCCACACACACACACATACACACACGCAACACATATATTCACACACACACATATATGTCCAGGAATAATCAACACATACATA